>JAJJBR010002802.1:0-115666 GCA_022817965.1 Solanum lycopersicoides
TTACGTCATTCTTACTACATAGGTTAATTTTAGCGGAAAAATTTGAAACTTTTTGTTTCTAAATATTGCTTACTAAACATTTCTAATGCATTCGTAATTTGTTCAACATCAACCATCTAACATTAAGAGATAATCAAAATGAAAAAATAGTTCAATAATCTCAATTGTATAATTGCCAAAATGGCACCAATACATAGTCTGAATAAAATAGGAAAGAAACGCTAGTGGAACATGCTCCACTAGCTCAACTCTAAAACTAAGCTAGAATATAAAACAGTAGCATCCTCGAAAGCATGAGGACCTACCAACTCCGGATGAATGCTGGACGTCCGGATAACTGCAACGATGATCCTGTAGCTCTATCGTCCAACTGATCCTGCACCTAAAACAGTAAAGTTTGTATAGGGTTAGTACACACTTGTACTAAGTATGGGTATATGCAAGTACACACCAAGGACATGCATGAGAAAGAATAGCTCTTTCCTAACAACATGATTTTTTGAAGTCATGTCAGTGGACTTGCTAAATTGAGATTTGGAAAGTTTCCTAATTTGAATTAGGAAAGTAAATGATCTTTCCAAATCTGGATTAGGAAAGTCAGTGAGCTTTCCAGATTTAGAATAGGAAAGTTATGCCATGAGAATAACATACATCATCATACTTTTCACATTTCCACACAGCACATAACATTTATACATATCACATATCATATAGCATACAGTACATTTTGCATGTAGCACATAACTTCGTTCATATCATTCATTCATATGCCATGAGACCTTGGAATCATGGACTTGACATTAAGACATCCCAGAAATGAGGGCTCAACATATGGGACCTCAACTGGGGAGTCTCATTAGCAAACACAGAGTCTGCTTCATTCATTCATACGTACTTCATTTCATTTCGTTCATAGTCCAGTGTAACCACCGGTTATACCTAGGATGTAGTTTAAGACTTTCATTAGGTTCGTTGTGCAATGACCAAGAATGACCTAATGTCAACTGAATCTAACTCACCTGATATCTATCTCTCTACTCTTTCCTTTGTATCCTATCTAACACCTTTGGTATCATTCATTTCATTATGTGCATCATTTGAGGCTGGCCTCATTCATTCATTGGGAACTTTAACTTTAACCGACATAGATCATGTGAGCATCATGAAATCCAGTGTCTCCCCCACACCAAAAGAGGTGGAATCACCGGCCAAAGTGATCCAATAACATGCTAGCGTACATGGGAATTTAACCCCGCCAGATCCCTATATTGGCAGTATAGGTTCGAAGACTAGGAGATATAAGGAGACCCATACCCGGCAAGCCGGACAGTCTCATCTCATGAGAGTTACGTGAACCTCCGCCCTTCCCGAAAGAAGGCATCACCGCTCATAGCTAGTCTATCGGTGCTCAGTATAAAGTTCCATTACATTCATCTCATACGTCATGGAAGCTGGCTTCTAGTATGAGGACATCATAGCTCATTAGATGATTTCTCATCTCATCATTCGTATTGAGTGTGTTAAGCTCAATACTCTCATTAGAGTGTTCATAGAGACTGGTCTCTTCATTATCTTACACTCTCATAGGTGAGTACGTATTGGTAACATTTACTTAGGCTCATTTGAGATTGCTCTCATCATTTACATTAGCCTCATATCATGTTGTCACCAGATTCATCATCATTAGCACCTTTGCTTTTCATAGTTATTCACCTCTTATTACGTGAATGTTCATTTCGTCTTATGCCAATGCACTTGGCCTTTTGGTGTGCTTTACACCCTTACTTAACCCTTCTAGGGTTTCATTATTTCATTGTTTTTTCATCATTTCATTGTTCATCCATCATATGCCAATGCACTTGGCCATTTAGTGTATTTACACTCATACTTAACCCTTCTAGGTTTCATTATTTCATTTCATACATCTTAAGTTCACTTACTTTTGAACGTATGTTAGACTTATGTGTCTATACATACAAGCCATGAGGCTTCATTCATAGTTCGTTAAGTGATTCATACATTCCTAAGATTATGTAGTACAAGACTTATGTATCTTGTATATATGCCAAGATCTTGATTTCGATCTAAGTAGATGGCATTATTCTTGGATGATTTGTTCACGTATGACTTATGTATCAAACGGAAGTTTGGGCAAGGAAACCCAAGTCTTGAATCAATTGGATATCATTTATATTTTTAATTGATTTTATTCTAATATTCATAACATTTTAACTCTAAGTTAAATCACAATATTAACATTGAAGGATTATTTTCTCCTTTAATCTTGAATTTGGCCGATGGGTTGTGGGTTCGAGCCCCCACAACCCCATTTTCATTTTTCATTAACATGATATTCTCCCATTTCTAAACCAAGAGGTTGTGGGATCAAACCCCCACAGCCTCTTTTATTTTATTCTTAATTCGCCCAAGTAGGGAGGTTGTGGGTTCGAACCCCACAGCCTCCTTACTTTTAATTAATTTTCGCTAGGGCTGTGAGGTGGTGGGTCGCCCACAGCCCACATATATATATTTTTCTTCTTTATTTTCGCTAGATGAGGGCATTGGACAGTGAGGTCGTGGGATCGAACCCCCACGGCCTCACTTGCTTTTTAAATTATTTTCGCCTCCTCTAGTTCCAGCCTTGAGGTCGTGGGTTCGATTCCCACGCCTCACATCTTTTATTTTCTTTATTCTCCCTCTTCCTTGCTTCCCACAAGTCATGTGTTCGATTCCCCCCATCCCCATTTTTTTTTTTTCATTTCGTGGGCAGCAGCTAAGTGGTTCGAATCCCCTTAGCCCCAACACATTTTTTTTTTAAATTTCAGCCTTGAGGTCATGTGAGGTCTTGGGTTCGATTCCCCTTGACCTCACCTATTTTAATCCCTTTTAAAACCCTTTCAAAGTCTCCAGAAACTGCCCGAATTTAACATCAAATCTGGAAATTTTGATTACCATTTTGCAGCCTATTTTTCTCCACTTTTTAACGTTAAAATTCATGCATTTGGAGTAGTGTTTAGTGAGTCCTTTAGGTGCATTTTCATGGACATATTTGGCCAATAATTCTTCATTTAAGTTCAGCCACTTTACACTTAATTGAACATCATCATTTGCATAAGTTTATACACTTAAATGACACCCAAAATTATATCAAATTTGAAGCCATAAATCAACACTCATTTACAATAAACTTTTTCACATACTCACACATATTTTTGGCAACAAAGCTTGTCATTCATATGATTCCAAATACATGTTCATGAAAACACATTGCAACACCTAATTTCTACCAGCAAACATACCAACCTACGAATTCGTTGGGAGCTAATGACAGGGACATGCAACGGGGAAAACAACCTAGTTTTGAGCAAATATTCTGAGTCCTAGGGGTCTCTTGGGAAAGGGACCAAGAGTAAGAAGACCCATACCTTAATTTCCTTGTTCAAACACGAATTTGCTGCCCAAAATCCTCTCCACAAATCAGTCCAAGCTTTCTCAATCGTCCACACTACTCGACAACCACCTCTCTTTGCTTTATCGTTTGGTTACTTTTTTTCTTAAAAATTTCTTGTGAGTTCTTCAAGTGTGAAGAACTCTTGATAAATTTTCAGTTCTTCACCTTTTTGGCAGAGAGAAAACGTGAGAGTAATTGAAAAAGTGAGAGAGATATCGTGAGAGAGAGAGAGTAGCTTTAAGATAGGAGTTTTGGTTTGAGAATTAGTCAAACTAGGACTCCTTGCTAAATTAATAATTAAAAATCTGATTTTTCCTTTTCTTAATCAGATAATATTATTATTTAATTAATTAATTTATCAAATTAAATAAAAGCAAGTTAAATCCTTGCTTCTAGTGGGCTCGAACCCGAGTGGCTCCCATTTGCGAAAATGGGTCACTTCGGGTTGCCCACCCGAATTTCTTCCTTAATTAAATTAATTAATTAAATAATTAATTTCCCAGGGTAATTACAATATTACCCTGGCCTGGAAAAGACCATTTTACCCTTGGACCCTCAAAACTTAAAATTTCTTCTTTTAAGTCCGGTAAAACTCTTTCGATTAAATCTTCATTTTCGGAGCCTCACATGGTTGGTTCCAACCTTTCCAAGCTCAATTAACTCCCCAAGTTAGTTGGCTTGGTCGTAGTAAGGGTTCTGAGGTCTGGTTCTACGCGTAACAATACGTGTGGACCTTGGTCTAATCGCAAGCATTCTTGAAACCTAAGTCTTGATCCTATTCATTTTTTAGGGTTGTTACATTATCCCCCCCTTAGGAACATTCGTCCCCGAATGACACTACTCTTTACTAACAATAAGTATGTCATCTATAGAACGTACACATACGTAGGTACTTCAATACTTCCATGGTGAATATTTGATTCACTTCTTAACATGATGGAACACCTCCAAACCTACTAGTAGCTTCACATTAATAGACTAAGAATTCTTCCCTAAACTAGTCTCATCAAAGAATACAACACAAAGTCAACATAAAAGTCATATAAATCAGCAACCAATATGATGACTTCAAACTATTAACCTCATACTAGGGCATAAACACCATATACAGTCAAATATATGAAAGGCTAATTAAGGCTACGCACCCGAGGCTTCATCAGAAGTGCCTTCCCCTGCACCCCTAGACTTGAGTGCGAAGAATCGTTGCCTCCTTGGAGCCTCTTCATTGGGCCATTAGTCTGAACTCTCTCCTTCCCTTGTTCTTGACTCTTCTATTCGGACAATCTTCACCATGTGGCCCGGTTTTCCACAGCTGTAACAAGCGTTAGAGCCCATCATACACTCCCTCCATGTGTCTGCCACACTTCCTGCAAGGTTGCCTTTCCTTAGGTGTATATACTTCCTTGTTTCTCTTATCTCTGGACTCGGAATCCCTATCATAGAGACCACTGGATGAACTTGACTCCCTTTGGTGGGAGAGTCCCTTCTTAAACCTTGGCTGCTCACGGACGCCAAAGTTGTTTCTGTGGCCTCCATGGCTGGGACCTGCCTGATCTTGAGGCCTAGGCCTCCTAACATCACGAATACCCTCTTTCTGCGGCTGTCCTCACCTGCTGGACATGCACCATCAACCTGGAAAGATCCATATTATCATGGAGCATCGCAGACCGACATTCCTCCTCCAGGTCTCCATTGATTCCTGTGAGGAACCTACTCATCTCATCCCTGCTGTTCGAAACCAGGGAAGTAGCATACCTGGTGATTTCAACAAAGTCAGTATTATCCTCATTCTTGCTATTAAATACTAGGGAAAACAACATACCTTGACAGCTTAACAAACTTCAGGGAATACTCCCTGACTGTCATAGAGCCTTGTTTGAGGTTGATGAATTCCTCAACCTTGGCCTCCCTCATCTCCCTGGGAAAGAATCTCTCCAGAAATGCTGTCTTGAACAGCTCCCATGTGACTGGCACTCCACCTAAGACACGGCTATCTTGCCACATCTTGCACCAAGTCTGTGCAACATCCTTGAGCTGATAGGAAGCCAGCTCAGCCTTCTCAAATCAGTGGCCCCCATAGCCACCAGGATCTTATGAATCTCATCACAAACTCCTGGGATCCTCTGATGTCGACCCTGTGAAAATAGGAGGATTCATCCTCGTGAAATCCCTCAGCCTGTCAGCCATGCTACGAACCGGTGGGTTCTCCCTCTGAACATCCTGCCGGTTGACCTGGGCAGTCATAGCCTGGGCCTGCATAGTAATGGCCTGTGCCATTTGGGCCAGAGATGCCCTCACCTCAGCATCAGTCAACCCAGCTGGTTAACTGGCAGCCACTCCTTCAGCTGGAGCCTGGGGTAGATCCTGATTACCCCTAGCAGCTGCTCCTCCTCTCCTCTGACCATTTCCTCTCCTAGTGTTCATTTCTGAAAAACAAAAAGGATTGATGTTAGACACGCTCATAACACCAAGAATTCAGACATTCAGAAAAGCACGATAAGATCAGAAGAAGGGAAATTTTCCTACGCATCATGCAGTCTCTAATTCAGGATAGTGGTGCACTTCACTACCATGACTTAGAAACTACTCAATGTGGTTGATGTGAACTTATTATTTTCTAATTTAACCTAGTGCTCTGATACCAACTTTGTCACGACTGGAATCTAGACCCCAGACGAGACCGGCGTCGTTGACCTCTCAGAGGTCGCAGACAAGCCTACTTACGTCATTCTTACTTTACATAGGTTAATTTTAGCGGAAAATTTGAAACTTTTTGTTTCTAAACATTGCTTACTAAACATTTCTAATCATTCGTAATTTGTTCAACATCAACCATCTAACATTAAGAGATAATCAAATGAAAGAAATAGTTCAATAAATCTAATTGTATAATTGCCAAAATGGCACCAATACATAGTCTGAATAAAATAGGAAAGAAACGCTAGTGGAACATGCTCCACTAGCTCAACTCTAAAACTAAGCTAGAACATAAAACAGTAGCATCCTCGAAAGCATGAGGACCTACCAACCGGATGAATGCTGGACGTCCGGATAACTGCAACGATGATCCTGTAGCTCTATCGTCCACCTGTGCCTGCACCTAAAATAGTAGAGTTTGTATAGGGTTAGTACACACTTGTACTAAGTATGGGTATATGCAAGCACACACCAAGGACATGCATGAGAAAGAATAGCTCTTTCCTAACAACATGATTTTTGGAAGTCAAGTCAGTGGACTTGCCAAATTGAGATTAGGAAAGTTTCCAAATTTGGATTAGGAAAGTAAATGATCTTTTCAAATTTGGATTAGGAAAGTCAATGAGCTTTCCAGATTTGGAATAGGAAAGTTATGCCATGAGAATAACATACATCATCATACTTTTCACATTTGCACACAGCACATAACATTTACACATAGCACATATCATATAGCATACAGTACATTTTGCATGTAGCACATAACTTCGTTCATATCATTCATTCATATGCCATGAGACCTTGGAATCATGGACTTGACATTAAGACATCCCAGAAATGAGGGCTCAACATATGGGACCTCAATTAGGGAGTCTTCATTAGCAAACACAGAGTCTGCTTCATTCATTCATACGTACTTCATTTCATTTCGTTCATAGTCCAGTGTAACCACCGGTTATACCTAGGATGTAGTTTAAGACTTTCATTAGGTTCGTTGTGCAATGACCAAGAATGACCTAATGTCATTACTTGAATCTAACTCACCTTTTGATTATCCTATCCTAACACCTTTGGTATCATTCATTTCATTATGTGCATCATTTGAGGCTGGCCTCATTCATTCATTGGGAACTTTAACTTTAACCGACATAGATCATGTGAGCATCATGAAATCCAGTGTCTCCCCCACACCGAAAAGAGGTGGAATCACCGGCCAAAGTGATCCAATAACATGCTAGCGTACATGGGAATTTAACCCCGCCAGATCCCTATATTGGCAGTATAGGTTCGAAGACTAGGAGATATAAGGAGACCCATACCCGGCAAGCCGGACAGTCTCATCTCATGAGAGTTACGTGAACCTCCGCCCTTCCCGAAAGAAGGCATCACCGCTCATAGCTAGTCTATCGGTGCTCAGTATAAAGTTCCATTACATTCATCTCATACGTCATGGAAGCTGGCTTCTAGTATGAGGACATCATAGCTCATTAGATGATTTCTCATCTCATCATTCGTATTGAGTGTGTTAAGCTCAATACTCTCATTAGAGTGTTCATAGAGACTGGTCTCTTCATTATCTTACACTCTCATAGGTGAGTACGTATTGGTAACATTTACTTAGGCTCATTTGAGATTGCTCTCATCATTTACATTAGCCTCATATCATGTTGTCACCACATTCATCATTATTAGCACCTTTGCTTTTCATAGTTATTCACCTCTTATTACGTGAATGTTCATTTCTTATGCCAATGCACTTGGCCTTTTGGTGTGCTTTACACCCTTACTTAACCCTTCTAGGGTTTCATTATTTCATTGTTCATTTCATCATTTCATTGTTCATCTCATCATATGCCAATGCACTTGGCCATTTAGTGTATTTACACTCATACTTAACCCTTCTAGGGTTCATCATTTCATTTCATACATCTTAGGTTCACTTACTTTTGAACGTATGTTAGACTTATGTGTCTATACATACAAGCCATGAGGCTTCATTCATATTCGTTAAGTGATTCATACATTCCTAAGATTATGTAGTACAAGACTTATGTATCTTGTATATATGCCAAGATCTTGATTTCGATCTAAGTAGATGGCATTTTCTTGGATATTTGTTCACGTATGACTTATGTATCAAACGGAAGTTTGGCAAGGAACCCAAGTCTTGAATCAATTGGATATCATTTATATTTTTAATTGATTTTATTCTAATATTCATAACATTATGACTCTAAGTTAAATCACAATATTAACATTGAAGGATTAATTTTCTCCTTAGTAATAATCCTAATTGGCCGAGGGTTGTGGGTTCGAACCCCCACAACCCCTTTTTATTTTTCATTAACTTATCTGCCCATTTCGCCTAAACCAAGAGGTTGTGGGATCAAACCCCCACAGCCTCTTTTATTTTATTCTTTAATTCCTAAGTAGGGAGGTTGTGGGTTCGAACCCCCACAGCCTCCTTACTTTTAATTAATTTTCGCTAGGGCTGTGAGGTGGTGGGTTCGAACCCCCACAGCCCCATATATTTTTCTTTTTTTTTTCGCTAGGTTGAGGGCATTGGCAGTGAGGTCGTGGGATCGAACCCCCACAGCCTCACTTGCTTTATTAAATTATTTTCGCCTCCTCTAGTTCCAGCCTTGACGTCGTGGGTTCGATTCCCACGCCTCACATCTTTTATTTTCTTTACTCTCCCTCTTCCTTGCTTCCCACAAGTCATGTGTTCGATTCCCCCCATCCCCATTTTTTTTATTCATTTCGTGGGCAGCAGCTAAGGGGTTCGAATCCCCTTAGCCCCAACACATTTTTTTAAAAAAATTTCAGCCTTGAGGTCATGTGAGGTCTTGGGTTCGATTCCCCTTGACCTCACCTATTTTAATCCCTTTTAAAACCCTTTCAAAGTCTCCAGAAACTGCCCGAATTTAACATCAAAATATGGAAATTTTGATTACCATTTTGCAGCCTATTTTTCTCCACTTTTTAACGTTAAAAATTCATGCATTTGGAGTAGTGTTTAGTGAGTCCTTTAGGTGCATTTTCATGGACATATTTGGCCAAGAATTCTTCATTTAAGTTCAGCCACTTTACACTTAATTGAACATCATCATTTGCATAAGTTTATACACTTAAATGACACCAAAATCATATCAAACTTGAAGCCATAAATCAACACTCATTTACAGTAAGTTTACAATAAACTTTTTCACATACTCACACATATTTTGGCAACAAAGCTTGTCATTCATATGATTCCAAATACATGTTCATGAAAACACATTGCAACACCTAATTTCTACCAGCAAACATACCAACCTACGAATTCGTTGGGAGCTAATGACAGGGACATGCAACGGGGAAAACAACCTAGTTTTGAGCCAAATATTCTGAGTCCTAGGGTCTCTTGGGAAAGGGACCAAGAGTAAGAAGACCCATACCTTAATTTCTTGTTCAAACACGAATTTGCTGCCCAAAATCCTCTCCACAAATCAGTCCAAGCTTTCTCAATCGTCCACACTACTCGACAACCACCTCTCTTTGCTTTATCGTTTGGTTACTTGTTTTTCTTAAAAATTTTTGTTGAGTTCTTCAAGTGTGAAGAACTCTTGATAAATTTTCAGTTCTTCACCTTTTTTGGCAGAGAGAAACGTGAGAGTAATTGAAAAAGTGAGAGAGATATCGTGAGAGAGAGAGAGAGTAGCTTTAAGATAGGAGTTTTGGTTTGAGAATTAGTCAAACTAGGACTCCTTGCTAAATTAATAATTAAAAATCTGATTTTTCCTTTTCTTAATCAGATAATATTATTATTTAATTAATTAATTTATCAATTAAATAAAAGCAAGTTAAATCCTTGCTTCTAGTGGGGCTCGAACCCGAGTGGCTCCCATTTGCGAAAATGGGTCACTTCGGGTTGCCCCACCCGAATTTCTTCCTTCAATTAAATTAATTAATTAAATAATTAATTTCCCAGGGTAATTACAATATTACCCTGGCCTGGAAAAGACCATTTTACCCTTGGACCCTCAAAACTTAAAATTTCTTCTTTTGAGTCCGGTAAAACTCTTTCGATTAAATCTTCATTTTCGTGAGCCTCACATGGTTGGTTCCAACCTTTCCAAGCTCAATTAACTCCCCAAGTTAGTTGGCTTGGTCGTAGTAAGGGTTCTGAGGTCTGGTTCTACGCGTATCATCGTGTGACCTTGGTCTAATCGCAAGCATTCTTGAAAAAACTAAGTCTTGATCCTATTCATTTTTAGGGTTGTTACAATTGAATATATGATGAAGTCTTGCTTGACATGAAAAAGGTTGTATATGCTTGTCTTGTTAATGTATGAAGTGCAGGTTAAGGCTTGTAGTCTATTTGTAGGTTTCCTTAGTATATTTGAGGTTATGGGACCTCACATGTACATTGCAGAAGTAAACTTAGAAAGGGAATATGAGTAGGGTTCTTATTGCACCCTCAAATGAGCTAGGTTGAACTAGAGCCTAACATGGGTGTCATGATGTTTTAATGTCATAAAACGGTTAACAATAGTGTTCTTTGGCAGTATATAAAGTATTCAAACTAGTCAAAGTTGAACTACTCTGTCGTACTATTTTGTAGTGATTTTTTTGAGGGATGGTTTGAAGGTGAAATACAGTACCGAGAGTTCCCACGCGTAGCCTGTCAGACAAAAGGTCGAAAAATCCGAGAACGATGCCCGGGGACCATCAAAAAGGGTCCCCAAGGAGGACCCAAACATGGGTTAGCAAAGCTGCCAAGCAGCAAAGAATCGGCTTGCTACTGCGCGACGCGCAGCTGTCACGCAGTAGGAAAAAGTTTTGCCTTGCGAAGCGGGGCTGTCACGAACCATTCTATCCAAGAATTTTTGAAAAATAAGATTTGGAAGTGCCTCCGTGACGTGGAGTAAAGTTCCAGATTTCGTTGTGTCGTTTTAAAGTCAAATTTGAGTTGGTTCATTTGTCCAATAAATGTAGGGGTCTTTTGGGTAATTTAAGGGTGCATTATGGACGGTTATAGGACCTATTTAAACCCCTAAACTCACCAATTAAAGCTAAAACCCTCAACTCAAAACAAAACTTCTAAATTCTTCTCTCGAAAACCTCCATTGTTGAAGCTTTGAATCTCCAAGGAAGAAGATAGATTTCTCAAGTTTTTGTCCATCAATCATGTGGGATTTTCATAAAAATTAAGGTATGGTTATTCGTTCTTGAATTATCAAATTTTGTGATCCTGCCATGGATTCTTGCATAAATGGTTTGAATAACCTTTTTAGGATTGAATTGATATTAATGCAATGTTTTAAAACTATAATTACTATGAACCCATGCAAATCATGCAATCCTTATTTTGAGTATTTTATGGGTTAAGTTTCTTGTCTCAATGCTTATGAATTCTAGTGTAGATTTCTATGGGCTATTGAATGATGTGAGAATTGAATTGAATTGATGGATAGGATGTATTAGATTGATAAATATATATTGAATTGACTTACATTCCTTGAGTATTATGATTTTTGTATTGAATTGATGATCATGGCCATGTGTAAGGGCCTTTGAGTATTGTATTGGATGATCTAGCTCTGGATTGAAGTGGTGAAAATGGATTGGTGGTACCTTTCCCTAATTATCTTTATTTTATGTAATGTAGGTCTTGAATTATGATGTGATTGGTATGGTCCACTTATGGTGGCGGTGTTATGTGTGTTACTTGTGATATATGTAGCCTCATCCGCGTTACTTTATGTACTATAATGATCATGGCCTTGTCGGCAACTACTTGATATATAATGATGATTTGTATAGTTAAATTATGTGAAGCATTATCATAATATATATATATATATATATATATATATATATATATATATATATATATATATATATATGTGTGTGTGTGTGTGTGTGTGTGTGTTTGTGTGTGTGTGTGTGTGTGATTAAGGTTATAGTATGTGTTCTTCTATTGATGATGTTAGGTGATCATGTTAGACTATGACTATGTCCTTATGTGTGTAGTCTTAGAGTTGATGCATGATTATTCATACTTGATTATATGAGTCTATGATGGTTATATTGATGATGTTATAGGAGTGTATAGGATGACTTAAAGATGATAATAGTTATTCCTATGTGCTTCTAGATTGATATGCTATATGTGATAAAGTGAAGTCATTGGTGTGTATGGATGAATGTTGAATGAAAGTCTAGGATTGGTAGACCTAAGATGCTGCCCTTCTAAGCATGACTAATATGTGGAACCTTCAATATAAAAAAAAGGTTAAGAATGAGCTATACTTATAGACAGTTGAGTGGAAGATCTAGTGGACCCATCTTTGGTAGGTGCATTATGACTAGGTAACGACTTAGAGATGGTACCTTTTCATATGTCCCTTTTTATTGAACTTACTCTACGAGAACAAAGTCTAGGACCGAGTGAAAATGTTATGGTTTGTAGCTCTACTTAAGAAGAAGACTAGAGTACAATGTATCTCTACTTAAGAGTGAGACTAGAGTGCATAAAAGACCTTGATATTCCTTAACCATGTTCCTACACAGGTTGTGTCCTAGTTCTACCCTTGGCAAGTAGAACACCCTCCATCGGAGTAGGTTTATGACTCCGGATTCCATGCCTAGCTAGTATGGTGTATGTCGGTTATTGCCTATTCTCATCATGTGGGATACATGCTAGTGTTGGATAAGTACTATGAAGTTTAGGTAGTGGAATGATACACTATCTAGACATTGCACGATTAGGCTTTCAAGATGTTAGTGTGTGAGTGCCCTAGGTCTTCTTAAAGATCGTTATGTGAATGTCCATAAGTGATGAATATTTTTGAAGTGACTTAATGAACATAATGACTTTAGTAAAGGAATGTTAATATGAAAGTAGGGTGTATGGGCAGTCTCTCTTTGTTTCACTTAAGTGAGTCTTAGGATAACCTTTGTTGAGAGGGTTGCAAGATAAAAGCGGTCACTGTGAAGTTGAACTTATTTCACTGTAACATTCTACAAAATTTGATAATATGATTGTGTGATATCTTATATGTTTCTAAGGTGTTAAATGTTGTTCGTATGCTTATACTATGATGTTTTAATCAAAAGGAAAATGTTTTATACAAAAGTACGTTTATCATGATTTTATGCATTATGTCATACTTAGTACAAGTTTTTGTATTAATTCCATACATTTTGTCTATCTCTAAGGTGTAGGTGGCATTTGAGAGGAGTTTAGAAGTGGAAGCTTGGATTACTGTTCATTTAAGTAAAGAGTAGGTATGTCCTCACTAGATTCGAGGACATCTTGATGTTTAGATTTCCTTACAAAAAGTATTGTAATATACTTAGCTATTTTCTAAATGATAAATTATGCGCCGTGTCCAAATACATTCGTAAGTCTAAGATGGCGACTTTGAGACTTAGCCTTTCATTATATTTTTCTATAAAAGAGATATTTTGGAGTATTATTATTTAGTGTGAAAAGTTTTAATTCCGCACTACTTTTCATACATGTATGCAATGAATGGTACGCAACGGCTTGTACAAGACCTCCGAGAGGTCGAGTACGCCGTATTTCGATTCAAGAATGACCTGACTTCTACGGGGTACTCTCTGGTCGTGATAAACTTGGTATCAAAGCATTGGTTTATGAAGTAGTACTTAGGGATCAAAAAGTCTCAAAAAGCAACGTCTAGTAGAGTCTTGACCATCGGAGTTAGTTGAGATACATCTATCGGTGAGAGGCTATAGGACGATAGAGTTTCCCTTTTTTTCTACTCCTATGTTATGCTGTAGAGGAAAAAGTTATGAGTGTACTTTTCTTATGGTTTTGATTATAGTTCTAGGAAGATGAATACGAGGAGGACACCGTCTAGGAAGGTTGAGGAGAATAATGTGAATGAGGGACTTCCTCCCGAGGTGGACAAGTTCCACAAGGTGTGCAAGTTCCTCAAGGTGTTCAAGGTGTTTGAGGTGATCTAGTCCCTATTGTGGAAGGAGGTAATGAGGTTCCGGTGGTTCCCCCGCTTATAGCTAATGGGGATCTTAAAGAGGCTCTCCTTACCCTAGACCGAGTTATGACAACTCAAGTGAATAGACACATTGGGCCTAGGTTGAATGCTATGGATAGTACTATGACCTCTAGATTGAGGGACTTCGTGAGAATGAATTTTCCTATATTTTTTGGTTGTATGGTGGGAGAAGATCCCCAAGATTTCTTTGATGAGGTGTATAAGATAGTGCATGCTATGGGAGTGACTTCTAGGGAGAAAGCGAATTTAGATTCATATCAATTGAAAGATGTTGCTCAAGTATGGTTTACTCAATGGAAGGATAGTAGACCGGTTGGATCAGGTCCCTTAGAGTGGAAGAGTTTAGGGAAACATTCTTAGAAAGGTACTTTCCCCATGAGAATAGCGAGGTTAAGATTGAGGAATTTATGAACCTTAGGAAAGGTAGCATGATTGTTGAGGAGTATTACATAAAGCTTATCCTATTGTCTAAGTATGATCCATCCTTGGTGTCTAACCCTAGGGATGAAATGAGTAGGTTCTTGACAGGTGTTTTGGATATTGTGAAGTAAGAGTGTCGCACAACCATGCTCCATGGTGACATGACTCTATCTAGAATTATGGTGTATGCTCAATCCATTTAAGAGTCTAAACTTGGGAGGAAAAGTAGAGATGCTAAGAGGAGAATAACCGATGATCAAGTTCAACCTAAGCTTAAGAAGAGGGATCCAAATCAATATGGTTCTAGTGCTCCTAACGCTAATTATGAGAGGGGTGGGGGTTTGTCAAGTGGTTAAGCCTACTTTTGCTACTTGTGGGAGTCGGTACTAGTGGGTGATTTGGTTGTGGTAAGGATGATCGCAAGGTGAGAGATTTTCTTACCATTGCGGCTAGAGGAAGAGAGACTAAGCAAGTTCCTCCAAGTGTTCCGAGCAAAAGGAACAAAACCGAATGATGATGATGATGCCGATAAGTTATAGTTTTTTTCTCTCTCTAGTTATATGAGTTAATTCTAAGTGGGGGAGTATGACGAGTAGTTGTTTGTAGATTGTTGTCTCATCTCTTCTATTCAATTCAAGCTTGAGAGATAGAATGTCATAGTAGCATGTTGCATGTTGCATTTTGTTTAGCAGTGTAGTTGAAATTGAATTTCATTGATTCCTTGCATTGTGCATCTCATGAACTTATGATATGTTTTAAATTGAGTTTATATGGTTTTATCTCTCATATTGTCATGATTCCATCATAAATTGTTTAAGAGTTGCATTTTTGGAATATTGAGCATGTTTTACCGTAAAGAAATTGGTGCTCACTATAAATATTTTGAAATTTTGACTTAATTGTTATTTCATGAAAAATGGTTATGCTGTGTATAGAACTTTTGTATGTGAACATCATAATATGTGGCGAAGGAAGTTCGTCCTATATGAAATGAAAATGTGAGTCTTATTGCATGACAAGTTGTAGAAGTAGTTCCTACCTTCTTGTTGTGTTTGAATCTCTTAAAGTATGTGAAATTGATGTCTATCCTACATGTGTGTATTGTGTATTGTGTGGTATGGTTATGTGCTGCTAGTATTGAGTTTCTTATCTCTTCATAGTGTCTAAAAAGAATAGCAAGTGTCATTCGAGGACAAATGTTGTCCAAGTGGGGGAGTATTGTTACACCCTCAAAGAGAGCTAGGTTGAACTAGAGCCTAACATGGATTTCATGATGTTTTAAAGTCATAAAATTGTTAATATTAGTGTTCTTAGGCAGTATATAAAGTTTGGAAATATTTGGAGGTCAAACGTCCAAGAACGTCCAAGACGTTCGGAAACTAGTCGAAGTTGAACTAGTGTGTCGTACTGTTTTGTAGTAATGTTTTGAGGGATAGTTTGAATGTGAAATTCAATACCGAGAGTTCGTACGCGTAAAGGGTCGAAACATCCAAGAACAACGCCCCACGAACCATAAAAAAGGGTCCCCGAAGAGGACCCAAACATGGGCCAGCGAAGCTGCCAAGCAGCCAAGAATTGGCATGCTGCTGCGCGACACCCAGCTGTCATGCAGTCGGAAAAATATTTGCCTTGCAATGCGGGGATATCACGAACCATTTTGTCCAAGAATTTTTGAAAAATAAGATTTGGAAGTGCCTCCGCGATGCGCATTAAAGTTCAAGATTTTGTTGCATCGTTTTTAAGTCAAATTTGAGATGGTTTATTTTTCCAATAAATATATGGTTATTTTGGGTAATTTAGAGGTGTATTATGGACGGTTATAGGACCTATTTAAACCCCTAAACTCACCAATAAAAGATAAAACCCTCAACTAAAAATAAAACCTCTCCATTCTTCTCTCCAAAACCTCCATTGTTGAAGCTTGGAATCTCCAAGTAAGAAGATATATTTCTCAAGTTTTTCTCCATCAATCTTCTGGTATTTTCATCACAATTAAGGTATTGTTATTAATCCTTGAAATCTATTTCTTCAAGGAGTCAATTCCAACGATTTTTGAAGATAATAAAAAACATGAATGTCTAATTTTGTGATCTAGCCATGGGTTCTTGAATAAAAGGTTTTGAATCAATGTTTTAGGATTGAATTGATGTTAATTTAATGTTTTAAAGCTGTAATTCCTATGAACCCATGTAAACCATGCAATCCTTATTTTGACTATTTTACGGGTTAAGTGATCTTGTCTCAATGCTTATGTCTATGGGCTATTGAATGATGTAAGAATTGTATTGAATTGATGCATAGGCTGTCATGGCCATGGGTAAGGGCCTTTGAGTATTGTATTGGATGATATAGCTATGGATTGAAGTGGTGAGAATTAATTGATGGTACGCTAGCCTAATTCTCTTAATTTTATGTAATGTAGGTCTTGAACTATGTTGTGATTGGTATGGTCCACTTATGGTGGCGGTGTAATGTGCGTTACTTGTGAATTATGTGGACTCGTTGGCGTTACTGTATGTACTATAATGATCACGGACTTGTCAGCAACTACCTTATATATAAAGATTATTTGTATAGTTGAATTATTTGAAGTATGATCATATCTATCTATCTATATATGATTAAGGTAATAGTATGTGTTCTTATATTGATAATGTTAGGTGATCATGTTAGACTATGACTATGTACTTATGTGTGTTAGCTTAGAGTTGATGCATGATTATTCCTACTTGATTATATGAGTCTATCATGGTTATATTGATGATGTTATAGGAGTGTATAGGATGACTTAAAGATGATAATACTTATTCCTATGTGCTTCTAAAATGATATGCTATATGTGATAAAGTGAAGTCATTGGTGTGTCTTGTGTGGTAGACTTGTGTCCCTTACTTGATACAAGTACATTATGAATATTAACATCTTTACTTAGTAGGACTAGGCACCTTTGTCTTGTATGTGTATGGATGAATGTTGAATTAATGTCTAGGATCGGTAGACCGACTAATATGTGGAACCTTCTATATAGAAAAAAGGTTTAAAATGAGCTATCCTTACGGATCATTGAGTGGCAGCCCTAGTGCACCCATCTTTGTTAGGTGCATTATGACTAGGTAATGACTAAGATATATTACCTTTTCATATGTCTCTTTTTATTGAACTTACTCTATGAGAACAAAGGCTAGTACCGAGTGAATATATCATGGTTTGTAGCTCTACTTAAGAAGGAGACTAGAGTAAAATGTATCTCTACTTGAGAGTGAGACTTCAGTGCATAAAAGACCTTGATATTCCATAACCATGTGCCTACATGGGATGTGTCCTAGTTATACCCTTGGCAAGTAGAACACCCTCTATCGGAGTAGGTTTATGACTACGGATTCCATGCCTAGCTAGTATGGTCTATGTCAGTTATTGCCTATTCTCATCATGTGGGATACATGCTAGTGTTGGATAAGTACTATGAAGTTTAAGTAGTGGAATGGGACGCTACCTAGACATTGAACGATTAGGCTTTGAAGATGTTAGTGTGTAAGTGCCCTAGGTCTTCTTAAAGACCATTATGTTAATGTCCATAAGTGATGAATGTTTTCTAAATGACTTAATGAACATAATGACTTTAGTAAAAGAATGTTAATGAAAAGTACTTATCTAGAGTAGCTTTAAGGATTGCTTAGGTAGGCTTGAAGAGGGTGTATGGGCGGTCTCTTCATGTCTTACTTAGGTGAGTCTTAGAGTAATTCTAGGTAGGTAGTTTAACAAATAAAGTGAGAATGATATTATATTAGGTAGTATTACGGATCATTTAGGTATGCTTAGAGAGGGTGTATGGGCGGACTCTCTTCGTCTCACTTAAGTGAGTCTTAGGATAACCTTTATCATAGGGTTGCAAGATAGCGGTCACTGTGAAGTTGAACTTAGTTCACTTTAAAGTGACATAGTTCATTGTAACATTCTTCAATGTTTGATAAAATGCTTATGTGATATCTTGTATGTTTCTAAGGTATTAAATATTTTTCTTATGCTTATACTATAATGTTTTAATCAAAAGTAGCATGTGTTATACAAAAGTCCGTTTATCAACTTTATGCATTATGCCATACTTAGTACAAGTGTTTGTACTAATTCCATAAATTTTGTCTATCTATAGAGGTGTAGGTGGCATTTGAGAGGAGTCTCGAAGTGGAATATTGGATTAGTGTTCATTCAAGTAAAGAGTTGGTATGTCCTCACTATATTCGAGGACATCTTGATGTTTAGATTTCGTTATTCAAAGTATTGTAATAGACATAGCTATTTTCTATATGATGAAGTATAGGTAGTGTCCCAATACATTCGTATGTCTAAGATGGAGACTTTGAGACTTAGCCTTTCATTATGTTTTTCTATAAAAGAGATATGTTGGAGTATTATTATTTTGTGTGAATTTTTTAATTCCGCACTACTTTTCATACATGTATGCAATGAATGGTACGAAAGGGATTGTACAAGACCTTCGAGAGGTCGAGTACACTGTGTTTTGATTCAAAAATGCCCTAATTTCTAGGGGGTACTCTCGGGCCGTGACAGTTCTATGTGGTTCTTATTAGGTGAAGTCCAAGTATGTTAATGACTAGTGCCTTGCTATGATTAGGTTGGAAGTCTTGACATGTATATGGTCTTGTAATGAGTTCTTCTATGTGGTCCCTAATGTATGTTGGGTCAAATGTGAGTTATGTATCTTATTATATGAAATACTTCGATGAATGCATGTGTTTGATCAATGAAGGTTGTATGCATGATTTCCTAGTGGCCTTAAAGTGATGCTTGAGTGTGGAAAGTGTTATGGGACATTGTCTATACAATGCACCAAGCATCACTAGAGGGTTACTTGGGAAGATAAGGAGTTAAAGTAAAAGAAAAGAGTTCACTATAAAATGAAATAGGTTCACTATAATTGAAAATTTTGCCTACTGTAAAGTGGTGACTTATATGCCATAAATTAGATGTGTGGTTTTATATGAGGTTTGACCATTAAATATGCCTATATGAAGTATCTGAATTGTAAAATGCTTATTATATCAAAGTTTATTGAAGTTTTCACAAAAAGGCATGATGCATGGTTTCAAGTAAAATGTCCCTTTTAAATGGTGTTTTTGCATGGTTGCCATACTTAGTGCATTCTTGTACTAACACCATTCTTCTCTACTTTTTTACACAATGTGTAAGTTAGGATGCTTAAAGGATGTCTATACGGTGAAGAGCTTGATATGTGATTCCAAAGCTCAAGGAAAGGAATCCTTAATTCCAAGGATCTCGAAGTCTTATCTTACTTTAAAGTTATGTAATAAGTATAGTTAGGGCTGTGCATGGTTATGGTTAACAACCAAACCAAACCGCAATTCGAATCAAATCAATTAAAAAAAACTGTTATATGGTTTAGTTTGGCTAGGTTTGGTTTTTAAATTTTGAAAATCGCTACCATTTGGTTTGATTTTGGTTTTACTAAAAAACAACTGTAAAAATAACCAAACCGAACCTATAAATTAGATATACAAATTTTATAACTATTTATATATTATTCATAAATAAATTTAAAATATTTTGTTAAATTTTAATTAATTTTAATCTTTAACTTTACCATTTTCTCAAGCCCAATACTTTAGCTCAAGTATAATAATCTCAAATCCAAGTCCATCAAAATCTATTTTAGTCTTTACCTAGTGTACTTCACATAAAATAGTCACACTCTCTCTTAAATGAAAGACTTTGTTCATAACTATAATATTGTTTAATTATTTCACTAAATCGATAATAGTTTTTCTGTAGATTGTTCATGTACTGTGTGTTTGTGTCTATCGAGATACGTACAACCTCAAAAAAAAATTACTTTCAAACCGAATAAACTTGAAAAATTGAACCAAACCGAACCAAACTGACAGTAACCAAACCGATGGTTATTTTTTTTCGTTTGCTTTGGTTTGGTTTTAGAAATTTAAAAAATCGACTTTATTGGTTTGGTTTGATATTAATCAATAACCGATCCAAACAGAACCACGAACACCCCTAAGTATAGTTATGAT
Organism: Solanum lycopersicoides; assembly: GCA_022817965.1. Taxonomy (NCBI): domain Eukaryota; kingdom Viridiplantae; phylum Streptophyta; class Magnoliopsida; order Solanales; family Solanaceae; genus Solanum; species Solanum lycopersicoides. Next base: position 20,658 of record JAJJBR010002802.1, read on the forward strand.
TTTATGTTGTAAGGGTCGTGTCCCTAATGTACTCTAATGATGTTGAGTCTAAGATGGCAAAGAGATTTACAGTCTAACTATGTAAATATGATATTTTATATATATATTGGAAGTGATGTTCTAGCATATGATGTGCTAAGAAAGTTTTAAATTTTCTTTTAAATTTATCTATGACAATGCTATTAATGATAACTACGGGCTTGTATAAGACCTCCGAGAGGTCAAGTACGCCATGTTACTTCTAGGGGGTGCTCCGTGACATTCGTTTTGGTTTAAATTTATAGGAAAGGTCTATAATATATAGACGGACGTATTTAGGGTAAAAATATCCGGGTACGACTCCCCAAGGACTGCCCTAGGGTTTTTTGAGGAGTACACAACCTTGAGCTAGCAAGCTTCCCAAGGCAGCAACAAAATGCTTGTAGAGGGAACCAGTCTGCGTCGCGGACTTGGTTCAGCAAGGGCCAAAAGTTGGTCTGCGTCGCGGACAACAAGCGGACTCCACTTTCTCGGAATTTATTTTCAGAAATAATGTGGGAACAGCTCCGCATTGCTGACTTGTTTCCTGATGAAAATTTTGAAAATAGAAGTTCAGTTTACTTTTCTAAAAAGGTCCAATAAAGGTGGGGGTAGTTTGGGTACTTTGGGAGTTTTTATTGACGGGTTTTAAGTAATATTTAACTCTTTTCACAAGGAAAAAACTTATTACCTAATAAGAAATAAGAAATACAAAACCTCTTCTCTCCCAAATTCTCCCAAAAACACCATTGAAGAAGAAGAGAAATTGGAGCAACTATTAGGAAGAATTCACCAAGGAATCAAGCTGGGTTTAAGGCTCTAATCTAAAGTATGTGAATCTTATTCATCAATGTATTCTTCCATCCATGGATTCCCCCTAGTTTTCCTCAATTATGAATCAAAAGAACCCTAATCTAGAAAGGGTTATGATTACATTATGGGTAAGGTTTGATTGTGATGCCAATTATGTTTATATGATGATTATATGATGTTTTCATGCTGTTTTCATGGTGAATTGTAGTAATTGATGTTGAAGGTGATCATGGTGATTTTAGTTCATTAGAGGCTAGATGAAGGTTCTAGTTGATCTTCTTACTTCAATTGTATTATATACTATTTGATCATGATTGAATCACCTAGATATGAATTGAACTAGGTCTAATTGATCAAGGATGATCTTGACTAGTAAAGTTGGAATTGAACCTATGTGATCATGTATGCATAGAATTACCTTCAAATGATCAAATTGAATGAATTAGCTTCTAATTGAGTATGAATCATGTTTGGTTGAAGGTGATAATCGAGTGTAGGGCTTGTATGCCATTATTGTTAGGGATTTTGGGGTGAAGTCATTATGAGGACATCGTATGGATGTTTTCCTTCTATTCTACACTTAGATATGAACAAGTTAGGGGAAGCAAGTTCTTTCACATAGATAGACTCTAGGTTGACCTAATAACCTAAAAGGAATTAAGACATGATGAACTAGATTAGGTTGAAGATGGATTGTATGATCACTTCTTGTGTAATGTACTTGGTGAGACAAGTCCAATAAATGATATCTTGAGATGGTCGATCTCATGATAGCTTGAGATAGTAAATCTCAAGAAGGATTGAGAAATACTCATGGTACCTTGAGCTGATGAGCTTCATGGTAGCTTGAGATGGAGGAAGTAAGCTCTCCCATGATAAGCTTGGTCTTGTGTTCCTAGGATACTTGATCATGATTGCTTTAGTTGGCTTGGACAAAACCATTTCATGGTAGCTTTATGGGAAAATCCTGTACCCTCCTAATGATAGCTTGATTTTCATGTAAGGTTTATTTCATGGAATATGTTGAGATTGGTTTCTCATGATAGCTTATGGTTGAAGATTCATTCTCCCCTATGATTAGCTTGCATCTATATGATTTGTTGCATGGTGGGTAGGTTGGTACTTGTGCATCCTTCCTTAGTTAGCTTGGTTAGTATGATAAGTTGCTTTCTATGGTAGTAGGTCTATTATGATAGTATGTTGAGCTTAATAGACAAGGTTGCAAGATAAGTTACCTTGGATAAGGTTAGTCTAGAGAAGTACTTAGTATGGATGGTATTATAGGATTCCATCTATAAATGGCACAAGTATGAATTGAAACTACCTATGATATGACCCCTATGAGATGTATGTTTAGCTTTGGTAGTGACTATGGTTGCTTTCCATGACATGTTTGGCTTAAGATGATTGTTCCTTGTCAATATGAAGTAGGTTTACTAGTGAAACCTATAGTTAATGAAAGTGAATAGGGTGACTTCAAGACATGCTTAGTGTGTGAGGCAGAATGGGATGTCTCATATGCATTTCACAAGTGTTCTTTGAGGTGGCCTATGGGCATAGTGCTCATATCTTATGGTGAACTTAGGTCTTAATTATGTAAGTGGATTATGATCAAGAATGACCAAAGAGAGGTACTTAGCTTTGCTAGTAGTATGGGATGCTACCTTAATCTTGCACAAGTATACTTGGAGGTGGCTTGTGAAGTAGTTCACCTGATTAAGAGAGTTACGTATGAACTCTTATTTACTTTATGATGCTTTATTATGCTTATGATATTCATGTTATGCTTATGTCTTTATCTGTTATGATTATGTCTATTATTGACTAACCTTGTGAGATATCTTATGTTTGGTATGATAGTTTCCATACTTAGTACATTTCGTACAAATGCATATTTTTCCTATATTCTTGTCCAATATAGGGTCTTGAGGAGACTGAGTTGCTTTGAATGGTAGACTCTCCATGTCTTGCAAGAAGTGAAGATTGGTGAGTCCTCATATCATCTGAGGACACCACCCCTATGTTCTTTTATGTTCTTCTTTACGTTTAGACATTTGTGGGCTGCGTCCCTAGAAATTGTTATTCATGTTGTCATAGATGGTTTTTGATACATATGTTAAATGTTTTATGAAATGACTTCCGTATTATGTTTTTGAGAAAAAGTTTTGATTCCTCTACTTTTCGTATATATGCAATAAATGATTTCTAAAAGGCTTTTACAAGACCTTCGAGAGGTCATGTACGCCGTATTGCTACTCAAGAGTGCTCTAAATTATAGGGTGTCCTTGCGGGTCGTAACAAACTTTGTATCAGATCATAATGTTATGAAATGGTATTAGGATGTCATAAAATCCAATTTAATAGAGTTTTATTCATTGGTGTGAGTCGCGACATATCTATGAGTAGGAGGATAGGTGATCCTTAGGAAAGTTTCACTTCTTCATTCTTCAAGTTGTTCCATAGAGTTTGGCTTTAGTATGCTCTATTCTAATGCTTGACTATGATTTTTGTATGTTATGGCTAACACTAGGCGTAAGACCCCCAAAATGAGTTAGGGTGTCTAGAGCCTCACATCTGATTAATAAGATTGTTAAAATGTTAATTAAGTGTTTTAAAGCATGTACGATTGATTTGAAGTCATTTGGAAGTCAAACGTCCGAGAACGTCCAAGACGTTCGAAAGTTAGCTCTTGAGACATGCATGTGTGACTTGAGTGTGTCAAGAATGTTTGGACGTGTTGCGAGTGTTTTTTGATTATCAAACTGCTATGGAAGGTCTTTAACATGTTTAGATGTATATTTACGTTGGAAACATCCGGGTACAACTCCACAAGGGTCCCACAAAAGGCCCTCAAGGAGGACCCAAAGGTTGTCAAGACACTGCCTTGGCAGTGTCAATCCACGGAGCCTAATGAGGCCTTTTATATTTTATTACTCCCTTTCGATAGGTGGACTTCGTTAATGATTTAGCCTGGTGAAGCCTCAAGTCAGCTGACAAGCCCAGACCCAAAAGACGGCCTGCAGTACGGTCCATCGATGTAGGTTGTGTCAAGCTGCCAGGCGACTGTTTTATTGAATGGGTGAATGGGAAATTCACTCCACGTCATAACCTAACCCTAGGCGGTTTATTTTGTTATTTTTTGTTATATTTAGTTGTTTAAAAATGTGACAACCCCATTCCGATTCCATGATTTAAAATTTGACTTCCTCTCCCAAAATATCCTATCTAGCAACCTCCATGGGAAATGAATCTCAAGGTCAGATTGTAGATGGGATTTCCATGGGTTATTCACCAAGTTTTCGTGGTTCCTTTATCTGATAAAGATATGGTGATCCATCATCTCAAGATAACCATTCATCTAAACAGTTCCTTTCAAAGTTTTCAACGAGAATTCACGATCAATCTTCCTATCTTTCAGCAATGAGTTCTTTCTCATATTGATTTCGAAAGCATTTTTATGATTTATTGTTGATTATTTGTTGATTTTAAAGTGAATTTCTATCCAATTCCATGTTCAACCCATAATCCCTCCCAATCTCGATTTAGACCATGTATTGGTTATTATAATCTTGATGTTAGGATGATTATAATGTGATTCAATTATGTTAAACTGATTGTTAGATACTATCTATGATTTAATGTGATGATGAATTATGTGTTATTTTTCCAATGTGGTTTGAGGCTTGAAGACTTCATAAGGATTAGCCTATCTTACTCTACTTTCTATCGATTGTTAATTTATGATATTCACTGTGATCTCGACTCTATAGTACATGAATGTAGGATTTGTTTTTTGTAAAGATACTTTTAGCTACTGCCCTAGATATGTATTGTTGATAAAAAAAGAGTATTCATCAATGATGATCAAAGGGTGAGAAATTGGTAAGATTGTCGATATTCTTTACTTTCTAATAATATTGTTAGTAGAATTGGCCTTGTATGGCATTCTGTGGTATGGTCCACTTACGGTGGCGGTGTTTACATTATTTTCAATATATGTGTGATGTGATCATGGCCTTGAAGTCAATTGTATTATGAAGGTTTGGTGGTGATGATCACCAATTGTGAAGCATGCCTAGTCTTCTATTCTTGTTGTGATCTAGGTTGTGTTGTTAATGTAAAAGCTTGTGAATGACTATGTTAGGGTCATGTTTAGGTGCTTTCATTGATGAAGTAATGATTATTAGTGACCCCTAACTATATAGACCTATGTGAATGTGTGATTAACTATGTTAGGTGTCTTGAATGCAAGTATTGAAGTTAGCTTGTCTCCTATGCTAGTATATGTTGTGTGGTCTATGTATGAAGGTGCATTGTGGTCCTTAGAGGGTGGCTGCCTCAATGTGTGGTTGATAGACATTATGTTGTCATGTTGACCAATTTACACAAACTCACACTTCATGCATGCTTACAAGTAGTATAGGTTAATGGTATCTAAATGAAAGGATATTCTCATATGCACTTGTGACTACTACTATGCATGTAAAGCTTATGTATATGAAATTATGTTATGTATCCCTTAACTAGGATGAATTGATAGGTGTACTAGTATGGGAAGGGTACGGGACCTTGTCTATTCATTGCACATGTGTTCCTTGATAGGATAGTTCCTATGTCTGGTTGTCCATGTACATGAATATGAATACATGATTATTTTAGTGTATGAACATGTGTGGCCTTAATGTATTATGTGAAAGGATTTATCACATACATGCATACACACACATACATGTATGATGATCTAGTCAATAGAAGGGCGCTTCGAAGGTGTTTCCAAGAGTACCCTAAAATATATGGTGCTTTACATATGCTATGTCCATGTGAAAGGATTTCTCACATGACTTATGTTGATGAACTCTCATCTAAGACCTATGAGCTAAGAATATTAGGGGTTAACTATTCTAGTGTGTTTATTTGAAAGGTTTGCTCACAAATATGTATGCACACACATGTATATGATCTAGTAAAAAAAGGGGCGTTTAGAAGGTCTTCCCAAGAGTACCTTAAATTAGATGGTGCTTGAATATTCTATGTCCTAGTGAAAGGGTTTCTCACATGCCTTAGGTTGATGAACTCTCATTTATAACCTATGAGCTAAGCATATGAGGTGTTAACTCTCCTAAGCCTGCATTTTATAAAGTAAAGATAATAATGGCTTTTCAATAAAGAAAACTTAGCTTAGAATCGAGTGAACTTGAAGATTAGGGGCGGCACCTTCCCAATGTGGGAAGCTATGGTTCACCATTATCCTCACGAGGTGGATAACTAGAATGTCTCATTTGACATAAACAGGGTTTCCATATAAGCCTCCAAGTTCCATAACTATGCTTGCCTCATAGGATCTAGCAACTGATATCACTTAATATGCTATCATGTGTTAATGTTCTACTTTGTCTAAGTGGAGCACCTTCTTTTGGTGTAAAGCTCTACAACGCCAAATTTCATGTTTAGCATTCATGGTCTTAGTGTCAGTTAATGCTATAGTTTTTCTAAAGTAAAATGTACAATGGAAGTAATTGACTAGGACCCTAACTAGGAAAACCTAAGGGAATTGTTTAGTGTAGGTTGGGGTATGGGACTTCACCTATGCATTGCACAAGTAGCTCTTGAATGGAGTTCTAGGAAGGTGTTCTAAGGTGTATGATTATGTTTGTGTCTGTATGCATGGAATGGTAGTATTGTCTACTTGTTATGAAGAAGTGCATGATATGAATCCTAATGTGTCTATATGATGAGGTCTCTCCTTATGTGTACGAGGTTGGTCTTATTGCCTATATGAATGAAGGTCCAACTTTCTTTACATGTAGTTGACTACAGTATTATGTTTGATGTGTGAAGTACATGTTATATATGCTTGTGTTCTTATGATAGGTTTACTAAGTATGTGTAGGTTATGGGGCTTCACATGTACATTGCCCTAGTAGACTTAGATTAGGATTGTGAATAAAGTATTATGTTAAGTGTAATGTGAAACATGTACCTTGTAATATGAAAAAGTTCTATATGAATGTATATGTTGAGTTGAAAGGTTGTATGTATGATTCCCTTGTGGTCCTAAGGTGATGCTTAAGTGTGGATAGTGGAATGGGACATTATTAATGCATTGCACCAAGTATTACTAGAGGGTTATTTGGTAAAGTCAAGGAGATACAATAAAAATGGGTTCACTGTAAAGTGAACAAGAGTTCACTGTAAAAGCAACAAGCTTACTCTAAAGTGGTCCTAAATGTGACTTAAATTCATGTGGGATTTTATATGATGTATGACCATTGAATATGCCTATATTAAGAATGTGAATTTTATAATGATTATTGTATCAAATTTTTATGTAGTTTTCACAAAAAGGATTAATGCATGGTTGCAAGAAAAATGTCCCTTTTAAATGCTTGTTTTTGCATGGTTGCCATACTTAGTGTATTCTTGTATTAACACCATTCTTCTCTACCTCTTTACACAAAGTGTATGTTATAGATTCTTATAGGATGTCTCTAAGGTGAGGAGCTTGATATGTGATTTCCAAGCTCAAGGAATGGAATCCTTAAGTTCAAGGATTTCCTAAGTCATGGTTTACTATAAAGGTTGTAATAAGTTTACTTACGATTTACGTTGTAAGGATTGTGTCCCTAATGTACTCTAATAATGTTGAGTCTAAGATGCAAAAGAGACATAGAGTCTAACTATGTAAATATGATACTTTTTTTTTATATATATATATAGTGATGTTCTAGCATATGATGTGCTACAATTTTTTTAAATTTTCCGCTAAATTTACCTATGAAAATGCGATGAATGATAACTATGGGCTTGTATAAGACCTCAGAGAGGTCAAATACACCATGTTACTTATAGGGGGTGCTCCCGGTTGTGACAAACGTTGTATTAGAGCATGAGGTTATGAAAGTTGTTTTAGGTTTCAAAAGTCACATATTGCCACGGTTAGTACAGTCTCGTTCATCGGTGGTGAGTCGCGACACATCTATGAGCAAGAGGATATAGGACGATAGAGTTTCCCTTCTTCAATGTTCTAACGTCGTTCCATAGAGTATAACTATATAAGTTCTCTCTCTTATGTTTTCTTGTCCGGTTGTATTTTAAATGTGATTGCTTGGATGACATGGTATCTCTATGCTTGAGGGAGAAAAGGTGAGTTTTGATGCTTATCTTGGTTTTATGGTTTGATGAGTATGTGTGAAGGTGAACCTTAGTTTATGTTGCTATGATGCCCTTTGTGGTTATATATGAAATCTATGTGAAATGACATGTTATGTTGAGAAATGTATGTCAAGATATAGTTAAAGCATGTTAGAAGATTTACGGTTGAAATGAGTTTCTTTTTGGAATGGTATGTTTCTATATGGTTTAGTATGATGATAGTCTTATGATATGGTAAGCCTACATTTTCTAAAGTAAAGATAATGACTTTTCAATAAAGGGAACCTAGCTTAGCACCGAGTGAACTTGAAGATGACAGGTGACATTTTCCTAATGTGGGAAGGTAGGGTTCACCATTATCCTCACGAAGTGGATAACTACAATATCATATTGGACATAAGAGGGTTTCAATATAAGTGACACGCCCTCAAAAAAAATTAACTAAGGTATCTATAGCCTCACATGTGCCTAAAAGGTTAATAACATGTTAATAATGTGTTTTATAGTATGTATACTTGATTTGAATTCATTTGGAAGTCAAACGTCAAGGGACGACCAAGACGTTCGACGACTAGTCACCAAAGGGCCTTAGGTTTTTTATATACGAGGTATAATGATATTTATAAGCAGTGTATTAAGTTTCATGAAGTTTGGAGGTCAAACATTCAAGAACGTCCAAGAGGTTCGAAAGTTAGCCTTTTAGACGTGCTAGTGAGAACTTGTATGTTTGCCTCGTTTTTATGTGTTGTTTGGAGTTGAGAAGAAGTGTAGTTGACCCTAGTACCTTAATAGAAATGTTAAGGGTCAAAACATTTGGGTACGACTTATCGGGGACCACCCGAAGGGCCCCCTAGGAGGACCCAAACCTTGGACAAGAGGCTGCCCAATGAAGCGTGCAGGAGAAGATTTGGACGTTGCCCTCGCGAGGCGAGTGTAACACCCGGAATATTGACCCAGATGAGACCGGCGTTTTTAACCTCTCAGAGGTCGCACACAAGCCTCTTCTTAGCCTTCATCACAATCATACAGTCAAATTTTGCGGAAAATTAAAAACTTTTCTACTAATGAAGTATACTTAGACTTCATACAAAGATTCATATAGATCGTACAATATTCTAAAAGTTGTCTCACATATCTAAAACCATATAAGAGTGCAAAGACAATAATAATCAATATGCCATATAGGCCTTAATACAAAAGGATCCAAAGAATATAATGGAAACAATGTAATCTAAAACTACTAAGTCTTCATAACGCTGAAAATTAAAATGGTAATGTCCCGAACATGAGGACCTACCAAGACTTGGAGAAAGAGTTCCAAGCTTCTTCAAATCAACGTGCCTAACTTCAATATCCGGAACCTACAATTGTAGTAAAATAAAGTAATGGGGTAAGTACGCCACATGTACTAAGTATCGGTATATGCACATAACACATAACACATAGGGAAATGGATGAAAAAGTATCGTTTATCATCTCTTTAGAAAACATGCTAAGTCATATGAAAATCTTCAATGCACATACCATATAACATATACAAGTTACGAAATCCATCACTTAAAGCATGACCACAAGTAAAGACATATTCTCATAGTGTCACGTTAACATTACATATTCAAAAGATCACATATAGACATCATTAACACACTTACCAATGATCCCATCCCCAACCTACAAATACAATGGTCATGTGAAGCCCCATAACCCCACATAACCGAGTAGATAAGATAGGAGACCATAAGTAAAGCTTTGCTTCATATAACTTGTAACATAGTTAGTTATCACTTCATATAGCTATATAACTCAATAACATAATCAATCACAGTAGCCAAGATTCATATAAAAGTAACACCATATATCACAAGCATATATCTTTCATATCATCATTTCATCCCTAGCATTAGAAACCAAAGAAGAAGCATATTTGGACAACTTAATGAACTTCAAGGAGTATTCCTTAACACTCATACCTCCTTGACGAAGGTTGATGAACTCCTCTACCTTAGCTCCTCTTTGTTCCCTTGGAAAGAATCTGTCAAGAATGACCTTTTTGAAGATCTCCCAAGTCACGAGACAATCTCCTAAATCCCTACTATTATTCCACATATTTTACCATGTCTGAGCCACGTCCTTGAGTTGATAAGCAACAAGTTCAGCCTTCTCTTTTCTATCTATGGAAGAACCGATCAAGAATGGAATTAGATGCTAAAAGACACATAGTGTCAAATCACTAGAGGCACGACATAAGAGTATCAAGAAAAGAGAATTTTCCTAATCATCACATAACCTCTCATTCACAATTGTGGCACGCTTCACAACCATGAACAAGACGCTAGGTAACGTGGTTTAGTGAGACACTGATCCTATGGATATTTAACCCAATGCTCTTATACTAAGTTTAAAATTCCAATATTTAACCTCATGCTATGATACCAAGTTTTGGCTTATCCTGGCTCTGATACCAATCTTGTCACACCCGGAATCTGGACCCCGGATAAGACCGGCGTCGTTAACCTCTCAGAAGTCGCAGACAAGCCTCTTCATAGCTTTCATCACAATCATACAGTCAAATTTTACGGAAAATTAAAAACGTTTATACTAATGAAGTATACTTAGACTTCATACTGAAGATTCATATAGACCATACGATATTCTAAAACTTGTCTCACATATATAAAACCATCTAAAGAGTGAAAAGCCAATAATAGTAAATATGCCATATAGGCCTTAATACAAAAGATTCGAAAGAACATAATGGAAACCTAATACTCTTAAAAACTACTAATGTCTTCATAAGTCTGGAAATTGATATTGTACATCCCGATTATGATGACCTACCAAGACTTGGAGAAAGAGTTCCAAGCTTCTTCATATTGACCTTCTTAACTTTAATGGTCGGAACCTACATTTGTAGTAAAATAAAGTAATGGGTTAGTACCCCACATGTACTAAGTATGGGTATATGCACATAACACATAACACATAGCGACATGCATGAAAAACGATCATTTATCATATCTTTAGAAAACATGCTAAGTGATATGAAAATCTTCAATGCACATACCATATAACATATACAAGCCAAATATTTCATCACTTAAAGCATGATCATAATCAAAGACATCTTATTATGGCATCATGTTAACATTACATATTCAAAAGATCACATATAGACATCATTAACACACTTACCAATGATCCCATCCCCAACCTACAAATACAATGGTCATGTGAAGCCCCATAACCCCACATAACCGAGTAGATAAGATAGGAGACCATAAGTAAAGCTTTGCTTCATATAACTTGTAACATAGTTAGTTATCACTTCATATAGCTATATAACTCAATAACATAATCAATCACAGTAGCCAAGATTCATATAAAAGTAACACCATATATCACAAGCATATATCTTTCATATCATCATATTACATATGAACAATCTCCTAGGACTTCCCTTAGAGTCAACTTGTGCAATGTCTAGGTAGCGTCCCATACCACTACCTATACTAAGCGAACTCCTCAAGTCACTCTAGTCGACGTTCGTTTTGTTGTCTTTCATTTTACATGAGGGAACATAGGCATTAACCGACATAGACCATGTGAGCTAAACATGGAATCCGGTGTCTTTCCAAACCAAAAAGAGGTGGTCTACCGGCCAATGTAGAACCGAACATGATGTAGCTTTCTAGGTGGATCCACCAGCTAGTATCCTATGGTGGCAGCATAGTTCAAGAACTAGGAGATGTAATAGAGACCCATAGTTACACGTTACATGGCAGCCTCATTCTCATGAGAATCATTGTGAACCTAACTTCCCGCTGGGGAAGGGACACTTCCCATATCTAGTTCATCGGTGCTTATCTTTAGACCTTTTTCTTGAAATAACCCTTAATTTGTCTTTTATAAAAAAAACTTATCATAGGTCATAGGAGATTATCTCCTTGTATAACATGATCATGAGATCTTTTAGATTAGATGAGAATATTCCTTTCATCGTAACCCTTCATACATGAGATTTACATGGCATAATCATCTTGTGTAAAGCAAACAAGAGAGTATCTTAACTTGCATATTAATATTCTTATCATAATCTCATGATTTACATGTTCATAGTTCGGCATATTCACATAGCAACATCATACATACTTTTCATAACATAGCATCATAGTTCATAGGTTAACATAAACATTTAAGAGTAATCACACTTAGAAAACTTACCTCTTGCTTCCAAGAACATTTTTCATCATGCAATATTCATAATCATACATAGTAAAATACTCAATGACATAATCAAGAACAACTCATAAAATCATGTACAAGATCAATGCATAGCATAGGGGAGGTAAACGGATCATTAAAGGGTTCATTCAAACCTTAAATTCTAACCGTAACGTTTTCATGTTATCAAACACTACAAATAACCCATTCAAAACCATCACCTAGAGAAAGATCATGTATCACACGTTATTCAAACATTATAAATTAATTATTCAACAATTCATGCGAAATTATATATAGAAAACATTTACTTTTCATTGAAAATCATAGATGTAAGGTTAGGAAGAAAATTCGTTTGTAGAGTAAAAATCCTAGTATTTGAAGTTTTTGAAAACTTATCTTGAAAGGACCTCTTGGATAAAGGAATCCTAAGAATGAAAACCCATACCTTATATATGAAGAATCCATGAAAATTGATTGGAAACTTCGAAACCTTCCTGTTTTTCCTTAAGCCTTTCTTGATCTACAATGGAGTTTGGAAAAGAGAGCGTTCTTTAGAGATTAAGAGAAATTCGTTTGATTCTAATTTTGGACGTGTAATTGTGGTCTAAATTTGATCTAATATCAATATATAGACGTCCCAAGAGTTACCCTAACGACCCTCCACTTAGATTACCTAAAACGCCCCTCCTAAATTGACTACAACTAGGAGAACATTTGACTTAGGGTCTCGGGTTTGACTAGGAATTAAATTAATTAATTAAGTTGCTAAATGAATTAATTAAGTGAGATAGGGTAATTACTAAAGTACCTCTAAGTCGTTAGGACCATAACCAACCCCTTTGGACCATCCTAGGTTAGGTACTAGGATGTTTCTTTTGTTAGTTATTCGGTTAGGTCACCCGGTTAGGTCTTAGGTTTTCGGGCACACTAGTTAGTTTATTTTAGTTAGTCCTAGTTTTATTAGATAGTTAGGTTAGTTAGGTAGGACCTAGAATTAGTTAGGGAGTTCGGACCCACATGGATTGACCCGACGCACGTCTGCCCCTTAACCGCCCTAACCGCATCGTTTGGGCATGTATCTCGGCCGTTGGTAGCACATGTGCTTGCACATGTGTTGCCGTGTACTTTCCATAACCTTGCACTCTGGAAATTTCACTTCTTGTCCAAGGTCCTCACTATGTCCTTGGGCACAGCTTACTCTACATGGTCATTTTAAATGGTCATGTGCTATGGTAACTAGGCTTGACACTTTGATACCTAGTACCTAATATAAGTATGCGATGAATATAATTATTTTAGCTTAGGGTCTTCATTGCATGTAAAATTCCTAAATAAGCTTGGATTGGAGAATTTGAACATCAATGTGTATTTTTAAGTTATAAGTTACTTGTATATACCTAGAAATTGGCTATCATTTTTAAGACAATATTCTTTAACATGCCCAATATTACTAGTTGGACAATGGGATGTCTATGTAACTCAATACATATTCTTAAAACCTAATAGGATCTTCACTAGACAAGCACATTTTTCTGGAATGTTACATTATCCCCCCCTGGAACATTCGTCCCCAAATGACACTAAAATCTTTTGGAGGTTAGGAAAAGACAATACTAGTAGCACAACAAGCACATAAAATTTCATTACACTTAGCACTCAATTCGTAATGCACAAACATAAAAGAGCTACATATTCATAACACATAGTGAGGAATTTCCTTCTCAATCTTATAATATAGGCTCAAAAATGCATCAAAGAGTTATCATGCTATCAATCTTCTCAAGATAAAAAAACAACAACAAAATCTCAAGAAAACATATGAATACAAGTTTCACATAAGTGCAAGAATAGAGTATGAAAACATCTTCTTAAAACTCTAGTTGGTACTATCTTATACCAAAATATGCACCTATTTAGTAAAAAAGATAATTTCATGATTATGCATTACTTTCTCTATTAAGATGAATGTCTAGCCTTAAGGAGTAAATAAATGAGGGTAGCCTATGCATTTCTTGAGCATGGAAACAAGAAAAACCTGATGAACCGAAGCTAGTTTACTAGGTAGTTTCAACTCATAGACATCCTTCCCAATTTGTTGTAAAACCTCGTAACATTCGACTATTTCATTGGGAACAACCCTAATTTCGGTTTTCTTGAAGTCGATACGATTGAAAAGACTCCTGGGGAAATCAAAGCATAAACATTAACAGAGAAAACTTATAACATACCCGCCCCAACGTCGGGAGAGCTTTCTTGTTCACCCCTAGCCTTGAGTGCATAGAAACGGTTCCTTTTTGGAGCTTCAGAATTAGGACCACTTGGTTGAGCTTGGCTATTTCCCTTACCTTGGCCTCTAATATTCGAACAATATTTCGCCATATGGCCACTTTTTCCACAACCATAGGAACTATTATTTCCAACAAGACATTCACCCCATGCTTCTTACCACTTTTACCACAAGTTGGTCTTTCTCTTGGGGGATCAATATTTCTCCCCTCTTGAGGTTCGGGATAAGAACCTCAATCATTGCGATTCTTGGAGAAATTTAAAGGAACTTGGTTTGAAAAACTCTTCTTAAACTTAGGCTTGTCTTGAACATCAAGCCTACTTTCAGGAGAATCATTCTCAAAAGACTTTGCTTTCTTAGCTTCCCTATTTCTCTTCCTTCGGTGACTTTGCTCAACCTGTTGGGCATGAACCATTAACCTAGAAAGATCCATATTGTCATGAATCATGGCTGCACGACATTCTACTTCAATCTCTTCGGACACACCCGTTACATAACGGCTCATCTCATCCCTAGAATTGGAAACCAAAGAAGAAGCATATTTGGACAACTTAATGAACTTCAATGAGTATTACTTAACACTCATACCTCCTTGATGAAGGTTCTACCTTAGCTTCTCTTTGATCCCTTGGGAAGAATCTATCAATAAAGACCTTTTTGAAGATCTCCCAAGTCACGGGACCATCTCCTAAAGCCCTACTATTATTCCACATATTGTACTATGTCTGAGCCACGTCCTTGAATTGATAAGAAACAAGTTCAACCTTCTCATTAGTACTCACCCCCATAGCATACAAAATCTTGTAGACCTCATCAAGGAAATCTTGAGGGTCTTCATCACCTTTTGATTCAAAGTACATGGGAGGATTTATCCTTGTAAAATCCCTCAAACGGCTAGCCGTCGTACTAGTATGCTGGTTTTCTCGAGGTGCAAGCTCTCTATTAGCTTGAGCTTTGATGTCTTGATCTTGTGTGGTGATAGCTTGGGCCATTTGGAAAAGGTCTGCCCTCAACTCACCATCCGTCATAACTGGAGGATTCACCGGAACTTGATCATTTGCAGCAGCTTGCACTTCAGGAGAATTTTGGTTACCTTGCGGAGTAGCTCCCGCATTCGCAATCTTTTCCCCTACTCTTCTAGCAGTTGGTCTTCTTGTGTTCATCGCCTATATACATAAGAAAAGGATTAGATTCTAGAAGACACTTAGTGTCAAAGCTCTAAAGACACGACATAAGAGTATCAAGAAAAGAGAAGTTTCCTAATCATCACATAGCCTCTCATCCACAATTAAAGCACGCTTCACAACCATGAACAAGACACCAGGTAATGTGGTTTAGTGAGACATTGATCCTAAGGATATTTAACCTCATGCTCTAATACTAATTTTAAGATTCCAATATTTAACCTCATGCTCTAATACCAAGTTTGTCACACCCGGAATCCGGACCCCGGATGAGACCGGCGTCGTTAACCTCTCAGAGGTCGCAGACAAGCCTCTTTTTATCTTTCATCACAATCATACAGTCAAATTTTGCGGAAAATTAAGAACTTTTATACTAATGAAGTATACTTAGACTACATACTTAAGATTCATATAGACTATACGATATTCTAAAAATTGTCTTACATATCTAAAACTATCTAAGAGTGCAAAGACAATAATAATCAATATGCCATATAGGCCTTAGTATAAAAGTATCCAAAGAATATAATGGAAATAACGTATTCTAAAACTACTAAGTCTTCATAGCGCAAGAAATTGAAATGGTAACGTCCCGAACATGTGGACCTACCAAGACTTGGAGAAAGAGTTCCAAGCTTCATAAAATCGACCTGCCTAACTTCAAAGGCCGGAACCTACAGTTGTAGTAAAATAAAGTAATGGGGTTAGTATGCCACATGTACTATGTATGGGTATATGCACATAACACATAACACATAGGGACATGCATGAAAAAGTATCGTTTATCATCTCTTTAGAAAACATGCTAAGTCATATGAAAATCTTCAATGCACATACCATATAACATATACAAGTTACGAAATCCATCACTTAAAGCATGATCACAAGTAAATACATATTCCCATAGTGTCACGTTAATATTACATATTCAAAAGATTACAGATAGACATCATATACAAAACTCTTACCAATGATCCTATCCCCAACCTACAAGTGCAATGGTCATGTGAAGCCCCATAACCCCACATAACCGAGTAGATAAGATAGGAGACCATAAGTAAAACTTTGCTTCATATAACTTGTAACATAGTTAGTTATCACTTCATATAGCTAAATAACTCAATAACATAATCAATCACAGTAGCCAAGATTCATATAAAAGTAACACCATATATCACAAGCATATATCTTTCATATCATCATATTACATATGAACAATCTCCTAGGACTTCCCTTAGAGTCAACTTGTGCAATGTCTAGTTAGCGTCTCATACCACTACCTATACTAAGCGAACTCCTCAAGTCACTCTAGTCGACGTTCGTTTTGTTGTCTTTCATTTTACATGAGGGAACATAGGCATTAACCGACATAGACCATGTGAGATAAACATGGAATCCGGTGTCTTCCCAAACCGAAAAGAGGTGGTCTACCGGCCAATGTAGAACCGAACATGATGTAGCTTTCTAGGTGGATCCACCAGCTAGTATCCTATGGTGGCAGCATAGTTCAAGAACTAGGAAATATATTAGAGACCCATAGTTACACGTTACATGGCAGCCTCATTCTCATGAGAATCATTGTGAACCTAACTTCCCGCTGGGGAAGGGACACTTCCCATATCAAGTTCATCGGTGCTTATCTTTAGACCTTTTTCTTGAAATAACCCTTAATTTGTCTTTTATAAAAAAAAACTTATCATAGTTCATAGGAGATTATCTCCTTGTATAACATGATCATGAGCTCTTTTAGATTAGATAAGAATTGTCCTTTCATCGTAACCCTTCATACATGAGATTTACATGTCATAATCATCTTGTGTAAAGAAAACAAGAGATTATCATAACTTACATATTCATATTCTTATCATAATCTCACGATTTACATGTTCATAGTCCGAAATATTAACATAGCAACATCATACATACTTTTCATAACATAGCATCATAGTTCATAGGCGAACATAAACATTTAAGTGTAATCATACTTAGAAGACTTACCTCTTGCTTCAAAGAACCTTTTTCATCATTAATCTTCATAATCATACATAGTGAAATACTCAAGACATAATCAATAACAACTCATAAAATCATGTACAAGATCACTGCATAGCATAGGTGAGGGTAAACGGATCATTAAAGGGTTCATTCAAACCTTAAATTCTAACCCTAATGTTTTCACGTTTTCAAACACTACAAACAACCCATTTGAAACCATCACATAGAGAAAGATCATGTATCACACGTTATTCAAACATTATCAATCAATTATTCAACAATTCATGTGAAATTAGATTTAGAAAACGTTTACTTTTCATTGAAAATAATAAATCTAGGGTTAGGAAGAAAATACGTTTGTAGAGTAAAAACCTAGTATTTGAAGTTCTTGAAAACTTATATTGAAAGGAACTCTTGAGGAAAGGAATCCCAAGAGTGAAAACCCATATATTATAGATGAATAATCCACGAAAATTGATTGGAAACTTCGAAAACTTTGTCTTCTTCCTTAAGCTTTTCTTGATCTACAATGGAGTTTGGAAAAGAGAGCGTTCTTGAGAGATTAAGAGAAATTCGTTTGATTCTAATTTGGGATGTGTAATTGTGGTCTCAAACTTATCTAACGTCAATATATAGACGTCCCAAGAGTTACCCTAAAGACCCTGTACTTAAATTACCTAAAACTCCCTCCTAAATTGACTACAACTAGGAGAACATTTTGACTTAGGGTCTCGGGTTTGACTAGGAATTAAATTAATTAATTAAGTTTCTACATTAATTAATTAAGTGAGCTAAGGTAATTACTAAAGTACCCCTGAGTTGTTAGGATCATAACCAACCCCTTTGGACCATCCTAGGTTAGGTACTAGTATGTTTCTTTAGTTAGTTATTCGGTTAGGTCACCCGGTTAGGTGTTAGGTTTTCGGGCACACTAGTTAGTTTATTTTAGTTAGTCCTAGGTTAATTAGCTAGTTAGGTTAGTTAGTTAGGACCTTGAATTAGTTAGGGAGTTCGGCCCCACATGGCTTGACCCGACGCACGCCTGCCCCCTAACCGCCCTAACCGCCCTAACTGAATCGGATGGGCTTGTATCTCGGCCGTTGGTAGCACATGTGCTTGAACATGTTATACCGTGTACTTTCCCTTACCTTGCACTCTGGAAAGTTCACTTCTTGTCCAAGGATCCTCACTATGTCCTTGGGCACTGGTTAATCTACATGGTCATTTTAAATGGTCATGTGCTATGGTACCTAGGCTTGACACTTATATGCCTAGTACCTAATATAAGTATGCGAAGGGTCTTCATTGCAGGTAAAATTCCTAAATAAGCTTAGATTGGAGAATTTGAACATCAAAGTGTATTTATAAGTTATAAGTTACTTGTATATACCTAGAAATTGGCTATTACCCTTAAGCCAATATTCTTCAACATGCCTAATATTACTAAATATTGGACAATGGGATGCCTATGTACCTCAATACATATTCTTAAAACCTAACAGGCTCTTCACTAGACAATTACATTTTTCTGGAATGTTACAGCGAGCCTGGGACGCACCTCACTGGCTCAAATTTTATTTGGGGCAGAATGGGGAGGTGTCTCTGCGACGCGCAGACCACTCCTAGACCCGGTTGCGTCGTTTTTAAGTCAATTTTGACATGTCTCAGAGCCCCAATTCGTGTGTGGGTGTTTTGGTTACTTGGGGGACGTTTTATTTAACCATTTTAGGACCTTTTTAAATACTTTACCAACCCAAAACCCCAATACCCATTAAGAAATCAAATTCCCAAAATTCTCTTCTCTTCCAAAAAGCTCAAAACCTCCATTGAAGACAAGCTCAAGAACAAGCTATGTAGTTGGATTCTTGGAGCTTTCTTCACCGATTTTCATGGGATTTTTAATGTATAAGGTATGGTGATCCTTCATCCATAGATAAACATTCATCTATGGAGTCCTTTAAAAGGTTTTCTAAACATGAATTCTAAGTCAAAAATCCTATTTTTGAATCTAGCCATGGGTTCATTATCAAATTGATTTCAAAAGCATTTTAATGATGAATATATGTTCATCTACTTATTTTTATGATGAATTTCTATCCAATTTAATGAAGAACCCGTGATCCTCCTAATTTCTCAAATTAGCATATAATGTGGGTCTTGTGATCTTGACTTGATGTTTATAGAATTGTGATTAGATTGTATTGAATTGCTTATTGCTATTACTTTCTATATCAATTGAATATGAATTATGGATGAATGATCAGAGATGATCATTAGCTTGGAGATTTGGTAAGTTTACTTATTTCTTCTAATAAACCTAGAATGTACATTGAATCGTGTTGATTGGTATGGTCCATATTTTGTGCCGGTATTTATATTCTTGTACATATTTATGTGTTATGATCATGTCCTTGAAGTCATTAGATGAAAAAGTCATTAGATGCAATATGAATTGATATGATGATTTCTATGTTAGGAAGTTGAAGGATTTAGCCTTGATTCTAATATCATGTTATATGTAAATTTATGTTATGTGATGTTTTGTGTATAGTATTCTACACTACATGTTTAATTTAGGTGTGGAGATGATGTTATATGTATATGTGTAATGATCATGTTAGCGTTAGGTATTGTCTATATGCATAAAAATAATGAATATCCTTGTAGCATGACCCCTACCCATATGAACCCTATATGAATGTGTGATCAAAGTATGGTAGGAGTCTTATATTCTATTGTTGAATATGTACTTTCCTACTATGCTGTATTGTGAATGTGTAGTCTATAGTCCTCAATACTCTATATATGTGTATGACTTGAGACTTGAAGAATGTTGTACATGTGTTGTGGTCATTAGAGGGTGGCTTCCTCAATACTATGTGATAGCCATTATGTGTTCATGTTGACCAATGTACACACACACACTTCATGCATATTTATAAGTAGGATACATTCATGATGACGAAGGAAAGGATAGTTCTTCTATGCATCATTACCTATTTCTATTCATGTAATGTATATGATTTATGAAGTTATGAACATGTGTTCCTAAAGGTTTTTATGTGAAGGTAAATCTCACATATATGTACACACACACATGTATGTATGAATATGATATGATTATGTGTAAGGACATTCTCACAAAATGTAGGTACTATGATGAATGTAAAATTCTTATCCTAGATACCTTTGAGCTATATGATATATGAAAGAGTAAGTCCCTAAGGCCTATTCTTTGTGAACTAATGTTAACTAAAGGCTTAATTATGTTTAAAAAAGGATTTATTGCTTAGCACCGAAAGGGCATGTAAATGAGATGGGTTTCTTCACGACTAGTAGTGTGAATTTCCAAGGTATATGTTGTCTCATGAGATCGAAACACTTCACGATTAGTATTCAAGGTTTCTAGAATCAATATCCTTGTCCCTTAACTATGTTCCCACGTAGGACTCTAGCTTAGTGGATCCACCTAGATAAGCTATGTGCGAATGGTTGCACTTAGGAAAGTGTTAACCCTCTCTTTTCGGTGTGGGAGTAGAACACCGGATTCCATGTAGCTCACATGATCTATGTCGGTTATGGCTATGTCTCCTGAAGGTTAATAATTAACTAAGATAAGAATATGCACTCTAATCTAAATTCCTTGAGGAGTGTACTTGGTATGGGAGGACGATGGACCCTACCTATACATTTCAATAGATGACTTCAAGAAAGGATACGATTGGAGACCCTTATGAAGTAATGAAGTATGTTGTATATGATTTGTATGATTACATTTTAAGTGACCTTGTTATGTTAAGATATGAATTATGACTGTGCATGTGAATTATTCATGTGGATTTGAATAAGTTTACTTAGTATATGTGGGGTATGGGCTCCATAAGTACATTGCATAAGTAAGCTTATGAAGGGGTTGTGAGGGTGGTTTACTTATTATATGAACTAAGTAAGTCTTTGACTTAAGTGTATGAAGTATGATGAGTCTTCCTATGATGTTATATGAAGTATTATGAGTCCTTATATGATGATATGAAGTATGTGGCCTTATTGCTAGTTGTAAATGAATATGTTGTGACTTTTTGAGTATGTTATGCGTAGTCTAGGGTGACTTCTTATGTACACTTGGTGAAAGTAGCATTATGGAATGTTACCTACACATTGCACTAGTGTGACTTAGGAGTTGTCTTAGGTGATGGTTCTTATGTGAAGTTTATGTCTATGAGATTTTTATGACTTATGCATATGTGCTTGTGTTATGAATCATATCTATGAATGAATATTGTAAGGTGACCACAAGATGATGCATTGCACTAGGTACACATGAGGGTAACTTAAGAAAAGAATTAAAATAAAAGAGAGGTAATGTATGATATGAATTGAATATGTTTCAAAGTATGATAAATTGCTTTATGTGCTATTATGAGTAGTATCCATGTCTATATGATGTATGTGAACTATATTGAGCTTATATGTGCTTATGTTCATGAAGTTTACTAAAAAGACATGTTGCATGATTTCAAATGAAATGTCCTCTTTAAATGCATGTTTTTGCATGGTTGCCTTAGTGAATTTGTGTACTAATACCATTCTTGTTCATCTTTTTACACAAAGTGTAGGTGGTGATGGCTAGAGGATGTCTCCTAACTGAAGAGCTTATATAGATCTCCCAAGTTCAAGTAAAGAAGCCTTTATGATTCAACGTTTGCCTATGTCAAGATGTTCGTTAAGTTTATGTAATAGCTTATATATATATTATGTTGTTAAGGGTCGTGTCCCTATTATATTCTATTCTATTGAGTTGTGTCTTAAAATGGCAATTATATTATGTTGTTAAGGGTCGTGTCCCTATTATATTCTATTCTATTGAGTTGTGTCTTAAAATGGCAAAGAGATAATTAGAGTCTAATTATCTATTTTGATATTTTATATATATATGAAGTAATGTTTAGCATATGATGTGCTATGAAAATTTTTAAATTTTCTGCTATTTTTATGAGTATGCAATGAATGTACATTAAGAGGCTTGTGTTACACCTCTGAGAGGTCGACGACGCCTTGTTACGATTCGAGGATATCATAACTTTCAGGGTATAACCTCGGGTCGTAAAAAACTTGGTATCAGAGCATAAGGTTTAGTGTATTATCCTTAGGTTTTAATGTCTCGTATTGCCACGTCTAGTAGAGTCTCGTAACATTGGTGGTGAGTCGCGACACATCAAATGGTACGGGAGGCTCTAGGACAATATAGTTTCCCTTCTTCACTATTCTCATGTCGTGCCATAGAACTTAACACTATAAGATCTCTCTCTTATGTTTCCTTGTACGGTAGTCTTTTAGATCTGATTCCTTGGAAGGGATGATTTCTCAAAGCCTGAGGGAAAAAAAGGTGAGTTTTGATACCTACCTTGGTTTTATGGTTGATGATTATATGTGAAGGTGAATTTAGTGTATGTTGATGTGATGTCATTTATGGATATAGGTTATTTATGAGGAAAGAGATGCTATATTAAGAATTTATGATGTGATGTGGTTATAACTTGTTAGTAGTTGTCATGGTTGAATGGAGTTCGCCTTGGAATGATAGCATGTCTTATAACTATATAGGATGGTAGCATGATGTTATGATATAGGCTTGAAAAGTCTTGGATAATGTGGTAAATAGTGAGAGAGATGAATGTTAACTTAGTATATGTGAAATGCTTCAGAGTTGTCCTTGTGTGGATTGGAACCTATTGTTTAGGCTTCCTCCTAAGGAGGGGAGATAGTGTGTTAGATCCTTGTAAGGTGATTGTGAAGTATGCTAGTTAATGGTAGAAACCTTATGACTAGTCAATGATTCCCTCCATGAACCTATTCTAAGAGTGGTTAAAAGGGGAAAAGGAGTTTTATTCCATGAGTGGGAAGTATGATTACCCTAAGGTGGCTTAGGGAGATGTATGGTATATACCCCTTAGCTCTTAAAGAGAAGGAGAAAATTCAAGTTGACCTACTTTGAAGTGGTTAGTTGTCTTTTAAGCTTGAATTTAAATATGTTCAATTGAGGAAGTGCTTAGATTGTACCTAGGCAAGGTTGGTTGGAAAGTTCCACCAGAAGAGATAACTCTTGTAGGTTTGTCTTGACTTGTCTTGACCTTGGTATTTAAGGGTGATGTTCTTAGTTAATAGGGTTGGTAAGCTATGATTCTCCTAGAATTGTGATGAGTTTCTGTTAAATGGGTTTATCCTAAGTGGGGGATGATGATTTGAGTAGTAAGGTTTGAGATATCCCTATCTTTTCCTTCTATTATTACTCAAGCTTGAAACCATAACTTGTTCATAGGAGTCTTGCATAAAAGGATAAGTTGCATGTTCTTCATATGTTATGCATGTCATTAATGACACTATGTTATGCATATTATGAAAGGTCATTATTGCATGAAAAAGAAATTTTTTATAAATTTACATGTTGCTCATGTTGTTGTGCATCCTTATATGATAAATGTGCAATTTTATTTCATGAGATAACTTAATGAGCATGCTTGATGTCACTTGTTATGTGTGGTGTTTAGCCCCACAATGAGATATTGACCTTTAAATGAGATAAGATGAGTCTCTTTGAAAAATGTGTGAATGGTTTTGAGAATTGGGAATTGTTATTATAGGCTGTTTCTTGAGGATTGATGGTTCGTCTAGCCTATGTTTATTGGTGTGCCTACAAATTGTGATAAATTTCCCTAAATGATGCATGCTTATGAAATCTAGGGATGTGCTAGAAATAGAAAGCTGAAAATTTACTTCCTAAAGTTGTGATATGCTTGGTGTGACCTACCTTGTCGGTATCATAAGTAAGGAAGTATAAGCATAATGTGGTTCAGAGTAAGGAAATCCTCTTTAATATGAATTAACCTCTATGCATTGCTTTTATGTGAACTCTATGATGCCATGTGTATATGTTGTGAATCGGAGAAAGTAGTCCCTCCTTGAACAAAAATAAACATGGTAATATTATATATGACCTTGATGGTATTATGGCTAGACTATATGATTGTAGTTGATGTACTTTATTCATGAACTCTAATCTAAATTCCTTGAGGAGTGTACTTGGTATGGGAGGACTATGGACCCTACCTATATATTGGACTAGATGACTTCAAGAAAGGATAGGATTGGAGACCCTTATGAAGTAGTGACTTATGTTGTATATGATTCGTATGAATACATGTTAAGTGACCTTGTTATGTTAAGATATGAATTATGACTGTGCATGTGAATTATTCTTGTGGCTTCTAAATGGGTTTACTTAGTATATGTGGGGGTATGGGACTCCATGTGTACAATGCACAAATAAGATTATGAAGGGGTTGTGAGGGTGGTTTACTTATTACATGAACTAAGTAAGTCTATGACTAAAGTGTATGAAGTATGATGAGTCTTCCTATGGCGTTATATGAAGTATGATGAGTCCTTATATGATGATATGAAGGATGTGGCCTTATTACTAGTTGTAAATGAATATATTTTGACTTGTTGAGTAAGTTATTCCTAGTCTAGGGTGACTTCTTAGGTACCCTTGGTGGAAGTAGCATTATGAGATGTTTACTACACATTGCACTAGTGTGACTTAGGAGTTGTTTTAGGTGATGGTTCTTATGTGAAGTTCATATCTGTGAGATGTTTATGACTTATGAATATATGTGCTTTTGTTATGAATCATATCTACGAATGACTAGTGTAAGGTGACCTCAAGGTGATGCATTGCACTAGGTACACTTGAGGGTAACTTAAGAAAAGAAGTAAAATAAAAGGGAGGTAATGTATGATATGTATTGAATATGTTTCAAAGTATGATAAATGGCTTTATGTGCTATTATGAGTAGTATCCATGTTTTTATGATATATGTGAACTATATTGAGCTTATATGTGCTTATGTTCATGAAGTTTACTAAAAAGACATGTTGCATGATTTCAAAAGAAATGTCCTCTTTAAATGCATGTTTTTGCATGGTTGCCATACTTGGTGCATTTTTGTACTAATACCATTCTTCTTCATCTTTTTACACAAAGTGTAGGTGGTGATGGCTAGAGGATGTCTCCTAAGTGAAGAGCTTGGATAGATCTCCCAAGTTCAAGTAGAGGATCCCTTATGATACAAGGGTTGCCTATGTCAAGATGTTCTTTATGTTTATGTAATAGCTTAGATATATATTATGTTGTTAAGGGTCGTGTCCCTAATCTATTCTATTCTATTGAGTTGTGTCTTAAGATTGCAAAGAGACAATTAGAGTCTAATTATGTATTATGATATTTCATATATATATGAAGTAATGTTCTAGCATATGATGTGCTATAAAAAGTTTTAAATTTTCTGCTATTTTTATGAGTATGCATTGAAGGTACGTTAAGAGGCTTGTCTTAGACCTCTGAGAAGTCGACGACACCGTGTTATGATTTGAGGATATCATAACTTTTAGGGTATACCCTCGGGTCGTAACAATAAGCCTCCAAGTTCCATAAATATGCTTTACCTATAGGATCTAGCATGTGAAATCACTTATTATGCTAGCATGTAGTAATGTTTTACTTTGGCTAAGTGGAGCACCTTTTTTTGGTGTAAGGCTCTACAACACCAAATTCCATGTTTAGCACCCATGGTCTTGCTGTCGGTTAAGGCTATAGTTTCCCTAAAGTAAAATGGACAATGGAAGTAAATGACTAGGACCCTAACTAGGATAACCTTAGGGAAGTTGCTTAGTGTAGGTGTGGTTTGTGGGACTTCAGCTATGCATTGCACAAGTAGCTATTTAAGGGAGTTCTAGGAAGCTGTTCTATGGTGTATAATTATGTGTATGTCTTTATGAATGACATTGTATTATTGTCTACTTGTTATAAAGATGTGTATGTATGAGTCCTAATGAGTCTATATGATGAGGTCTCTCATTATGTGGATGAGGTTGGTCTTATTGGGTATATGAATAAATGTACTACATGGTTTACATGTAGTTGACTATAGTATTATGTTTGATGTGTGAAATACATATTTTGATGCTTGTGGTCTTATGATAAGTGTACTGAGTATGTGTTAGGTTATGGGGCTTCACATGTACATTGCACTAGTAGACTTAGATAAGTATTGTGAGTAATGTCTTATGTTAAGTGTAATGTGAAGCATGTACCTTGATATATGAAAATGTTCTATATGAATTTATATGTTGAGTTGAATGGTTGTATTTATGATTACCTTGTGGTCCTAAGGTGATGCTTGATTGTTTACAGTGGAATGGGACATTATTCATGCATTTCACTAAATATCACTAGATGGTTACTTGGGAAAGTCAAGGAGTTACAATAAAAAGCGGTTCACTGTAAAGTGAACAAGAGTTCACTGTAAAAGCAACAAGCTTACTGTAAAGTGGTCCTAAATGTGAATTATATGAAATGTGTTATTTTATATGATGTATGACCATTGAATATGCCTATATTATGTATGTGAATTGTATAATGATTATTGTATCAAAGTGTTATGAAGTTTTCACAAAAAGGCAAAATGCATGGTTTCAAGAAAAATGTCTCTTTTAAATGCAGGTTTTTGCATGGTTGTCATACTTAGTGCATTCTTGAAGTAACACCATTCTTCTCTACCTTTTTACACAAAGTATAGGTTATGGATGCTTAAAGGATGTCTCTAAGGTTAAAAGCTTGATATGTGATTCCCCAGTTTAAGGAAAGGAATCCTTAAGTTCAAGGATTTCCTAAGTCATGGTTTAATGTAATGTTATGTAATAAGTTACTTATGATTTATGTTGTAAGGGTCGTGTCCCTAATGTACTCTAATGATGTTGAATCTAATATGGCTAATAGACTTAGAGTCTAACTATGTAAATATTATATTATATATATTGGAAGGTATGTTCTAGAATATGATGTGGTATGAATGTCTTAAATTTTCAGCTAAATTTACCTATAACAATGCGATGAATGATAACTATTGGCTTGTATAAAACCTCTGAGAGGTCAAGTACGCCATGTTATTTCTAAGGGGTTCTCCCCGGTCGTGACACTAGGGTTTGTATAAGATCTCCAAGGAAAAACCCATTACCCAATAAGAAATTAAAAATACAAAACCCTCTTCTCCCCCAAATTCTCCCAAAACCAACATTGAAGAAGAAGGGAAATTGGAACAACTCTTAGGAAGAATTCACCAAGGAATAAATCTGGGTTTAAGGATCTAATTTGAGGTACGTGAAGCTTATTCATCCATGGAGTCCCCCTACTTTTACTCAATTGTGAATCCAAAGAACCATAATCTAGAGAGGGTTGTGATTGCATTGTGGGTAAGGTTTGATTGTGATCCCAATCTAGTGGGTAACATTGAATTATGTTCTTATGATTATTTTATGATGATTTCATGAGGTGTTCATGGTGAATGGTGGTAACTGATGTTGAAGGTGATCACTGTGATTTCAGGCTATTAGAGGCTACATGAAGGTTCTAAGTTGATCTTCTTAATTCAATTGTATTATATGCTATTTTATCATGATTGAGTCACCTAGATATGAATTGAACTATGTGTAACTCATCAAGGTTGATCTTGACTAGTAAAGTTTAAATTGAACCTATGTGATCATGTATGACTAGAATTACCTTCTAACGATCAAATTGAATGAATTAGCCTCTAATTGTGTAACAACCCTAAAAATGAATAAGATAAATACTTAAGGTGTCAAGAATGCTTGGGATTAGACCAAGGTTCACACAGATTGATACGCGTAGAACCAGACCTCAGAACCCTTACTACGACCAAATCAACTAACTTGGGGAGTTAATTGAGCTTGTAAAGGTTGGAACCAACCATGTGAGGCTCTCGAAAACGAAGATTTAATCGAAAGAGTCTTTACCGGACTTAAAAGAAGAAATTTTAAATTTTGAGGGTCCAGGGGTAAAATGGTCTTTTCCAGGCCAAGGGTCATATTGTAATTACCTTGAGGAATTAATTAATTAATTAATTAATTTAATTAAAAAGAGCAATTTGGGTTGGGGCGACCCGAAGTGACCCATTTTTGCGAATGTGTGAATGTTTTTGAGAATTGGGAATTGTTATTATAGGCTCTTTCTTGAGGATTGATGGTTCATCTAGCCTATGTTTATTGGTGTGCCTACAAATTGTGATAAATTTCCCTAAATGATGCATGCTTATGAAATCTAGTGATGTGCTAGAAATAAAAAGCTGAAAATTTACTTCCTAAAGTTGTGATATGCTTGGTGTGACCTACCTTGTCGGTATCATAAGTAAGGAAGTATAAGCATAATGTGGTTCAGAGTAAGGTAATCCTCTTTAATATGAATTAACCTCTATGCATTGCTTTTATGTGAACTCTATGATGCCATGTGTATATGTTGTGAATCGGAGAAAGTAGTCCCTCCTTGAACAAAAATAAGCATGGTAATATTATATATGACCTTGATGGTATTATGTGTAGACTATATGATTGTAGTTGATGTACTTTATTCATGATTCTTGTGCAACTAAATAAAGTGTTTAAATTTTCTCATGAGTTGAAGTTTAGATTATTCCTAAGTGTGCAATTGAAATCCATAGTATGTTTAACTTTGTGATGAAATATTGAACATGACTAAAGTTTGAGAAGGTAGTTCCTCCAAATGACAAAGAATATGAAGAAGCATGTATGCATGGAATGAATTAAAAATGTAGTCCATGTTTGATTATGTTGCCTTGAATGCATGCTAGAATGAAGTTTGTGTTCGTTGAATTGTTGGTGCATTGAATTTTATGTGATAACATGTTGAAGTGTTTTAAGCTGTTATGGAAGTCATTTAAGTCCTTGAAAGTGTTTAAAGTGTTTAAGTGTCATTCGAGAACGAATGTTGTTCTAAGTGGTGGAGTACTGACACGCCCTCAAAAAAATGAACTAAGGTACATAGAGCCTCACATGTGCCTAAAAAGGATAATAACATGTTAATAATGTGTTTTATAGTATGTATACTTTATTTGAGGTGATTTGGAAGTCAAACGTCAACGGACGACCAAGACGTTCGACGACTAGTTACCAAAGGGCATTAGGTGTTTTTATGTGCTTATGTGTGTCTCATGGGCTCTTGAGGTCCTTATATTAGTTATAATGATGTTTACAAGCAGTGTATTAAGTTTCATGAAGTTTGGAGGTCAAACGTTCAAGAACGTCCAAGAGGGTCGAATGTTAGCCTTTTAGACGTGCTAGTGAGACCTTGTATGTTTGCCTCGTTTTTACGTGTTTTTTGGAGTTGAGAAGCAGTGTAGTTACCCTAGTAACTTAATAGACATGTTAAGGGTCAAAACGTTCGGGTACGACTCCTCGGGGACCACACGAAGGGCCCCCTAGTAGGACCCAAACCTTGGACAAAAGGCTTCCCAAAGCAGCGTGCAGGAGCAAGATTTGACCTTTCCCTCGCGACGCGCGCCTTGAACCCACCTCACTTCCTCAAATTTTATTTGGGGCAGAATGGGGAGGCTGCTCCGCGACACGCATCCCACTCCCAAATCCGGTTGCGTCATTTTTAAGTCAATATTTACATGTCTAAGAGCCCCAATTTGTGTGGGGGTGTTTTGGAAACTTGGGGGACGTTTTATTAACCGATTTTAGGACCTTTTTAAATCCTTTCCCAAGAAAAAACCCCAATACCCATTAAGAAATCAAATTCGCAATGTCCTCTTCTCTTCCAAAAAACCCAAAACCTCCATTGAAGAACAAGCTCAAGAACAAGCTACGGAGTTGGATTCTTGGATCTTTCTTCTCAGATTTTCATGGGCTTTTTAATGTATAAGGTATGGTGATCCTTCTTCCATAGATAATCATTCATCTATGGAGTCCTTCCAAAGATTTTCGAAACATGAATTCTAAGTCAAAAATCCTATTTTTGAATCTAGCCATGGGTTCATTCTCAAATTGATAAAGCATTCTAATGATTAATATATGTTTATTTACTGATTTTATTATGAATTTCTAACAAATTTTATGAAGAACCCATGATCCTCCTAATTTCTCAATGTAGCCTATAATGTGGGTCTTGTGATCTTGACTTGATGTTTATAGAATTGTGATTAGATTGTATTGAATTGCTTATTGCTATTACTTCTATATCAATTGAATGTGAATTGTGGAGGAATGATCAAACATGATCATTAGCTTGCAGATTTGGTAAGTTGACTTATTTCTTCTAATTAACCGAATGTACATTGAATCATGTTGATTGGTATGGTCCATCTTTGGTGGCGGTGTTTACATTCTTGTACATATTTATGTGTTATGATCATGGAATTGAAGTCATTAGATGCAATATGAATTGATATGATGATTTCTATGTTTGGAAGTTGAAGGATTTAGCCTTGATTCTAAGATCACGTTTTAAGTGAATTGATGTTATGTGATGTTGTGTGTATAGTGTTCCTACACTACATGTTTAATCTAGGTGTGGAGATGATGTTATATGTATATGTGTGATGATCATGTTAGGTTTAGGTATGGTCTATATGGATAATGATAATGAATATCCTTGTAGAATGACCCATACCTATATGAACCCTATATGAATGTGTGATTAAAGTATGCTGGTAGTCTTATATTCTATTGTTGAATATGTACTTGCCTCTTATGATGTAATGTGAATATGTGTAGTCTATAGTCCCCAATACACTATATATGTGTATGACTTGAGACTTGAAGAATGTTGTACAAATGTTGTGGTCTTTAGAGGGTGGCTTCCTCAATACTATGTGATAGACATTATGTGATCATGTTGACCAATGTACACACACTATTAGCATATCTATAAGTAGGATAGATTCATGATGAGAAAGGAAATGATAGTTCTCCTATGCATCATTACCTATTTCTATGCATGTAAAGTATATGATTTATGAAGTTATGAACATGTGTGCCTAAAGGTGTTTATGTGAAGGTAGATCTCACATATATGCACACACACATGTATGTATGAATATGATATGATTATGTGAAAGGACATTCTCACATAATGTAGGTTCTATGATGAATGTAGAATTCTCATCCTAGATACCTTTGAGCTATATGATATATGAAGGAGTAAGTCCCTAAGGCCTATTCTTTATGAACTAATGTTATCTAAAGGATTAATGATGTTTCGAAAGGGATTTATTCCTTACCACCGAAAGGGCATGTAAATGAGATGGGTTTCTTCAGACTAGTAGTGTTGATTCCCAATGATATGTTGTCTCATGATATGGAAACCTTCACGATTAGTAGTCAAGGTTTATAGAAGCAATCTCCTTGTCCCTTAACTATGTTCCAACATTGGACTCTAGCTTAGTGTATCCACGTAGATAAGCTATGTACAAATGGTTGCACCTTAGGCAAGTGTTAACCCTCTCTTTTTGGTGTGGGAGTAGAACATGGATTCCATGTAGATGACATGGTCTATGTTGGTTATGGCTATGTTTCCCGAAGGTTAATAATTAAATAAGATAAGAATATGAACTCTAATCTAAATTCCTTGAGGAGTGTACTTGGTATGGGAGGACTATGGACCCTACCTATACATTGGACTAGATGACTTCAAGAAAGGATAGGATTGGAGACCCTTATGAAGTAGTGACTTATGTTGTATATGATTCGTATGAATACATGTTAAGTGACCTTGTTATGTTAAGATATGAATTATGACTGTGCATGTGAATTATTCTTGTGGCTTCTAAATGGGTTTACTTAGTATATGTGGGGGTATGGGACTCCATGTGTACAATGCACAAGTAAGCTTATGAAGGGGTTGTGAGGGTGGTTTACTTATTACATGAACTAAGTAAGTCTATGACTAAAGTGTATGAAGTATGATGAGTCTTCCTATGGCGTTATATGAAGTATGATGAGTCCTTATATGATGATATGAAGGATGTGGCCTTATTACTAGTTGTAAATGAATATATTTTGACTTGTTGAGTAAGTTATTCCTAGTCTAGGGTGACTTCTTAGGTACCCTTGGTGGAAGTAGCATTATGAGATGTTTACTACACATTGCACTAGTGTGACTTAGGAGTTGTTTTAGGTGATGGTTCTTATGTGAAGTTCATATCTGTGAGATGTTTATGACTTATGAATATATGTGCTTTTGTTATGAATCATATCTACGAATGACTAGTGTAAGGTGACCTCAAGGTGATGCATTGCACTAGGTACACTTGAGGGTAACTTAAGAAAAGAAGTAAAATAAAAGGAAGGTAATGTATGATATGTATTGAATATGTTTCAAAGTATGATAAATGGCTTTATGTGGTATTATGAGTAGTATCCATGTTTTTATGATGTATGTGAACTATATTGAGCTTATATGTGCTTATGTTCATGAAGTTTACTAAAAAGACATGTTGCATGATTTCAAAAGAAATGTCCTCTTTAAATGCATGTTTTTGCATGGTTGCCATACTTGGTGCATTTTTGTACTAATACCATTCTTCTTCATCTTTTTACACAAAGTGTAGGTGGTGATGGCTAGAGGATGTCTCCTAAGTGAAGAGCTTGGATAGATCTCCCAAGTTCAAGTAGAGGATACCTTATGATTCAAGGGTTGCCTATGTCAAGATGTTCTTTATGTTTATGTAATAGCTTAGATATATATTATGTTGTTAAGGGTCGTGTCCCTAATCTATTCTATTCTATTGAGTTGTGTCTTAAGATTGCAAAGAGACAATTAGAGTCTAATTATGTATTATGATATTTCATATATATATGAAGTAATGTTCTAGCATATGATGTGCTATAAAAAGTTTTAAATTTTTTGCTATTTTTATGAGTATGCATTGAAGGTACGTTAAGAGGCTTGTCTTAGACCTCTGAGAAGTCGACGACACCGTGTTATGATTTGAGGATATCATAACTTTTAGGGTATACCCTCGGGTCGTAACAATAAGCCTCCAAGTTCCATAAATATGCTTTACCTATAGGATCTAGCATGTGAAATCACTTATATGCTAGCATGTAGTAATGTTTTACTTTGGCTAAGTGGAGCACCTTTTTTTGGTGTAAGGCTCTACAACACCAAATTCCATGTTTAGCACCCATGGTCTTGGTGTCGTTTAAGGCTATAGTTTCCCTAAAGTAAAATGGACAATGGAAGTAAATGACAAGGACCCTAACTAGGATAACCTTATGGAAGTTGCTTAGTGTAGGTGTGGTTTGTGGGACTTCATCTATGCATTGCACAAGTAGCTATTTAAGGGAGTTCTAGGAAGGTGTTCTATGGTGTATAATTATGTGTATGTCTTTATGAATAACATTGTATTATTGTCTACTTGTTATAAAGATGTGTATGTATGAGTCCTAATGGGTCTATATGATAAGGTCTTTCCTTATGTGGATGAGGTTGGTCTTATTGGGTATATGAATGAATGTACTACATGGTATACATGTAGTTGACTATAGTATTATGTTTGATGTGTGAAATACATATTATGATGCTTGTGGTCTTATGATAAGTTACTGAGTATGTGTTAGGTTATAGGGCTTCACATGTACATTGCACTAGTAGACTTAGATAAGTATTGTGAGTAATGTCTTATGTTAAGTGTAATGTGAAGCATGTACCTTGATATATGAAAATGTTCTATATGAATTTATATGTTGAGTTGAATGGTTGTATTTATGATTACCTTATGGTCCTAAGGTGATGCTTGATTGTTTACAGTGGAATGGGACATTATTCATGCATTTCACTAAGTATCACTAGATGGTTACTTGGGAAAGTCAAGGAGTTACAATAAAAAGCGGTTCACTGTAAAGTGAACAAGAGTTCACTGTAAAAGCAACAAGCTTACTGTAAAGTGGTCCTAAATGTGAATTATATGAAATGTGTTATTTTATATGATGTATGACCATTGAATATGCCTATATTATGTATGTGAATTGTATAATGATTATTGTATCAAAGTGTTATGAAGTTTTCACAAAAAGGCAAAATGCATGGTTTCAAGAAAAATATCCCTTTTAAATGCAGGTTTTTGCATGGTTGTCATACTTAGTGCATTCTTGAAGTAACACCATTCTTCTCTACCTTTTTACACAAAGTATAGGTTATGGATGCTTAAAGGATGTCTCTAAGGTTAAAAGCTTGATATGTGATTCCCCAGTTTAAGGAAAGGAATCCTTAAGTTCAAGGATTTCCTAAGTCATGGTTTAATGTAATGTTATGTAATAAGTTACTTATGATTTATGTTGTAAGGGTCGTGTCCCTAATGTACTCTAATGATGTTGAATCTAATATGGCAAAGAGACTTAGAGTCTAACTATGTAAATATTATATTATATATATTGGAAGGTATGTTCTAGAATATGATGTGCTATGAATGTCTTAAATTTTCAGCTAAATTTACCTATAACAATGCGATGAATGATAACTATTGGCTTGTATAAGACCTCTGAGAGGTCAAGTACGCTATGTTACTTCTAAGGGGTGCTCCCCGGTCGTGACATTAGGGTTTGTATAAGATCTCCAAGGAAAAACCCATTACCCAATAAGAAATTAAAATTACAAAACCCTCTTCTCCCCCAAATTCTCCCAAAACCAACATTGAAGAAGAAGAGAAATTGGAACAACTCTTAGGAAGAATTCACCAAGGAATAAATCTGGGTTTAAGGATCTAATTTGAGGTACGTGAAGATTATTCATCCATGGATTCTTCCATCCATGGAGTCCCCCTAGTTTTCCTCAATTGTGAATCCAAAGAACCCTAATCTAGAGAGGGTTGTGATTGCATTGTGGGTAAGGTTTGATTGTGATCCCAATCTAGTGGGTAACATTGAATTATGTTCTTATGATTATTTTATGATGTTTTCATGAGGTGTTCATGGTGAATGGTGGTAACTGATGTTGAAGGTGATCACTGTGATTTCAGGCTATTAGAGGCTACATGAAGGTTCTAAGTTGATCTTCTTAATTCAATTGTATTATATGCTATTTTATCATGATTGAGTCACCTAGATATGAATTGAACTATGTGTAACTCATCAAGGTTGATCTTGACTAGTAAACTTTAAATTGAACCTATGTGATCATGTATGACTAGAATTACCTTCTAACGATCAAATTGAATGAATTAGCCTCTAATTGTGTAACAACCCTAAAAATGAATAAGATAAATACTTAAGGTGTCAAGAATGCTTGCGATTAGACCAAGGTTCACACAGATTGATACGCGTAGAACCAGACCTCAGAAACCTTACTACGACCAAACCAACTAACTTGCGGAGTTAATTGAGCTTGTAAAGGTTGGAACCAACCATGTGAGGCTCTCGAAAACGAAGATTTAATCGAAAGAGTCTTTACCGGACTTAAAAGAAGAAATTTTAAATTTTGAGGATCTAGGGGTAAAATGGTCTTTTCCAGGCCAAGGGTCATATTGTAATTACCTTGAGGAATTAATTAATTAATTAATTAATTTAATTAAAAAGAGCAATTTGGGTTGGGGCGACCCGAAGTGACCCATTTTCGCAAATGGGGTGCTACTCGGGTTCGAACCACACTAGAGGCGATGAATTGATGATTTAATCATCAATTAAAATTTGATTCATTAAGGGCAAAAGGGTCCTTTCACGTATTAGTTGAAATAAATCAGATTTTATTAATTTAATTAAACCCTATTTTTACTAAGTCTTGAGTTAAGACTCCTAAACCTAAGCTAACACTCTCCTAATCACGTCTATCACCTCACACATTAAACAAACTGTCTCTCTCACGTTTTGCTCTCTGCCAAATATTGTTGAAGAACTGATAATATAACAAAAAAAATTCCTCACACTTGAAGAACTCACTAAAAAGTCTAAGAAAGCAAGTTAATCAAAAACGATAAGGCAAGGGAGATTTCCGTCGAATTGGTGGTGAAGCTTTAGGTGAATTGGGCGTGGTTTGGAGACAAGTTTGGGCAGCAACCTCACATTTGAACAACGTCAAAAAGGTATGGGTCTCTTCTCTCTTGGTCCCTTTCCCAAGAGGCCCCTTACGATTCAAGATATTCACTCCGAAACTAAGGTTGTTCCCCATTTCATGTCCTTGCCACTAGATTCCCAAATGATTTCGTAGGTTGGGTATTTTGTGCTGGTAGATTTAGGCATGTATGATGTTTTTGTATTGAATGTGAACATGTTTATGTGCGTGAAATCACGAAGATGACAATCAAGGTGTGATCGAAAAAGGAGGTGTGTGTGTGCACGTTTGGCAGTGTGTTTTGGCCACTGTTTTAGGGCGTATAAGACATGTATCTCTTTGTGTTTTATGTGTGAAATGTGTACACAATGTGATGTTCATTGTAATGAAATACGTTTGATTGAATAACATTCTTTTAGCCAAATAAATCTATGAAAGATGCGACCTAAAAATGTATTAAAATGATTTACGAAGGCACCCTATGAATCATGTGAAAACTTTGATAAAAACGAATTGAAAATAACCAAAATTCCAAAAAATGCAAGGTTAAATTAAGCTAAAGTTAATGAAGAAAATCTGGAAATTAATACATGTTAAAAGAGGTGAGGCCACCAGGATTCAACCTGTGACCTCACCCTAGCTACTGGTTTCGCGAATAAAGGGTAAAGAAAAGGGTCTGGGGGGAATCGAACTTGGCTACTGTGAGTTCGCGAGAAAAGAAAAGAAAAAGGGGCTGGGGGAATCGAACTCGCGAACTGGAGGAGAAAGAGGAGAAATATAATTAAGAAATAAAATGCGATGCGTGGATTTGAACCCACGACCTCAAGGCACGCGCGAAAGGGGAGAAAAATAAAGAAAAGAAAACATGAGGCGTGGGAATCGAACCCACGACCTCAAGGCTGAAAGAGGGATAAAGCAAAATTAACTAAAGAAATAAAGTGAGGCTGTGGGGGTTCGATCCCATAATCTCACTGCCACAAGCCGAAATTAAATTAAAAATAAGATAGGAGGCTGTGGGCGTTCGAACCCACAACCTCCCAAGCCCTTAGCGAAAATTAAATAAAAAAATATAGGAGGCTGTGGGGGTTCAAACCCACCACCTCACAGCCTCAGCGAAATTAAAGATTAAATAAGGAGGTTGTGGGGGTTCGAACTGACAACCTCCCTATCCCAGCGAAAATTTAAGGAAAATAAAAGAGGCTGTGGGGATTTGATCCCACAACCTCTTGGTTTAGGCGAGAATGGACAAGATGATGTTAATGAAAAATAAAAAGGGGTTGTGGGGGTTCGAACCCACAACCCTTCAGCCAACCTAAGAGGAATACTAAGTAGAAAATTAATGATACGATGTTAATGTTGGTATTTAATTTAGAGTTCTAATGTTATGAATATTAGAATAAAATCAATGAAAAATATAAATGATATTCAAGTGATTCAAACTTGGGTCTCCTTGCTCAATTTTCCGTATTGATACATAAGTCATACCTGAACAAAATATCCAAGAATAATGCCACCTACTTAGATCTAAATCAAGATCTTGGCATATATACAAGATACATAAGTCTTGTACTACATAATCTTAGGAATGTATGAATTACTTAACGAATTATGAATGAAACCTCATGGCTTGTGTGTATAGACTTATAAGTCTAGCATACGTTTTAAAGAAGTGAACCTAAGGTATATATAATGAAATGACGAAACCTTAGAAGGGTTAAGTAAGAGTATGAAATACACCAATGGCCGAGTATGTTGGCATATAATGAAATGAACATTCACGTAAAATGAGGTGAGTAATTATGAAGAGTAAATGTGTTAATGACAATGAATGTGGTGACAACATGATATTAGGCTAATGCAAATGATGAGAGCAATCTTAAATGAGCCTAAGTAAATGTTACCAAAACGTACTCACCTATGAGAGTGTAAGATAATGAAGAGACCAGTCTCTATGAACACTCTAATGAAAGTATTGAGATTAATACACTTAATACTAATGATGAGATGAGAAATCATCTAATGAGCTATGATATCCTCATACTAGAAGTTAGCTTCCATGACGTATGAGTTGAATGAAATGGAACTTTATACTGAGCATCGATAGGCTAGCTATGAGCGGTCATGCCTTCTTTCGGGAAGGGCGGAGGTTCACGTAACTCTCATGAGATGATACTGTCCGGCTTGCCGGGTAAGGGTCTCCTTATATCTCCTAGTCTTCGAACCTATACTGCCAATATAGGGATCTGGCGGGGTTAAATTCCCATGTACGCTAGCATGTTTTTGGGTCACCTTGGCCGGTGATTCCACCTCTTTTCGGTGTGGGGGAGACAATGGATTTCATGATGCTCACATGATCTATGTCGGTTAAAGTTAAAGTTCCCAATGAATGAATGAGATCAGCCTCAAATGAAGCACATAATGAAATGAATGATACCAAAGGTGTTAGGATAGGATAATCAAGAGGTGAGCTAGACTCAGGTAATGACATTAGGTTATTCTTGATCATTGCACAGCAAACCCGATGAAAGTCTTAAACTATACTGTAGGTATAGCTGGTGTTCACACTGGCATATGAACGAAATGAAATGAAGTACGTATGAATGAATGAAACAGACTCTGAGTGTGCTAATGAAGAATCCCTAGTTTAGGTCCCATATGTTGAGCCCTCATTTTGGAAAGTCTTAATGTCAAGTCCATGATTCCAAGTTCTCA
Organism: Solanum lycopersicoides; assembly: GCA_022817965.1. Lineage (NCBI taxonomy): Eukaryota > Viridiplantae > Streptophyta > Magnoliopsida > Solanales > Solanaceae > Solanum > Solanum lycopersicoides. The sequence continues at coordinate 59,965 of JAJJBR010002802.1, forward strand.
TGGCATATGAATGAATGATATGAACGAAGCTATGTGTTATATGTTATGATATGTGCTATATGAAGATGTTATGTGTTGTGTGCAATATGATGTTTATGATGATGCATGTTACTCTAATGGCATGACTTTCCTAATCCAAATTTGGAAAGCCTACTGACTTTCCTAATCCAAATTTGGAAGGTTCACTAACTTTCCTAATCTCAATTTGGCAAGTCCACTGACTTGACTTCCAATAATCATGTTGTTAGGAAAGATCTATCTTTTCTCATGCATGTCCTTGGTGTGTGCTTGCATATACCCATACTTAGTACAAGTGTGTACTAACCCTATACAACTATACTATTTTTAGGTGCAGGCACAGGTGGACGATAGAGGTACAAGATCATTGGTGCAGTTATCCGGACGTCCAACATTCATCTGGAGTTGGTAGGTCCTCATGATTTCGAGGATGCTACTGTTTTACATTCTAGCTTAGTTTTAGAGTTGAGCTAATGGAGCATGTTCCACTAGCGTTTCTTTCCTATTTTTATTCAGACTTTGTATTGGTGCCATTTTGGCAATTATACACTTAATACTTATTGAACTATTTCTTTCAGTTGCTTATCTCTTAATGTTATATGGTTGATGGTGAACAATTATGAACTGATATGAATGTTTAACAAGTATGTTACGAAATAAAAAGTTTCACATTTTCCGCTAAAATTAACCTAGATGAAGTAAGAATGACGTAAGTAGGCTTGTCTGCGACCTCTGAGAGGTCAACGACGTTGGTCTCGTCTGGGGTCTAGATCCCGGTCGTGACAAAGTTGGTATCAGAGCACTAGGTTTAATTCCAAGAATAATGAGTTCACATCAACCACATTGAGTAGTTTCTAAGTCATGGTAGTGAAGTGCACCACTATCCTGGATTAGAGACTGCATGATGCATAGGAAAACTTCGCTTTTTATGATCCTATCGTGATTTTCCTAAAGTTTAATTTCTTGGTGTTATGAGCGTGGCTAACATCAATCTTTGTTGTTTTTAGAGAATGAATACTAGGAGGGCTATTGGTCAGAGGAGAGGAGGTGCAGCTGCTGGGGGCAATCAGGATCCACCCCAGGCTCCAGCTGAAGGAGTGGCTATGCCAGTTACCCCAGCTGGGTTGACTGATGCTGAGGTGATGTCATCTCTGGACCAGATGGAATAGGACATTACTATGCAGGCCCAGGCTATGACTGCCCAGGTCAACCGGCAGAATGTTCAGAGGGAGAACCCACAGGTTCATAGCATGGCTGATAGACTGAGAGATTTCACGAGGATGAATCCTCCTATTTTCACAGGGTCTAGGACTGCAGAGGATCCCCAGGATTTTGTAGATGAGGTGCATAAGATTCTGGTGGCTCTGGGGGCCACAGATACTGAGAAGGCTGAGTTGGCTTCCTATCAGCTCAAGGATGTTGCACAGACTTGATGCAAGATGTGGCAAGATAGCCGAGTTTTGGGTGGAGTGACAGTCACTTGGGAGCTGTTCAAGACATTATTTATGGAGATATTCTTCCCCAGAGAGATGAGGGAAGCCAAGGTTGAGGAGTTTATCAACCTTAAACAAGGCTCTATGACGGTTAGGGAGTATTCCCTAAAGTTTGTTAAGCTATCAAGGTATGTTACTTTCCCTAATATCTAATAGCAAGGATGAGGTGAGTACTGAAATTTGTTAAATTATCCAGGCATGCTACTTCCCTTGTGTCTAACAGCAGGGATGAGATGAGCAGGTTCCTCACAGGAATCAATAGAGATCTGGAGGAGGAGTGTCGGTCTGCGATGCTCCATGATAATATGGAACTCTCGAGGCTGATGGTGCATGTCCAGTAGGTAGAGGACAGTTGTAAAAAAAAGGGGTGTTCGTGATGCTAGGAGGCCTAAGCCTCAAGATCAGGCAGGTCCCAGCCATGGAGGCCACATAAACAATTTTGGCGTCCGTGAGCAGCCCAGGTTCAAGAAGGGGCAACAGAGATCTGGGAGCTCAAACTTTCAGAGGATTACAACACCTAGAGGAGGTATAGCTGAGCCCAAGAAGGGCAATGGAGGTGAGTTGCAGCGTCCTAAAAAGAATTGTGCTAAGTGTGGCCGATCTCACAGTGGAGAGTGCAGACAAGGCACTAATGCCTGCTTCGGTTGCGGTAAGAGTGGACACATGGTTAGAGACTACCCACAGAACAGGGGTCAAGCTGGAGGTAATGCTCAGCCTAGGCCTAATCCACAGAGTGCAGCAGCAGCTGAGCCTCCTAAGAGGAACATATTCTATGCCCTGAAGGGTAGGGAGGAGCAGGAGAAGTCCGCTGATGTGGTCACAGGTATGCTTCAAGTATTCTCAACTTCTGTTTATGCTTTACTTGATCCAGGGTCTACGCTTTCCTTTGTAACTCCTTTGCTTGCTCTCACTTTTGAGATATTGCATGAAGTTCTGCATGATCCTATAGTGGTCAGTACACCTTTAGGAGAAAATGTAAGAACTGATAGAGTATACAAGGGTTGCCCAATAGTGATAAGTTGTAAGACTATGTGTGCAGACTTGGTTGAGTTACCCATGCATGATTTTGATGTTATTCTTGGAATGGACAGTTGTTATGCTTGCTTGGACTGTCGTAGTAGAGTGGTGAGAATTCGTTTCCCTAATGAAGAGGAGCTAGTCTGGGAGGGGTACAACTTGAGTCATCCTAACCTCTTAATTTCGAACCTTAAGGCCAATAAAATGATGTCCAAGGGGTTATTGTGTCATCTTGTGAGTGTTAATGATCTATATCATGCCATTCCTTCCATAGACTCAGTGCCTGTAGTGAATGAGTTCTTAGATGTATTTCTTGATGATTTGCCTAGAGTCCCTCCCCCTCGAGAGATTGATTTTGGTATCGACTTAGAACCCAATACTAAACCAATTTTAATTCCTTCTTACAGAATGACTCGAGCTGAACTCAAAGAGTTGAAGCTGCAGTTAAAATATCTCACTGACAAGGGTTTCATTCAGTCGAGCATATCCCCTTGGGGCGCTTCAGTGTTTTTTGTGAAAAAGAAAGATGGAACCCTTAGAATGTGTATCGATTATCGGCAGCTCAAAAACGTCACTATAAAGAATAAGTATCCACTTCCCAGAATAGATGATTAGTTCGATCAGTTCCAAGGGTCTAGTTTCTTTTCAAAAATTAATCTTCGTTCAGGGTACCATAAGCTTAGGTTTAGGGATGGAGATATCCAAAGATAGCTTTTCGTACCCGTTATGGTCAATATGAGTTTCTACTCATGTCATTTTGTCTCACGAATGCACCTGCTGCATTTATGGATCTTATGAACAGGGTATTCCGTGAATACCTTGACTCTTTCGTCATAGTATTCATTGATGACATTCTCATCTACTCTAAGAACAAGGAAGATCATGAACAACATTTGAGACTAGCCTTGCAGGTAATTAGACAGCATCAGTTGTATGCAAAATTCAGCAAATGTGAATTCTGGCTGAGATCAGTGACCTTCCTGGGTCATGTGGTGTCCGATCAGGGCGTGGAGGTGGATCCCACAAAGACTGAGGCTGTGAAGACCTGGCCAAAGCCTCTTACTCCCACTGACATCCGTAGCTTTTTGGGATTGGCTGGTTACTACCGCAGGTTTGTGGAGGGCTTTTCTTCCATTGTTGCCCCATTGACAGCTTTGACTAAGAAGAAAGCCAAGTTTGTGTGGACGGATACTTGTGAGAGGAGTTTCCAGGAGCTCAAGGACAGACTCACTTCAGCCCCGGTGCTTACTTTGCCTAAGTGTGGTGAGCATTACACTATTTACTGTGATGCATCTAGGGTTTGTTTGGGTTGTGTTCTTATGCAGGTTGGTAAGGTGATAGCCTATGCGTCCAGACTGCTCAAGGTTAATGAGAAGAATTATCTCACTCATGACCTGGAGTTGGCAGCTGTGGTGTTTACACTGAAACTGTGGAGGCACTACTTGTATGGAGTGCATGTGGATGTATTCACAGATCACAAGAGTCTCCAGTACGTGTTCACTCAAAGGGAGTTGAATCAACGTCAGCGGAGATGGTTGGAGCTGTTGAAGGATTATGACATGAATGTGCACTACCATCTAGGTAAGGCTAATGTTATAGCTGATGCTTTGAACAGGATGAGCATGGGAAGTACAACCCACGTTGAGGATGAGAAGAAGGAGCTGGTGAAAGATGTACACAGACTGGCCAAACTGGGTGTGCGATTGCTTGACTATACTAGTGGGGATGTTTCAGTTCATCCTAGTTCTGAATAATCCTTGGTAGTTGAAGTCAAGCAGGTTCAGCATCAAGATCCTGTGTTGATAGAGTTGAAGGACTCAGTGCTGATGAAGATGAATGAGTCTTTCGCTTTGGGAGGTGATGGCATACTTAGGTATCAGGACAGGCTGTGTGTACCAGATATGGATGATTTGCGGACCAGGATTGTTGCAGAGGCCCATGGTTCCAGATATTCCATTCATCCAGGTTCCACCAAGATGTATCATGATCTTAAGTAGATTTATTGGTGGGATCGCATGAAGAAGGACATTGCAGAATATATGGCCAAGTGTCCTAATTGTCAGCAGGTCAAGGCAGAGCATCTTAAGCCTGGCGGTCTAACTCAGATTATTGAGGTTCCAACTTGGAAGTGGGAGGCCATTAATATGGATTTCGTGGTTGGTCTTCCGAGAATTAGGAGGCAGCATGACTCCATATGGGTTATTGTGGACAGATTGACTAAGTCTGCCCACTTTATCCCTGTGAAGTCTACTTACAGAGGCGAGGATTATGCGAGACTCTACATTGATGAGATTGTCAGATGGCATGTGATTCCTTTGTCTATCATTTCAGATAGAGGAGCTCAGTTTACTTCACATTTCTGGAGATCTTTCCAAAAGAGCTTGGGCACGCAGGTAAATCTTAGCACTGCCTTTCATCCTCAGACAGATGGGCAGGCACAACGCACCATTCAGACATTGGAGTACATGTTGAGAGCATGTGTGATCGACTTCAGAGGTAACTGGGATGACCATCTGCCTTTGATAGACTTCTCGTATAAGAATAGCGATCAGTCCAGCATTGGGATGGCACTGTTTGAGGCACTGTATGGTAGGAGGTGTAGATCTCCAATTGGGTGGTTCGAGGTTTGAGAGTCATCCATTTTGGGTCCAGAGATCATTCATGAGGCCTTAGAGAAGGTCAGAGTGATTAGGGACAGGTTGGCTACTGCTTACAGTCGGCAGAAGTCATATGTAGATAACAGAAAGCGGCCCTTAGAGTTTGATGTTGGTGACCAGGTTTACTTGAAGATATCACCTATGAAAGGGGTGATGAGATTTGGTAGAAAAGGTAAGCTGAGTCCGAGGTATGTTGGGCCATATGAGATCCTGCAGCGTGTGGGTGAGGTGGACTATGAGTTAGCATTGCCTGCGGAGCTAGCTTCTGTTCATCCTGTCTTTCATGTCTCTATGTTAAAGAAGTGCCTAGGTGATCCAGCATCGATTCTACCTGTTGAAGGTTTGGCGGTTTGTGAAGACTTGTCTTATCAGGAGGTACTTATTGAGATCTTAGACAGACAGGTGAAGCGGCTGAGGAACAAGGATATTGCCACAGTGAAGGTATTGTAGAGAAATTATCTTGTTGAGGGTGCTACGTGGGAGGCTGAGGCCGACATAAGATCCCGCTACCCTCATCTTTTCAGCTCTTGAGGTTAGACTTCCTATTCTTAAGTTTATGTTTCCTTCTCTCTCCGTATTTTGTTGCTATTGCTTGACTGTGCATAGTGATTTTGTTATGATCTGACTGGCATTACGATATGTGGTGGTAGTGTCATTCGGGGACGAATGTTTCTAAGGGGGGGGTGTAATGTAACAACCCTAAAAATGAATAAGATAAATACTTAAGGTGTCAAAAATGCTTGCGATTAGACCAAGGTTCACACGGATTGATACGCGTGGAACAAGACCTCAGAACCCTTACTACGACCAAGCCAACTAACTTGGGGAGTTAATTGAGCTTGGAAAGGTTGGAACCAACTATGTGAGGCTCTCGAAAACGAAGATTTAATCGAAATAGTCTTTACCGGACTTAAAAGAAGAAATTTTAAGTTTTGAGGGTCCAGGGGTAAAATGGTCTTTTCCAGGCCAAGGGTAATATAGTAATTACCCTGAGGAATTAATTAATTAATTTAATTAAAAAGAGAAATTCGGGTTGGGGCGACCCGAAGTAACCCATTTTTGTAAATGGGGTGTCACTCGGGTTCGAACCCCACTAGAGGCGATGAATTGATGATTTAATCATCAATTAAAATCTGATTCATTAAGGGTAAAGGGGTCTTTTCACGTATTAGTTGAAATAAATCAGATTTTATTAATTTAATTAAAGCCTATTTTGTCTAAGTCTTGAGTTAAGACTCCTAAACCTAAGCTAACACTCTCCTAATCACGTCTATCACCTCACACGTTCAACAAACTCTCTCTATCACGTTTTGCTCTCTGCCAAATATTGTTGAAGAACTAATAATATAACAAAAAAAATTTCTTCACACTTGAAAATCTCACTAAAAAGTCTAAGAAAGCAAGTTATTCAAAAATGCTCAGACAAGGGAGATTTCTGTCGAATTGGTGGTGAAGCTTTAGGTGAATTGGGCGTGGTTTGGAGACAATTTTGGGCAGCAACCTCACGTTTGAACAACGTCAAAAATGTATGGGTTTCTTCTCTCTTGGTCCCTTTCCCAGAGGCCCCTTACGATTCAAGATGTTCACTCCGAAACTAAGGTTGTTCCCCATTTCATGTCCTTGTCAATAGATTCCCAAATGATTTCATAGGTTGGGTATTTTGTGCTGGTAGATTTAGGCATATATGATGTTTTTGTATTGAAGGTGAACATGTTTATGTGCGTGAAATCACGAAGATGACAATCAAGGTGTGATCGAAAAATGAGGTGTGTGTGCACATTTGGCAGTGTGTTTTGGCCACTGTTTTAGGGCGTATAAGACATGTATCTCTTTGTGTTTTATGTGTAAAATGTGTACACAATGTGATGTTCATTGTAATGAAATACGGTTGATTGAATAACATTCTTTTAGCCAAATAAATCTATAAAAGATGCGCCTAAAACTGTATTAAAATAATTTATGAATGCATCCTATGAATCATGTGAAAACGTTGATAAAAACGAATTGAAAATAACCAAAATTTCCAGCAACTATGCAAGGTTAAATTAAGGCTAAAGTTAATGAAGAAAATCTCAAAATTAATACATGTTAAAAGAGGTGAGACCACTAGGATTCGAACCTGTGACCTCACCCTCTAGCTACTGGTTTCGCGAATAAAGGGAAAATAAAAAGGGTCTGGGGGGAATCGAACTTGGCTACTGTGAGTTCGCGAGAAAAGAAAAGAAAAAGGGGGCTGGGGGAATCGAACTTGCGAACTGGAGGAGAAAGAGGAGAAAAATAATTAAACAAATAAATGGGAGGCGTGGGATTCGAACCCACGACCTCCAGGCACGCGCGAAAGGGGAGAAAAATAAAGAAAAGAAAACGTGAGGCATGGGAATCGAACCCACGACCTCAAGGCTGAAAAAGGGATAAGGCAAAATTAACTAAAGAAATAAAGTGAGTTTATGGGGGTTCGATCCCACAACCTCACTGCCACTCGTCGAAATTAAATTAAAAATAAGTTAGGAGGTTGTGGGGGTTCGAACCCACAACCTCCAAAGCCCTTAGCGAAAATTAAATAAAAACATATAGGAGGTTGTGGGGGTTCAAACCCACCACCTCACAGCCTCAGCAAAATTAAAGATTAAATAAGGAGGCTGTGGGGGTTCGAACCCACAACCTCCCTATCCCAGCGAAAATTTAAGGAAAATACAAGAGGCTGTGGGGATTTGATCCCACAACCTCTTGGTTTAGGCGAGAATGGACAAGATGATGTTAATGAAAAATAAAAAGGGGTTGTGGGGGTTAGAACCCACAACCCTTCGGCCAACCTAAGAGTAATACTAAGTAGAAAATTAATGATACGATGTTAATGTTGGGATTTAATTTAGAGTTCTAATGTTATGAATATTAGAAATAAAATCAATGAAAAATTTAAATGATATTCAAGTGATTCAAACTTGGGTTTCCTTGCTCAATTTTCCGTATTGATACATAAGTCATACGTGAACAAAATATCCAAGAATAATGCCACCTACTTAAATCAAAATCAAGATCTTGGCCTATACACAAGATACGTAAGTCTTGTACTACATAATCTTAGGAATGTATGAATCACTTAACGAATTATGAATGAAGCCTCATGGCTTGTGTGTATAGACTCATAAGTCTAGCATACATTTTAAATAAGTGAACCTAAGGTATATGTAACGAAATGATGAAACCTTAGAAGGATTAAAAGTAAGAGTATGAAACACAGCAATGGTCAAGTATGTTGGCATATGATAAAATGAACATTCACGTAAAATAAGGTGAGTAATTATGAACAGTAAATGTGCTAATGACAATGAATGTGGTGACAACATGATATGAGGCTAATGCAAATGATGAGAGCAATCTTAAATGATCCTAAGTAAATGTTACCAAAACGTACTCACCTATGAGAGTGTAAGATAATGAAGAGCCTAGTCTCTATGAACACTCTAACGAAAGTATTGAGACTAATACACTTAATACTAATGATGAGATAAGAAATCATCTAATGAGCTATGATATCCTCATACTAGAAGTCAGCTCCCATGACGTATGAGTTGAATGAAATGGAACTTTATACTGAGCACCGATAGGCTAGCTATGATCGGTCATTCCTTCTTTCGTGAAGGGCGGAGGTTCACGTAACTCTCATGAGATGAGATTGTCCGGCTTGCCGGGTATGGTTCTCCTTATATCTACTAGTCTTCGAACCTATACTACCAATATAGGGATCTGGCGGGGTTAAATTCCCATGTACGCTAGCATGTTTTTGGGTCACCTTGTCTGGTGATTCCACCTCTTATTGGTGTGGGGGAGACACTGGATTTCATGATGCTCACATGATCAATGTCGGTTAAAGTTAATGTTCCGAATGAATGAATGAGGCCAGCCTCAAATGAAGCACATAATGAAATGAATGATACCAAAGGTGTTAGGATAGGATAATCAAGAGGTGAGCTAGACTCAGGTAATGACATTAGGTTATTCTTGATCATTGCACAGCAAACCTGATGAAAGTCTTAAACTGTACCCTAGATATAGCTGGTGTTCACACTGGCATATGCACGAAATGAAATAAAGTACGTATGAATGAATGAAACAAACTCTGAGTTTGCTAATGAAGACTCCCTAGTTGAGGTCCCATATGTTGAGCCCTCATTTTGGAATGTCTTAATGTCAAGTCCATGATTCCAAGTTCTCATGGCATATGAATGAATGATATGAAAAAAGCTATGGGTTATATGTTATGATATGTGCTATATGAAGATGTTATGTGTTGTGTGCAATATAATGTTTATGATGATGCATGTTACTCTCATGGCATGACTTTCCTAATCCAAATTTGGAAAGCCCACTGACTTTCCTAATCAAAATTTGGAAGGTTCACTAACTTTCCTAATCTCAATTTGGCAAGTCCACTGACTTGACTTCCCATAATCATGTTGTTAGGAAAGAGATATCTTTTCTCATGCATGTCCTTGGTGTGTGATTGCATATACCCATACTTAGTACAAGTGTGTACTAACCCTATACAACTATACTATTTTTAGGTGCAGGCACAGGTGGACGATAGAGCTACAGGATCATTGTTGCAGTTATATGAACGTCCAACATTCATCCGGAGTTGGTAGGTCCTCATGATTTCGAGGATGCTACTGTTTTACATTCTAGCTTAGTTTTAGAGTTGAGCTAGTGGAGCATGTTCCACTAGCGTTTCTTTCTTGTTTTTATTCAGACTTTGTATTGGTGCCATTTTGGCAATTATACACTTAATACTTATTGAACTATTTCTTTCAGTTGCTTATCTCTTAATGTTAGATGGTTGATGGTGACCAATTATGAAATGATATGAATATTTAACAAGTATGTCAAGAAACAAAAAGTTTCAAATTTTCCGCTAAAATTAACCTAGATGAAATAAGAATGACGTAAGTAGGCTTGTCTGCGACCTCAGATAGGTCAACGACCCCGGTCTCGTCTATGGTCTAGATCCCGGTCGTGACAAATTGAGTATGAATCATGATGGGTTGAACGTGATAATCGAGTATAGGTCTTGTATGCAATTATTGTTAGGGCTTTGAGGGTGAAGCCATTATGAGCACATTGTATTGATGTTTTCCTTATCTTCTACACTTAGATATGAACAAGTTAGGGAAAGCAAGTTCTCTCATATAGATGGACTCTAGGTTGACATAATAAACTAAAATTAATTAGGACATGATGAACTAGATTAGCTTGAAGATAAATTGTTTGATCAATTCTTGTGTAATAGACTTGGTGAGACAAGACCAAGGAATGATAGCTTGAGATGGCGGATGTCATGATAACTTGAGATGGTAAATCTCAACGGTATCTTGAGATAGTAAATCTCAAGGAGGCTTGAGTTGAAATACTCATGGTAGCTTGAGGTGATAACTTCATGGTAGATAAGGATGGATGAAGTAAGATCTCCAATGATTAGCTTGGTCTTGTATTGCTAGGATATTTGATGATGATATCTTTACTTGGTTTGCCCAAAACCATTTCATGGTAGCTTTAGGGTAAGGGCATATACTATTCTAATGCTAGCTTGGTTTGCATGGAAGGTGTATTTCATGGAATAGCTTGAGATTGGTTTCTCATGATAGCTTAGGGTTGAGGATTTATTCACCCCAATGATTAGTTTGACATGATTGGTTGCATGGTGGTTAGGTTGGTACTTGTGTATCCTTCCTTAATTAGCTTGGTAAGTATGGTGAGATGCTTTCCATCGTAGTAGGTCTATTATGATAGTATGTTGAGCTTAATAGACAGGGCTGCATGATAAGTTAGGTTGGATTAGGTTAGTCTAGAGAAGTACTTAGTCTGGATGGTAGTATGAGATGCCATCTATACATGACACAAGTATGACTTGAAGCTACCTATGATATGACCCCTATGATATGTATGTTTATCTTGGGTAGTGACTATGGTTGCTTTCCATTTGATGATTGGCTTAAGATGATAGTTCCTTGTCAATATGAAGTAGGTATACTAGTGGGTCCTATAGTTAATGAAAATGAATAGGGTGACTTCAAGACATTCTTAGTGTGTGAGGTAGAATGGGATGCCTCATATGAATTGCACAAGTGTTTTTAGGGTGGAATATGGGCATAGTGCTCATATATTATGGTGAACTTAGGTCTTAATTATGAAAGTTGATTATGATCAAGAATGACCGAAGATAGGTACTTAGCTTTGCTAGTAGTTTGGGATGCTACCTTAGCCATATACAAGTATACTTGGAGCTGGCTTGTGAAGCAGTTCACTTGAGTAAGAAAGACAATGAGTTAAGTATGAACTCTTATATACTTTATGATGCTTTATTATGCGTATGATATTCTTGTTATGCTTATGTCTTTATCTCTTATGATTATGTATATTATTGACTAACCCTTTGAGATATCTTATGATTAGTATGATAGTTTCCATACTCCGTACATTTCGTACTACCGCATATTTTTCCTACATTATAATCCAATGTATAGTCTTGAGGAGATTGAGTTGTTTTGAAGGGTAGATTTTCCAAGTCTTTCAAGAAGTGAAGATTGGCGAGTCCTCATAGCATCCGAGGACACCACCCTTATGTTCTTTTATGTTCTTATATATGTTTAGACTATGGTGGGTTGTATACATTGTTATCATGTTGTTAGAGATGGTTTTCGAGACACATGTTAGAATTTTTATGAAATGACTTCCACATTTTGATTTTGAGAGAACGTTTTTATTTTCACATATGGGGAGCACCCCCTAGACGTAACCGGCGTCGTCGTCCTCGGGGAGGACAAGACTAGCGTCTTAGAATTCATCATTACATTCATAGGTTAAAAAGTGTGGAAAAATAAAACTCTTCATCTACATTTACATCATGAGGCTTACATAGACCTCTCGCTTACACATAATATATATAGGGAGTTTACTTAGATTCCTTGCATAAGAAGCTTACATAGGCTTTTAGTGTTATGTCACATATACAATATACACAATATAGTATTAATATGGATGTCTCATATAAAACAATCTAAACGAAATAGAACAATACAGACATAGCCCTTACACAAATTTATAATTGCCACTTAGGGCTTACAAAAATGTCTTGAACAATCAGAGTGAAATGAATGTCCTTGGACTATAACAAGTAATATAGGTAGAGTGATAAAAGGCATCATCCTCGAATCTTTAGGAATACCCACACTTGGATAAATGATCCAAGTCTTCCTTGCAAAACGGCAATGATCCCTTTAACGACTGGAACCTAAAATGTTTGGGAAAAAGGGAGAAATATGGGTTAGTGCATAACTTGTACTAAGTATGGAAACACTTGCACAAATAATCTTAGAAACCATGCTAAAGGGTACATTTTATTAAAATATATTAAGTTACTTTGAAAAGCCTTATGAACACCCAAGAACCCATATAAGACAATGATCACATAATCCTTAAGTCAAGACCATGTACAACACAATACCAACATCATCAAGTATAGTCAAGTCAACATGTATAATAACATATTTTAAGTACATAATCAGAACAACTCCAACATCATGTTATTACAACAAAGCATGTACGATTTCATAACATTTAACATCAGCAATACCCTTACTCGCAATCCACCATTTAGCCTACAAGTGCAATTACAAAGTGAAGTCCCATAACCTCACTCAACCAAGTAAACCAACCAAAGGATCACAAGTAATGTCTAACTTAACATAACATAGCATCAATAGTAATCCTCATTATATTTAGCAAATATACCAATAGCATGTTCATAAGTGAAACTCACATCATATAGAATCATCAACATGTAAAGTAAACATTAGCGTAAAATTTGCTTTATAAGAACATAAGAACAACCTCCTAGGACTTCCCTCAAGGATAAATAGTGCAATGAATAGGTAGAGTCCTACCCCTACCTAGACTAAGTCAAACCCCTTAAGTAACCCTAGTTAGTGTTCACATTATTACTTCATTTTACTTTCGTGAACACTTGACTTAACTAATATTGACCACAAGAGGTAAATGTGGAATACGGTGTCATGAAAACCCTACACCAAAAGAAGGTTGTCTACTTGCCAAAGTAGAGCCGAGCATGAACATGGTATCTAGGTGGATCCACTAGCTAGTATTCCTATGGATGCAACATATTTCAATAACTAGGATACATGTTTGAGACCCTCTTTATGCCATAGGCATTGTAATCTCTATCTCATAAGTACAATAGTGAACCTACCTTTCCTACTTGGGAAGAGACACTCCTCACTACTAATTCACTCACTGATAAGCTATAGTCCCTTTTGAATTGTCTTTTTTTAACAATCATAACATAGTTTAGGTCATACGGACAACCCCTTATATAGTCATAGTCATTATATCAATAGGAATATCATGAGAATTCCCTTTCAACACAACCCTCATATGTGAGATTAGAACATTTACATCATCATATCATAACAGGGCACATAGACAATTCATAACCATCCTTATACCATTACATGTTGGTCATAATCTCAAACGTCACATAATCAAGACATTTTAACTACAACATAATACCAAGCCTACTAAGCCTAATCACAAGATACACTTCAATTGAACTTCATCACCAAGTACAATCCATCATAACTGAAGTAAATGTTTGAGATTATAAGGATTTACCAATCTCCTTCACAAGCGATCATTCCATCGTTTTAATATCAACCATCTAATTCCACTTAAAAATAGGTGTAATATCATCACACAATAGTATGTAACACAATATATAAGTCAATTATAACAATTCTAATCAATTCAAGAGGAGTTCATAATCTAGGGTTAGGGAATTGGGTCAACTTCATCATCCCTACTACATAAAAGGTTTATCAACAAGAACTAACAAAAATTAACCAATAATATATCATAATACAACCATAATAACCCATTGAAATTAAGAAAAAAACAATTGAAAAGATCAATTATGGATTAGGAAGAAACCCACATGAAATTCATCTTTTTGAAACCAATTTTGAAAGAACCCTTTGGGGAAAGGAATCCTAAAGGTGAAAGGTTCCCATGCCTTGATATCTCTTCAAGATTGATGGAGGAAAATGGTGTTCTGGAATCCCTACTGCCCTTGCCCTTGACCTACTATGGAGTTTTTCTTTGGGAGAGAGAGAAGGTAGAGAGAAGGAAGTGTAATTTCAGTTTGGGACTTCAGAGGTGTTAAGTTGGGTTTAGGCGTAGGGTAGTTTATATAGTCACTTAAATACCTTATGTAACCACCCCTTAACCACTAATTAAACCCATAACTAATTAACTAATTAATTGAAGTCACTTAAAATAAAACAGAATAATGCAGGCCTGACCTACGAGACCCCGACCTACGATCCGTTGGTCAGTCAACGGGCACTAACCCCCACCATCCTGCATGTTCGTCATTTGGGTCGGAGACTATGCATTTTGTAAATTTCTAAAAAATGGAAAAGTCCTCAACGATAGAGTCATTGACACCCCGTCGTCCAACCTACACCCCGTCGATGGCAAGCGTAGGTAGCCACTGTCTTTGTTAGCTCTTTGGCTAAAATGGAAAGGTCTTCTTTAAGGGACCTTAGGGTGTTCCTTGGGGAGTCTTACCCCCAAAGTTTCGACCCTAAACATACTCTAAAACTAGTTTGACACCTTTCCATCACTTTTCATCAAATTCCGACTCTTAAAACCCCGTAAAATTTGCTAAGGCCTACTAGCACCTTTTTTCACAAATCTCTGAACGACGTGGAAGTTCCTTGACTTCTTGACTCTAAAACTCCCAAATGACATGTAAACAATATTTTAGGTCTTATAACAGTTTTTGAAGCCTTAAATACTCATGTGAGGCTCTAGATTAGGTCTAGTACTTTCATAGTGTTACATCATCCCCCCTTAGGGACATTCGTCCCCGAATGACACTAAAATCTTTTGAAGGGAAAGCATAGACTCAATACTAGCATCCCAACCAAAAACATACATATTCAACATAAGCTAAAACACGAAGGAGTTCTTCGCAAGTCCATTTAATATATAATCATGTATTTACACAATTAACTCAAAACTTCAATAACCACACATAATAGCTCAAAATCACTATATGAGGAACTACCTTCTCACTAAAAACATGAGCTCAACATAACATTAAAGGGTCAATTATGCCAACACTCCCTTCAAAACATATCAACATGCTCAATATCATTTCTTAAAGGCAAAAACATACTAAATACACAAATAAGTGCAAATCAAGCAAAAGAGCATTTTTCCATCTACTTCATTGTAGCAAAAACGTTTACCATAAATATGCATATTTTTACAAAATAAGTCAAATTCAAATTAACTCATTATTTTCATTATTAATAGGAAAAACTAACCTTAATTATAAAAAAAATGAGGATAACGGGACTTCACGTGGGCCTCACCCTCCCATTTGCTCCCTCTACTAGGTGGTTTCTCGATAGAACCTTTACGGAGGTTACCTCTTGTTCCTCAACTTTCTCACTTTCCATTCATGAATTTCCAGGGAACCTCTTCATAGGAGAGGTTCTCATCCACGCCAAGACGTTCACTAGGAATAATGGTTTCGGGGTCACCAATGAAATTTAAAGCATGGAGACATGGAATACTGGGTCAACCGAAGCTAGCTCACAGGGTAATCACAACTCGTATGCAACCTTTCCAACCCTTCGCCAAATTTTATAGGGACTCACATTGCAAGGACTAAGCTTACCTTTCTTGCCAAACCTCATCACCCCTTTCATGGGTGAAATTTGCAAATACACCTTATCACCTTCTTCATATTCGAGGTCTCTTCTCCTATTATCGGCATAAGATATTTGCCTACTATAGTCCGCCTTCAACCTATCCCTCATAACACCAACATTCTCCAAAGTATCATAAATCAATTCGGGATGAAGGACTGAAGACTCACAAACGTCAAACAATCCAACCGGAGATCTATATCTCCTACCATACAAATTCTCAAAAGGATCCATGGATATCGTCGAATGGTAACTATTGTTATAACAGATCTCAACCAAAGTAAAATGTTCATCCCATCTTCCCTTGAAGTCAATAACACAATCCCTAAGCATATCCTCAAGGGTTTGAATAGTAAGCTCCGCTTGACCATCCATTTGGAGATTAAAAGTGGTGCTTAACTTCACTTGAGTACCTAAACCTTTTTGGAAAGACCTCAAAAACCGAGATGTGAATTGAGAACCTCTATCCGAAATGCTGGATAAAGGGATCCCATGAAGATTCACAATCTCGTTGATATAGATCCTTGCATACACTTTCGCCGAATTGGTAGACTTAAAGGGGATAAAGTGAGCGGATTTCGTCAACCTATCCACAACAACCCATATAGAGTCATTTTGCCTTTGAGTCCTAGGAAAAGTCACTACGAAGTCCATTTAATGTCTTCCCACTTCCAAGCTGGAACTTGCATTTCTTGAAGTAAGCCACCCGACTTTTGGTGTTCGACTTTCACTTGTTGGCAATTCGGACACTTTGCAGCAAATTCCAATCTATCCCTTTTCAAGCCATCCCACCAAAATACTTCTCTAAGGTCATGATACATTTTAAACCGGTTGAATATAATGACGGAAACCATGAGCTTCCTCAACAATCCAGTTTCTCAAATCGTCAACATTGGGAACACACAACCTCTCTTGGTACCTCAAAACAAAATCCTCCCTAAGGATAATAACACATTAACTTACCAGGAACCGATTCCTTAAACTCCATCAATGATAGATCAAGGTAATGCTTAGACTTCACCTCTACACCAAAGATGATTCGGAGTTATGATGGACCATAAAACCACCATTAGAAGAATATTCCAATCTTACACCCAAACGATCAAACCTATGAGCATCTTTTAATAGGTCTTTCTTGGCTTCTTCTACATTGGACACACTACCCATGGTCATATGACTTAGAGAATCCGCAACCACATTGGCCTTGCCGGGGTTGTAGAGAACACTCATGTCGTAATCTTTCAACAATTCAAACCATCTTGGTAGTCGCATATTCAACTCCTTTTGGGTAAACACATATTGAAGACTAATGGTCGGTATACACATCAACATGGACACCATAAAGATAATGCCTCCATATTTTCAAGGAAAACATCACACCGCTAACTCAAGATCATTAGTTGGGTAGTTTTTCTCATGAACATGGAGTTGCCTAGAGGCTTAAGCTATAACCTTACCATGTTGCATAAGTACATAACCCAATAATATTTGAGAAGTATCATAATATACCACAAAACACTTGGTACGCTCCGGTAAGGTCAACACCGGAGTGGAGGTAAGCTTATGTTTCAACACTTGGAAGCATATTTCACAAACCTCCGACCACTCACATTTAACGTTCTTTGGGGTCAAGGTTGTCAAAGGAGATGCAATAGATGAAAACCGATCAACAAAACTTCTATAGTAATCCGCTAGACCCAAGAAACTTCTTATATCGGTTGGAGCCAACGGTGTAGGCCAATTCTTAACCGCTTTGGTCTTTCTCGGATCGACCTCTACACCCTCACTAGAGATGATATGACCAAGAAACACCACCCATCTCAGCCCAAATTCACATTTTCTATACTTGGAAAAAGGTTGGTGTTCCTTAAGGACTTGGAATACTACTCTCCAATGGTCCATATGTTCACCATAATTCTTCAAATATACCAAGATATCATCAATAAAAACAATGACGAAGGAATCTAGGTAATTTCAAAACAACCTGTTCATTAGGTCCATAAAAAACGCTGGGGAATTTGTCAACCCAAATGACATCACTACAAACTCATAGTGACCATACCTAATTCGAAAACCCATCTTAGGTATATTTTTACCTCTCATCCTAAATTGGTGATAACCCGACCTCAAATAAATCTTCGAAAAGTAACTCTCACCTTAGAGTTGATCAAATAAATCATCAATCTTAGGGAGATGATACTTGTTCTTAATAGTGACTTTATTGAGTTGTCGGTAATCAATAGACATCCGAAGGGACCCATCCTTTTTTTTCACAAACAACACCAGAGCACCCCATTGAGAAAAACTAGGACAAATGAACCCTTTTATAGCAAGTCCTTGAGTTGATCCTTCAACTCTTTCAATTTGGCCGGAGCCATCCGATAAGGATTAATTGAAATGGGGTTCGTATCCGGTAGCAAGTCAATATAAAAATCAATTTCTTGTTCGAGAGGGATTCCGGAGAGATCATTAGGAAGGACTCCCGGAAATTCCCTTACCACGGGGACTAACTCAATGGGAGGATTTTCGATGTCTTAATCTTTGACTCTTAGAATATGGTGTAAACACCCTTTAGAGATCATCTAACAAGCTTTCAAACAAGAAATGATACAACCACTAGTAATAGAATTTACCCCCGTCCACTCTAAAATGGGTTCATTAGGAAAATTGATCTTAATAACTCTTGTTCTACAATTAATGGAAGAAAATAAATCATGCAACCAATCCATTCCCAATATGACATCAAAATCAACCATATCCATTTCTACTAGTTCAACATGAGTAACTCTATTGAGCAACATTATAGGACAATTTCTATATACCCTCTTTGCAACCATCGAATTGCCAACCGGGGTAGTCACCATAATAGGTTCATGAAGGATATCGGGCAAAATATCAAATTGCTAGCTACTAAAGAAGTAACAAAAGACAATGTAGCACCCAGATCAAGTAAAATATATACATTAATAGAAAATACTTGTAACATACCGGTCACCATATCGGGAGAACTCTCTTATTCACCCCTAGAGTGGATATCATAAAAGTGATTCTTCCTCGGAGCATCAAGATTAGAACCACTTGCTTGAGCTTGCCCACTTCCCTTTTTTTTACCTTTCACATTAGGGAAATCCCTAACCTTGTGACCACTTTTGCCCCACCCAAAGGAACTGACCATCCGAACTAGACACTCACCTATATGTTTCTTGCCAAAATTTCCACAAGTATGCTTCTTGCTTGGTGAACTAGTACCTCTTACATTTTGAGACCTAGGGTTATACACCACATCATCACGAGCCTTGAGAAACTTAGAAGGCCTTTATTGGAGAACCTCTTCTTGAATCTAGGCTTGTATTGAATTTGAAACCTTCCCCTTGAATAAACACTTTCATAATACTTTGCCCTCTTGGCCTCTCTATTCTTCCTCCCTAGTCTCTTTCTTTCAACTTTTTTAGCATGAACCATTAGATGATAGATATTAATATTATCATGAAGCATAGCTGAACGACATTCTTCTACCGAGTCTTCGGACACTCCCGTAAGAAAATGATTCATCTCATCCCTTGGGTTAGACACCATGGATGGAGCATACTTGGACAATTTAGTAAACTTCAAGAAGTAATGAAGCACACTCATACCTCCTTGATCAAGGTTGTTGAACTCTTCCACCATATCTTCTCTCAGCTCTCTATGAAAGAACCTATCAAGGAAGGCCCTAAGATCTACCAAGTCACCAGACCACCTCTTAGCACCCTATTGTCCCTCCATTATGTGTACCAAGTTTGGGCCACATCTTTGATTTGATAGGACACCAACTCGACCTTCTTATTCGAAGTCACACCCATAGCAAATAAGATCTTCTAGAACTCATGAAGAAAGTATTGTGTGTCTTCACGCACTTTTGACCCGAACAACATAGGAGGCTTTATCCTAGTAAAGTCTCTCAAATGAGAAGCCATAGTGATAGCATCTTCAGGCATACGGGGTCCAACTTCCCGATTAACTTGGGCCTTCATAGATTGGACTTGAGAAGTTAAGACATTAGCTTTAGAGGTCATGGCTTGAGCAGAGTTGAGAAATTCTGACCTTATCTCTCCATCCGTCATAGGTGGAGGAACAATCAGAACTTGATCTCCCATAGGAACTTGCTCAAGTGGAGGCACTTGATTCTCTTGTAGAGGAGCTTGGTTGTCATGACCTCCCGCATTAGCAATGCCTTCTTCGGCCCTTCTTGTAGTTCCCTTCTAGTAGTCATACCTATAGCCACAATAAAAGGTTTAGGTGAAAGAACATATAAAGTAAGACTCTAGAGGCACGAGCTAGGAATAACAAGAACATGATAATTTCCTATGAATCACATAGTCTATCATTCATAAGTATGGCGCACTTCACAATTACCAATAAGAATCTACATAGACGTGGTTTAATGAGACATCGATCCTAGGGATATTCAACTTCATGCTTTGACACCAAGCTTGTCATATCCGGGGAATACCCCCTAGACGTAAATAGAGTCGTCGTCCTCGGAGAGGACTAAGACTAGCCTCAAAGCATTCATCATTACATTCATAGGTTAAAAAGTGCAGAAAATTGAAAATTTTCATCTACTTTTACATCTCGGAGAGGACTAAGACTAGCCTCAAAGCATTCTTGCTTACACATAATATATACATAAGAAGTTTACTTAGACTCCTTGCATAAGAATCTTACATAGGCTTTCACTTTTATGTCACATATACAATATAGTCTTAATAGGAATGTCTCATTTAAAACCATCTAAACGGAATAGAACAATACGGGCATAGCCCTTACACAAATGTATAATTGTCACTTAGGCTTACAACAATGTCTTGAACAATAAGAGTGAAATTAATGTCCTTGGAATATAACAAGTAAGATAGGTATAGTGAGAAAATACATCATCCTTTGATCTTGAGGACATACCCACACTTGGAGAAATGATCCAAGTCTTCCTTGCGAATTGGCCACGAACCCTTCAAAGACCGGAACCTAAAATGTTTGGGAAAAAGAGAGAAATATGGGTTAGTACATCACTTATACTAATTATGGAAACTCATGCACGCATAAGCTTAGATATCATGCTAAAGGGGACATTTGATCAAAATCATGCTAAGTTACTTTGAGAAGCCTTATGCACAACCAAGAAACCATATAAGCCAGTAATCACATAATCCTTAAGTCAAGACCATGTACAATAAAAGACCAACATCATCAAGTATAGTGACGTCAACATCTATGATAACATAATTTAAGTAAATAATAAAAAAACTCCAACATCATGTTATAAAAACAAAGCATGTACATGAGTTCATAACATTATAACATAAGAAATACCTTTACTCATTACCCACCATTTAGCCTACAAGTGAAATGACCAAGTGAAGTCCCATAACCTCACTCAACCATGTAAACCAAACTAAGGATCATAAGTAATGTCTAACATAACATAACATTGCATCAATAGTAATCGTCATCATATTTAGAAATATAGACTAATAGCATGTTCATAAGTGAAACTCACATCATATAGAATCATCAACATGTAAAGTCAACATTTGCATAACATTTTCTTTATAAGAACATAATAACAACCTCTTAGTACTTCCCTCAAGGCCAACTAGTGCAATGAATACGTAGAGTACCATACCCCTACCTAGACTAAGTCAAACCCCTTAAGTCACCCTAGTTAGTATTAACATTATTACTTCATTTTACTTTCGAGAATACTTTCTTTAACCGACATAGACCACAAGAGCTAAATGTGGAATCCGGTATCATGAAAACCCTACACCGAAAGAAGTTGGTCTACTAACTAGTATTCCTCTGGAGGCAACATAGCGCCAAACATGAACATATCATCTATGTGGATCCACTAACTAGTATTCCTCTGGAGGCAACATAGTTCAAGAACTAGAACACATGTTTGAAACCCTCTTTATGCCATAGGAATTGTAATCTATATCTCATGAGTACAATAGTGAACCTAACTTTCCTACTTGGGAAGGAATACTCCTCACTGCTAGTTCACTCGGTGCTAATCTAGAGTCCCTTTTTGAAATGTCTTTCTTGAACAATCATATTTTATTTAAGGTCATAGAGGACTACCCCTTATATAGTCATAGTCATTATCTCAATAGGACGTACATGAGAATGCCTTTTCAATACAACCCTCATATGTGAGATTAGCACACTAACATCATCATATCATAAAAAGGCACATAGACAATGCGTAACCAACCTTATACCATTAAATCTTTGTCATAATCTTACAAGTAATATAATCAATACATTTAAATTGCATCATCATACCAACCTTACTTAACCTAATCACGAGATACACTTCAGTTGAACTTCATCACCAAGTACAAGCCATCATAATTGAAGTAAAGGTTTGAGATTACAAAGACTTACCCAATCTCCTTCACAAGCCATCATTCCAAGGTTTTACCATAAACCATAAAATTCCACACAACAATAGGTGTAATATAATCACAAAATAGTATGTAAGACAATCTTTAAGTCAGTTATAACAATCCCAATGAATTCAACAAAGTTTATGATCAAGGGTTAGCGACCTGGGTACAATTCATCATCCATACGACATACACTGTTTATCAATAAGAACTAACACAAATTAACCAATAATATATCATAATATAACCATAATAACCCATAAAAATCAAGAACAACACAATTGTAAAGATCAATTACATATTAGGAAGAAATCCACATGAAATTCATCTTTTTGAAACAAATTTTGAAAGAATTCTTTAGGAAAAGGAATCCCAAAGGTGAAAGGTTCCCATACATTGATATTTCTTGAAGATTGATGGAGGAAAATTGTGTTCTTGAAGCCCTACTTCCCTTGACCTTGACCTCCTGTAGAGTTCTTCTTTGGGTGAGAGAAGGTAGAGAGAAGTAAGAGTAATTTGAGTTTTGGAATTGGGAGGTGTTAAGTTGGGTTTAGGCTTAGGGTAGTTTATATAGTAACTAACTAAACCCCTAACTAATTAACTAATAAATTGAAGTCACTTAAAATAAAATAGAAAATTACAGCCCTGACCTACGAGACCCTGACCTATGGTCCGTAGATCAGTCGACGAGTACTGCCCCCCACCGTCCTGCACGTCCGTAGTTTGGGTTCGAGACTATGCATTTTGGCCATTTTAGAAAAATTTCTAAGTATTTGGCCATTTTAGAAAAATTTCTAAGTCCTCAACGACTGAGGCATCGACACCCCATTGTCCAACCTACGCCCCGTCTATGGCAAGCGTAGATAGCCACTGTCTTTGACTACCTACTTTTTAGCCAAAATTTAAGGGTCCTCCTCAAGGACCCTTAGGGTGGTCATTGGGGAGTCATACTCAGGAGTTTCGATCATTAACATACTCTAACACTAGTTTGACACCTTTCCACTAATTTTTATTAAATTCCGACTTCTAAAACCCCGTGGAATAAGCTATGGCACACTAGTACCTTTTTCACGAATCTCTTGACTTTGTGGCCGTTCCTTGACATCTTGACTCGAAAATTCCCTAACTTATAAGCATTATTTCAGGTCTTGTAACAGTGTTTCAAGACTTAGATACCCATGTGAGGCTCTAGATTAGGTCTAGGACTTTCGGAGTGTTACATTAATTCTTCGATAATTTTTGTATATATGCAATGAATTATGTCTAAGAGGATTCTATAAGACCTCCTAGAGGTCAAGTACGCCGTGTTGCGATTCAAGAGTACTCTAACTTGTAGGGTGTACTTGCAGGTCATAACAATATGTGACAAAAAAGAATAAGCAGTATAAAGTAAATAAAACGGCCATAACAATGTCTGAGAAAAAAAAGTAATAGACAAAAAAGAAAGAAAGAATTAAGTAGTTGTGTTTTCTTTTCCATGCAATAATTGACAAATAATGCTCATTGATCCATAAGTATGTCATTCAGAGATTTTCTAATGATCGCTTCTTCACTCAATAATGGATTTTCTGCGGCATGCTATAGATTATACATGTAGTCCTTCCACTTTTTGTTAAGATTACTTCTGACCCATCTTTTTGCCTTTTGATGATTAATCATATAGAGAAATCGATCCTTCAAAGAGTAATGTTAGTTTACTGCAGATTTACATATATAACTAAAAGATTCAAGAAATAAAAATAGTTAACAAGGAATTACCATAGGATTTCATCAAAAACACGATACAAGTAAGAATCTGGCATGTCTGACCATTTTTTTTAAAGCTGATGGGAAAGAACAGAGTATTTGTGGAAAGCTGCCCCATAACACCTAAAATTATGCCGACTTCTTTTTCAATAGGTGCTTCGTATTCATCAAATTCAACAATAATCCACAATCCATTGTCGATGTTATGGACATCCCTAATTTTCTTTCTAAATATTTTTGTTACTTGATGTTGATCTAAAATAAAATAAAGACGAAATTTACGGTAGTTGCTAAGGAGGTTAAAAATTATAATAAAGTTTATCTTTTATAAGTACTATAACATCGACAAACCAATAATCATTGTCTACATTGTCTTTATCTTTAGTTGGCTTTTAATAAACTCCATCAAAAGTAGATGAAATGACAAATTGTGAAGAGTCTCCATCAGATGATGAATATGGAACATGTTGACTTGTTTTTGATGATGAATCTTGAGCATGAGGTTGAGGGAAGTAACCTGGAGCAAGAGAAGAGCTTGTTGATGGTTTGAACATATTGTTATGCTGATTTTTCTTCGGCATCCCTGCATAGACATTAAAAAGATTATAAACTTGCACATATATAGATAATTTTTATTAGTTTTCGGAGAAGGATAAACATAACAATCTGATCTTCTTTTGTTATTAAACAAGTATGAACATTAGTTTTATAAACCAACAAAGAAAAAAACTAATGAAATCAAAACTACTTACTTCATTATAACACAAATATATATAGAGTTTACAAGTAAATCAACACCTAAGGATAAGATCAAAAAACTAAAAAAGGATTAGGAAAATATAGAAACTATATAATTGCTAAACAGTAAATAACTACCGTAAGTACCGTACAATATAGAGAACTTGGACTGATGCAATTCTTATGCATATTTCTAACACTCCTCCTTGCTTTAAGAGCTGTAAACATCAAGTTTTTGCTTGAGAAGTTTAAATTTATTGCTTGATAATGGTTTGGTAAAGATATCAGCCAGCTGCTCTAAAGTTTTGCAATGGAGCAAAATCACGTCACTGTTATTTTACACTTCCCTCAAGAAGAAAAGATTGATATTGAATTGTTTTGTTTTCCCATCAAATACAAGATTATGAGAAATTGTTATAGAAGATTGATTGTCCACAAATACTTCAGTTCCCTTTGTCTAATTCATGTGTAGATCACATAAAAATTTCCTCAACCACAATGCTTGATTCACTGCTGCTGTTACAGCCACAAATTTCGCCTCTGCAGTGGATTGATCCACAATGTCCTACTTCTTTGAGCACCACGAAAACATTCCTGAGCCAAGACTAAAACAATATCCAGATGTTCTCTTCATGTCATCTGCGGATCTAGCCAATTCACTATCAGAATACCCATGTAGTTTCAAATTTATTTTTTTAAACTTGATAACATAATTGATGGTTCCTTTGATGTATCTGACAACTCATTTTGCTGCTTTAAGATGCACCTCACTAACACAATGCATGAACCTCGATAGAATGCTTACATCATATAAAATATCGGCTCTTGTAGTTGTGAGATACATCAAACAACTGACGAAGACTCTAAAATGCATTTCCTCGACTTTCTATGCTCCATCCTTCTTGCTTAGTTTCTCTTTTCGGTTTATCGGGGTACTCTTTTCCTTGCAATCTTTCATGTTGAACTTCTTGAGAATTTCCTTAGCATATTTCATCTGGCAAATGAAAACTTCATCCTGTCCCTGCAGGATTTCCATACCAAGAAAATATGACATTAGACCAAGATCAGTGATCTCAAAGACTTGCATCATTTCTTTCTTTAAATACTTGATATGCCTTGTATTGCTTCCTGGAACTAGTACATCATCTGAATATAGACACAACAGGAATTTTAATGCCATGATTTTTAACATAAAGAGTAGATTCTGATAGGCTCTTTTCAAAGACTAATCCAAGTAAATGGCCATCTATTTGACCATACCAGGCCCTTGGTGCATGTTTAAGTCCACAAAGTGCCTTTCTTAACCTATAAACTTTATCCTTATTTCCTTTCTTCACAAAGAGTTCAGGTTGCTCAACATAAATTTCATGATGATGAAAGCCATTAATTCATGATGATTTGACATCGATCTGCTACTCTCTCCAACCCAATTGTGCAACAAGAGCAAGATGTAACCTAATAGTGTCAAGCCTTGCTACTGGTGCAAATGTATAAAATAATCTACACGAAAAATTAGAGCATAGCCCTTAACTATAAGTCTTGCTTTATGCTTATTCACTGAACCATCTACATTTATCTTGGTTCTAAAGAACCATTTCAACCCAATTATCTTTCTGTCTTCAGGGTTTTCAACAAGCTCCCAAATCATGTTCTTCTCAATCTTAAACAACTCTTCTTTCATCGAAGGCACCCATTTTTCATCATTCTTGGCTACATTGTACCTAGTACGTTCACATACATCGACATTGCATCTCTGATATTTATCACTGAGTTGTAGAGTAACTTTAATTGGTAAATGATCCACCATTTCATCCTGCCGTGAGAGTGATATTTTCTTCTCAAGAAACATGGTAGGAGACTTTTCTGCTTTGTCAGAAGTGTTAGGGACAAATTTCTTTAAGTCTTCCCAACACCACACTTCATTCTCTATAAAATTCACATCTCTACTAAAGATCATATTATCAGTTTGTGGTTGGATGACTATATATGCCTTTGAAACTGAAATATATCCAATACAAATGCATGTGACAGACTTTTTTATCTGGATATGCTTAGAGCTTGTGTCATCAATTTCAAAGGGAGTTGGGATAAGCACTTGTCTTTCGTAGAGTTTGCTTATAATAATAGTTTTCATTCATACATTTCTATGTCTCCCTATGAAGCCTTGTATGGTAGGAGGTGTAGGTCTCCTATTGGGTGGTTTGAAGTCGGTGAGTCTTCAATTGTTGGTCCCGATTTGATTTATAAGACTTTGGAGAAAGTTCAAATAATAAGAAATCGTTTGCAAATGGCCTATAGTCGGCAAAAGTCCTATGCCAATAATAGGTGAAGGAATCTTGAGTTTGAGGAAGGTGACAAAGTGTATTTGAAGATTTCTCCTATGTAGGGGATTGTTAGATTTGGCATTAAAGGAAAGTTTAGTCCTCGTTATATGGGTCCCTATGAGATATTGCAAACGGTTGGTAAGGTTGCCTAGTGAATTGGCTTCGGTTCATACGGTTTTCCATGTTTCTATGATTAAGAAGTGTGTGGATGATCCCGAGTCCATTCTTCCTATAGAGGGCTTTGGTGTTAAGGATAACCTCTCTTATGAGGAGGTTCCGGATCAAATTCTTGATAGACAAGTGAAAAGGTTTAGGAAAAAAGAGATTGGATCTGTAAAACTGTTATGGAGAAATCACTTAGTTGAGGGTGCTACATGGGAGGCCGAGGCTGACACAAAGTCCCGATACCCTCATCTTTTTTATGATTGAGGTTAGTTATTCTTTTAATAGTATAAATATGATTAAAAATCTAAGTCCCTTGATGTTTGGGTGAAGATGTACAAAAGTTGAAAATTTCAAATGCGCACAATGAAGTGCACACTGAGTTTCAGTGCTTTTGTTTCAAAAATTTGAAATTTTTGCTTTTCGCTTGTTTTGAGTCATGTTGTGCATTTTGACATATTGAGTCTTTATGAAATGTTTTGTATCATATTGATAAGTTGAACTGGATTCTAATTGACTCATGTGTGTCATTTTGAGCTCAAATGGTTGTTGTGAGAAGGAAGTACCTCATGAAGTGATGTTGAGTCTAATATTTGGTAATTGAAGTTTTGAATTGCCTTGATTGAAATGATATGTATTGTGTTGTATTGAAATGATGTTGGTTGGGCTGATAGTCTTGAGTCTATTCCTTCCTTGAAAAGAATTTTTGTGTCATTCGGGGACGAATGTTCCTAAGGAGGGGATAATGTAACATTTCGAAAACGTGAGACGTGTCGTTAAGCCTAACATAGGTGTCGGAAATTCTAGACACTGTTATGAAGGTTATTTTAATGAATGTAGGTCACTGCGGAAGTTTTGGAACCAAAATGTTCAAGAACGTCCATGACGTTCGAAAGTTGGTTCAAAGAGGTGCTAGTGTGCCTTAGCCTATTTGACTAGTTTTTAAGAGTCGGAATTTAACGAAATCAGATGAGAAGGTGTGTAACACGTGTCAAGGATGTTTCATGGTCGAAACTTCTCGGTACGACTCCCCAAGGACCAACCAAGGTCCCTTGACGGGGACCCTTCCGAAACTTGGAAACACTACCTGGGCAGTGTGCATCGACGGGATGGCCTACGGTCCGTGTGTAGACCAACGGACCGTTGGTGCCACCGTTGCCTCACACTTGTCCAAGTGTTGGCCGTGTGCATTGATGGGGCAACCCATGGCCCGTACATGGACCAACGGACCATCGATGACACCGTTCCTTCTCACTTAGACAAACTTTGGTGGGGGAGCAACAACAGAACCACCTACTTTCCGTGAGTGGACTGATGGGACGTCGATCCCTCCGTCGTCCCACACTTAGCCTTGAGTAGGAGGCGCTCGGATGCACAAGTATCTGACCGAGACAACGGATGTGTAGCACAGAGGGGGGCCAATTTGTCGACTCACAGACGGACCTTCGACGGGGTCCGGTATTTGAGGGGTCTTAAGTGGATGCACGTTTTTAATGTTAAGTCAATTAACTAATTAAATGATTTAGGGGTTAGGTAGGGATTAAGGGTAGACTAATTAACTAACTTAACTCCCATATAAAAGCCCCAACCCCAATTTACCTTATTAGACCCTACAAATCAAATTGCTCTATCTTCTCTCTACTTTCTCTCTCTATCGGAAGACTCCATTGAAGCTAAGTCTAGGAGGTGAATTGAGAGATGGAAAGCGACGAATTCATCTTCAAATTCTCATAAAAACATTAAGGTATGGGATTTCTTCACCTTTCAGACCTCTTTCCTCAAAGGATTCATTCAAATTGATTTCACAACTAGGGATTTCTAATGGGTTTCATCGAATTCTAAATTTGATGTTATGAATTGAGTTGTTGATGTTTCTTTTAGGTTAATATGATTTGATTAACATGTATTCTAACTTTATTGGAGAAATTGTTAGTGGTCTTGCCTAAATTGAGGTATATGTTCCCAAGTCCTTAACCCTAGGTTGTGTTCTTCACATATATTGTAAATTGTTCATTGAATTGACTTGCTTAGGGGTCGAATTACTTGTATATGATTTTGTTATGCTATTTATGAAACAAATTAGAATGATGAATATTCTTTCATGCTAGTTCTTGATAGGTTATCTAGGGTATGATGTTTTGACTAAATCCTAAACTTTGATCTACTATTGAATTATGAAGTAGTGACTCTTCTATACTTGTGATTACATTGGTTATTGAGTTATGGTGATTTGATGACCTAATTGGGTTGAAGTAATGGTTGATGGTAAGACCTTGATGATGGTAAATTGTGAAGAAGACTTGGTAAGTCTTGTGACCTTATCCTTTGTTTCAGTTATGGTTAATTGTGATTAAGTCATGATGATTGTGTTGGAGCATGCCTTGTTTAGGATTTATAGGTTGGTATGATGTTGAATTGAAATGTCTTGGTATGTTTGTGAGGTTGATTAATATGCAAAGTAACAAGGGTGATGATGATTGCCAAATGCGCTTTATTATGAAAGGCTATAAAGTGTTAACCTTACTTATGTGAATTGTGATGAAAGACTTCTACTCATGCAATTCCTATTGTGCTATTATGATGATGATTATACAAGGGCTAGACCCTATGACCTAAACTAAGTTATGATTGATCAATAAAGATATTAAAGACATTTCAGTAAGGGATCTAGCTTAGCACCGAATGATCTTGTATGTGAGAGTGTGACACTTTTCCACTTAGGGAGGTAGGGTTCACTACGGTTCTCACGGGGTGGATAGCCTCATGACCCAAATAGGGTTTAGAGTGAGGTTTCCTATGATGCCCCAAGTTCCATAACTACGTTGCCACCATAGGAATAATAGCTAGTAGATCCACCTAGAATGCTACGTTTATGTTAGGTTTTACCTTGTCCGGTAGACCACCTTCCATCGGTGTAAGGTTTTATGACACCGGATTCCACATTAACTCATGTGGTCTATGTCGGTTAAGGCAAGTGTTCCCTAAACTAAAATGAAGTAATGATGTATAGGCTAACTAAGGTGACTTGAGGGGTTTGACTTAGCTTAGGTAGGGGTATGAGACTCTACCTATGCCTTGCACTAGTTTGCCTTGATAGAAGCTTTAGAAGGTCAATATTATGTATGTAAATGATGATAATATATATGATCTTATATGATGATTATGATGATTATGAACATGAAATTGGTCTTTATTGCTAAAGTATGATCTTATGTATATTAAAGGCTATGTTAGGTGAAGTGAGTTACTATTCATGGTTCTTGTTTGGTTACTTGATTAAGTAGGGTTATGGGGCTTGGCTTGGTCATTGCACTTGTGGCTTTATAAGGATTATGTTAGGTTGTCTTGCTTTACCATTCACATGATTAACTCGTATTCATGTTTGATTGTGATTACTTAATGTTAGATTTATGTGATATTATAGGTTCAAGTATGTGATATGCATATGGTTGCTTGACTTGATTAAACATTTTTAATTAGTTGGTCTAGTTGTTGATTGTGCATAAAGACATAAAATGGCATGATTTAACTAAATGCCCCTTTTTAGCATGTTTGATTGTTATATGTGCATATGGTCTCATACTTAGTACATGTGGCGTACTAACCCCATTTTCTCCCTTTTTCCCAAACACTTTAGGTTTCGGTCGTTGAGGTATGGTTCGAGGTGATTGAGAAGGAGGCTTGGATACTCTTATCATCCAAGTGGTAGGTCCTCATTTACCCAAGGATGATGCCGATAGTCTACCTACTGATTTGCTTAGATATTATAACGCTTATGTTGACTCTATCTTTCATTTGAAGACAAGGTTGTATAAAGCCTATATGTTGCTTACTTTATTGTTGTAGGGCTATGCCCATGTTGATATTGTCATGTAGATGGATTATGAGATGATACAGATTTTATGACTCTAATTCTATCTTATATATATGCATGAAATAAAAGTAGAAGACTAAGTAATCTTCATATACGAATGTGTCTATGTATACTCGATATTAATACTATTACGTGTATGTTGAGGTCTATGTAAACCTCCGATAGATATTGTTAAAAAAAATTATTTTTTCCGCATATTTTAGCCAATGAATGTTTTGAGGAATGCTAAGGGCTAGTCTTAGTCCTCATAGAGGACGACGACGCCGGTTACGTCTAGGGGGTGCTCCCCGGATGTGACAGGGACCATGTCTATGCATTGCACATGTGTGCCTTTATAGGTTAGTTCTTAGGTTTTGTTACGTATGTACAAAATCATGAATGCATGAGTATGTTATGAACATGTCTTATATGCTATAATGTAAAGAATATAGTGTGATGAAGTATGATTATACGTAGTGTCTAAATGTGTTTATATGAAAGGATTGCTCATATAGTTACAGTTGTACACTTATGCATGAATGAAATGAAGTATGAATATGTGTGTCCTTAATGTGTTATGTGAAAGTATTTCTCACATATATGTATACACACACACTCATGTATTATGATCTACTTAATGGAGGGGCCTTGAAAGTTGTGCTCAAGTGTACCCTAACCTAGATAGGTGCTTTACATATGCTATGTCCATGTGAAAGGGTTTCTCACATGATTTAGGTTGATGAACTCTCATCTATGACCTATGAGCTAAGAATATGAGGAGTTAACTCTCCTAATCGTAATACTTTATAAAGTAATGTAATAAAGGCTTTTTAATAAAGTTAACTTAGCTTAGCACCGAGTGAACTTGACAATGAGAGGTGTTGGCTTCCCTTGGAGGAAGATTCACCATTGGGTTCTCATAAGGTGCTGACTTCCCTTAGAGGAAAATTCACCTATGGTTCCACATGAGGTGTTGAATTACATTTGAGAAAGATTCACCCATGGTTTCTCAAGAGATGAGGCTCCAATGCTAATGATAATATAGAGGGTTATGTATATCTCTTAGTACCATAAACTATGCTTACCACATAGGATCTAGGAAGTGATCTCACTTAGTATGCTAGCATGTGTTAATTTTCTACCTTGGCTAGGTAAGAACACCTTCCATTGGTGTAAGTCTCTACAACACCAAAATTTCATGTTTAGCACCCATGGTCTTAGTGTCGGTTAAGACTATAGTTTCCCTAAAGTAAAATGGACAATGAAAGTAAATGAATTGGACCCTACCTAGGATGACCTATGGGAGGTACTTAGAATAGGTGAGAGTAATGAACTTACCTATACATTACACCAGTAGCTCTTTAGGATGTTCTAGGAAGGTGTTCCAATGTATATGATTATGCTTATGTTATTTATGCATGGCATGGTAGTATTTCTCTACCTGTTATGAGAATGTGCATGGTATGTGTCCTAATGGGACTATATGATGAGGTCTCTTATTATATGCATAATTTTTGTCTTAACGACTATATGATCAAGGTATTGTTTGTCATGAGTGAAGTTGTCTATTCTTTACATGTTGGTGTATGAAGTGTTAAGGCTTATGGTCTCATGATAGGTTTACTAAGTATATGTGAGGTTATGGGGCTTTACATGTACATTGCACTAGTAGACTTAGATTGGGATTGTGAGTAAGGTCTTAGAATGTTCTATGTGAAGTGAAATTAGTATTTGTGCAAAGTGAATAGAGTTCACTGTAATGTCTTTATGGTATTGACTTAAATGTGTTTTGTGGTGTGCTATACTTCTATGATGGTAGGTTTTGGCTTGTGTAGGTTGTATGTATGGTTTCATAGTGGCCTTGAGGTGATGAATTGCACCAAGTTTAACTAGAGGGTTACTGGGAGACTAATGAGTTAAAGGAAAGAAGTTCACTGTTAAGAGAAAAAGCTTACAGTAGGGAAAGAATATACATAATGTAATGTGACTCTAAATTGACTTAAATGCAGTGTATGATTTTATACGATTAATGACAATTGAATTTTCCTATATGAAGTATGTAAATGATATAATTCTTATTGTATAAATGTGTTATGGCGTTTTCACCAAAAAGGCATGATACACGATTTCAAGTAAAATGTCCTTTTAAATGCATGTTTTGCATGGTTATCATACTTAGTGCATTCTTCTACTAACTCTATTCTTCTCTACTATTTTACACACAGTGTAGGTTATGGATGCTTAAATGATGTCTTTAATGGTTGGAGCTTGATATGTGATTCCCAATGTCAATGAAAGGAATCCTTAAGTCCAAGGATGTCCTAATGTCTAGCTTACTGTAAAGTCAATTTAATATTGTACTTATGTATTATGTTATAAGGGTCGTGTCCCTATTGTACTCTAATGATGTTTAGTCTAGGATGGCAAAAGAATATAGAGTCTTTAACTATGTATTATGATATTTTTTATATAAATGAAGTGATGTTTCTACCATATGATGTGCTATGAAAGTCTTAAATTTTCCGATAAATTTACCTATGACAGTGCGTTGAATGATGACTATACGCTTGAATAGGACCCCCGAGAGGTCAAGTACGCCATGTTACTTCTAGGGGGTACTCCCCGGACATGACAATATCTTAGTATAGGGCATAGGAGACTAACCCTTTGTATATTAATAGTCATTAGCCCATTAGGTACTTCATGAGAATTTTCTTTTATAACAACCCTTTATTTGTGAGATCAACATATCATAGTCATATCATAATAATGTACACAAGTGATTCATATTCAACCTTCTAGCTTCATACCCTTAACATGATCTCACAATTCACATAGTCAACACATTTTATCACATTGATCACATCATCATCATCTTAATCTAATCAAACAAAATACTTCAATTGAACATCATCATAAAGTATAAACCATCATTATTGAAGTAAAGGATTTAAGATCATAAGGTCTTACAACATAGCCTTCATAAGCCTCCTTCAAGATGTTTCCATATTAATCCATCAATTTTCTTAGCCACATGATACAATAGTAATCTATACAAGAACTAAGTCAATTCTATCATCACTAACAAATCAACCTCAATTCATAACCTAGGGTTAGGGGAAAATGGTTCAATCATAAATTCTTAAAGAATTGTATCCAATCCCAACAATACATGACCGTAGGAAGTCCATGAATGAAATAGATTACGTAAAACAAGTCTAACAATCAATACATTCATCAATTCCCATCAATTCATAAGCAAGATCCAAGATTTGGGGAAATTGGTGAAAGGGAATGAATCAACAAAAATTACAAGTAATCGACATCAATTACTCAATAATATACACTTAATTAGCCATAGGTAATCACAATTCGTCATAATCAATCATCAATTTCACATTTAGACGAAAACCCATTTGTAGAGAAAATTCTTTGAATTGGGTGATTTAGAAATCAACTTTGAATGGATCTCTTGGGAAAAGGAATCCGAAGAGTGAAGAATCCATACCTTATAGAGACTTAATTTATGAAATTTGAGTAGAAACTTGGGGAATTTTGTCTTCTTCTTCAAGCTTCTTGATCTCTTCAATGGAGGTTGAATAGAGAGAGAAAGTTGGGAGAGGTGAGAGCTTTTGGATTTTGATTTGGGGATTTGATTTGAATGAGTGAAAGTGAGGTAAAACTGATTTAAAATCTATATATCCCTCCCATAAAATACCCAAAATACCCCGCACCTATGTTGACCTTTTTGTGAAGTTAAACTCGAATTACAAATTTCACATTTACGTAGGGAAACAAGTTCGCGTCGTAGAGCTTTTTCTGCAAGATTTTCTAAATTAATTTTCCAGACAGTGGAGTCCGCTACATGGACCAAGACCTTTGGTCCTTGGTTTACCATGTCCGCGATGCGGACTGACTCCCATCTAGTTCATTTAGCTACTGCCTTGGGCAACTTCTTTGGCCAACGGTGGGGTCCCTTCAAGGACCCCTAGGGCGGTCATTGGGGGGTGGTCGGACCTAGACATTTTTATCCTATATAGATGATTTTACCTATTTAAAGTAATTTTACAAGTTTTAGACTCCATACAACACTTCTGAACCTTCACAAAACCTAAGGACGTTTACTAGTTCAATAGCACTAATTTCTGGACATCGTGGTCGTCTCATAACGTTTAGGCTCTAATACTTCCTACATAGTTTTAATAACTTTGTTTAGGCTTATAAAATAGTTTTAAGGCTTGTTTCATCATGTGAGGCTCTAGACAAAGTCATGAACTTCGTGAGTGTTACATTATCCCACCCCCTTCTTAGTAACATTCGTCCCTAAATGACACTAAAATCTTTTTGTAGGGAGAGGATAGATTCAATACTAATAGCCAACCAACAACAACATAAAATCATAATGAGTCACAACTCATAGGAGTACTTCAAAACTCCCTTCAACACATAAACATGGTATTACACATAGAAACTCAAATCACAACGCATAAGAGCTCAACATTTCATAAAATATTATGAGGAACTACCTTATCAACATCAACATGAGCTCAAAATGATATTAAAGAGTTACCATGCTACTCTTCTCTAGAAAACATCAAAAGACCAAAAAATTCAAGAAGACAAAAACATATAATTCACATTATTGCAAGTTAACACAAAAGCCTTTTTCATGAAAACTCATTTTGACATAAACCTTTACAAAAATATGCACATGCTTAGAAAGTAACCCAAATTAATATTATTCATTATATTTATTTTTAAGAGGATCACTAATCTCAATTAGGAAAAAGATGAGTCTAGTCGAACTTCACGTCCGCTTCGGCCTCCCGTGTTCTTCCCTCAACTAGGTGGTTTCTCAATAGAACTTTTACGGAGGATACCTCTTTGTTTCTCACCTTCGTAACTTGACGATCAAGGATTTCCACCAGGACCACTTTGTTCCTCAGTTACTCCTGACCCTTCAATACGGAGAATGGACAATGGATCACCCATACACTTTTTGAGCATTGAGACATGAAATACCGCATGAACCGAAGCTATTTCACTAGGTAATTTCAACTTATATGAAACCTTGCCGACCAATTGCAAAATATCATAGGGATCCTCATACCAGGTACTTAGCTTCCCCTTCTTACCGAATCTCATCACCCCTTTCATAGGTGAAAATTTCAAGTACACCTTATCACCCACTTAAAATTCAAGGTCTCTTCTCCTATTGTCCGCATAAGACTTTTGCCGACTATTGGTTGTTTTCAATCTATGCCTTATCACATGGACTTTCTCCAAAGCTTCATAGATTACTTCAGGACAAAGGAGTGAAGACTTACCAACCTAAAACCACCCAACCAGAGACCTTTAGCTACTACCATAGAGTGCTTCAAAAGGAACCATGGTGATACTCGAATGGTAGCTATTATTATAAGATAACTCAATCATTGGCAAGTCATCGTCCCAATTCCCCTTGAATTCAATTATGCAAGCTCTTAGCATATCCTCTAGGGTTTGAATTGTACGCTCCTCGTTACCATCCATTTGAGAATGAAAAGCGGTGATAAGCTTCACTTGAGTACCCAACGTTTTTTGAAAATACCTCCTGAAATGAGAAGTGAATTGTGCACCTGTATCCGATATGATGGAAAAAGGGATCCCACGAAGACCCACAATCTCATTAATGTAGATTCTTGCACAATACTCCACCATATAAGTAGACTTAACAGGAAAAAATATAGCGGATTTCGTAAACCTATCCACAACAACCCATATTGAGTAATTTTGCCTACCTGTCTGAGGCAAATCCACTACGAAGTTCATATTAATTTTTTCCCACATCTAAATGGGAACCTGCATTTGTTGAAGTAAGACAACCTGGTTTTGATTCTCGGCCTTTAATTGTTGGCAATTTGGACACCTAGCGACCAATTCCGCTATGTACCTTTTCAACCCTTCCCACCAATCGACCTATTTAAGGTCTCGGTATATTTTTGTGGCACCCAGATGAATAGAATATAGGGAACCATGAGCTTCTTCGAAAATTTTATTCCTCAAATCATAAACATCAGGCACGAATAAACTACCTTGGTACCTAAGTACACCATCCCTCCTTTGGGAGAATGACTCATTAAGCTTACCAAGAAGTGATTCCTTCAACTCCATCAATAATGGATCAAGATGTTTCTTAGACTTAACCTCAACCACTAAAGACAATTCGGAGTTATGATGGATCATAAAATCACCATTTTGAGAATCTTCCAATCGAACACCCAATCGAGCAAACCTATGAAAATATTTCACTATGTCTTTGTTCGGTTCTTCCATATGAGACACACTACCCATAGTTATACGTCTTAGCGCATCCGCCACCACGTTAGATTTTCCGAGGTGGTAGAGAACACTCGTATCGTAGTCTTTCAGTAATTCCAAATATCTTCTTTGTGAGAGATTCGACTCCTTTTGAGTAAACGCGTATTGAATACTCTTGTTGTCGGTAAATACATCAACATGTACCCCATATAGATAATGACTCAATCTTTTCAAGGAAAACACCACGGCCTCCAATTCAAGATCATGAGTTGGATATTTCTTCTCATGAACCTTGAGTTGCCTAGAGGCATATTCTATTGCTTTACCATGTTTCATAAGGACACAAACCAAACCTACTCGAAGTGTCATAATACACCATAAAAACCTTGTTAACCTCTAGTAAGGTCAACACTGGAGTGGGAGTAAGCCTATCTTTCAACTCTTGGAAGCTTCTTTCACAAGACTCAACCACTCAAACTTCACCTTCTTTTGTGTCAATGTTGTCAAAGGGGATGCAATTGTCACATCCGGGGAGTACCCCCTAGAAGTAACATGACACATTTTACCTCTCGGAGGTCTTATACAAGCCCATAGTTATCATTCATCGCATTGACATAGTAAATTTAGTGGAAAATTTAAAACTTTTCATAGCACATCAAATGCTAGAAACTGTACTTCATATATATATAAAATATCATATTACATACTTAGTGTAACGACCCAAAGTATACCCTAGTTGTTACCGGCGTCGTCGTCCTCACAGAGGACTAAGACATGCCTCTTAGCTTCATCATAGCATATCATAGGCCAAAAACGTGGAAAAATTAAGACTTTTGCTTATATAGCAACGAGGTTTACATAGACCTCTACATAGGAAGCATAAACAGGCTTCTCGCAATAGACAATAACAACGCATAGGAATTTAGTCTAATACTTTATTTCATATGAACCACCTAACGAAGTCAAACAATCCGGGCAAAACCCTTATACAAATCCATATTGCCAAATAGGGCTTACATCAATATCTCAAACAATAGGAAAGAACTGAATGTCTACTAGACAATACAAATATTACTAAGATAGAGTGTGTGGTAGCATCCTTGAACTAGAGGGCATACCAAAACATGGAGAGTCTAGTAAAATCCTTCTTGCTTTAGCCTCAACGACACTTCAACGGCCCGAACATACAATGTTTGGAGAAAAAGGGAAGAAATATGAGTTACTACAAACCACATGTACTGAGTATGGTCCCATTGCATAAAAATCGTTAATGCGTGAGAAAAGGGACCATTTTGTCAAAACTATGCAAAATGACCAACAATTCAATATACACATATAAGAACATCATAATCATGTCAACATATAAGTAACTCAAGCAAAACTTGTGCAATGCCAAGAATAAAGCCCCATAACACTATCCAAAGCTAAGTATCACATTAAGCAACCACTTCATACTCACAACATATTCTAATATACATAACATACTTCATATATCATTACTAGTCATAGATTATAAACATAATCATAAAACATAATCATAATCATAGTTATAGTCATAAAAGAACACTACTACCATTATCCTATTGGATCCCACGTGTGCCATGTGTAAGAGAAGTCCCATACCCTCCCTCACACTATGTAGTAACCTTTAAGAAAACCCTCATATAAGTTCACATACTTAACTTTTCCTACTTTTACTTTAGGGAAATAAGTACCATAATCGACATGAGACCATGTGAGGTAGATGGAATCTGGTGTTCTACTCCCACGCCAAAAAGAAAGGGTTAACACTTGCCTAAGGTGCAACCATTCGTACATAGCTATTCTAGGTGATCCACTAAGCTAGAGTCCTATGTGGGCATATAGTTAAGGGACATGGAGATTGTTTCTAGAAACCTTTACTACTAATCGTGAAGGTTTCCATCTCATGAGATAACACATATCTTGGGAATCCACACTACTAGTCGTGAAGAAACCCATGTGGGAGGACAGACTTACTAATGTGAGACCTCCATCTCATTTACATGCCCTTTAGGTTCTAAGAAATTATCCCCTTTAGTAATCATTATATATCATCATACAAGTTCACATTAGTCTCTTTTATATCTTTAAGTAAACATCTTATCATAATAGCTCATAGGTGATCATAAGTGACAACTATCCTTTCACTTTTAGACCCAACATTATAATCATGAGAAACTACATTCAGTCATATAATGATCATAGCATAACATAATTACATACTTCATAGTCAATTCACAAATCTAAGGTGAGGGATGACGGATCCTTGTCACCAACATCACAACAACACAATTAGCTATAGCATTATTATCACATAAGTAGATTTCACCTTGCATAATTGAGATAAAAAGAGAATCAAAATCATACATCATTGCCCTTCATGGGACTTCATACATGAATACCCAAGAACACACAACCAACATATGAAATGGGGAGATTCATGAAGTATTAACATAATTAAAATCAAGTAAACAAGTGACATGTTCATCACCCTCAAAAATTCACCTTAATCAATCCAATAAATAAGTGATTTAGGGGAAAGACATGGGTCAAGGGAAAACTCATATGAATTCATCAATTAACCACTAATTCATACTTAAACAACATTAATTCATTATAATTCATCACAATTAACTCACAATTTTGTTTTAGAAAGAAGACCCATGTTAGGAGAAAAACCCTTATTTTGGGGGATTTAGAAATCATCTTTTGAAGGACCTCTTTGCTAAAGTAATACCAAGAGTGAAAGAAACCATACCTTATTGATGAGAGAGCCACGAAATTGGGTTGAAAAACTTGAAGGCTTTGTCTTCTTCTTCGAGCTCTAATGGTCTTCAATGGAGTTTTGAGGAAGAGAGAATTTGGGAGAGAGAGAGTGATTATTTTATTTCAAATTGTGGGACTTGATTTTTGTGTTAGAATGGACCTAAAACTAACCCTAATACATTATATAGTCACCCATTAAATTACCTAAAATACCCCTAACTTAAATGGGTTTATTTGTGAATTCAAAACACCCAAAATACGACTTTTACGATATCTGGGAAGTAGGTGCGCGTCGCGGGGCTAATTCCCCAAATTATTTCGAACTTTGGGCTGAGGCAAAGAGGTACGTGTCAGCCTCGCGTCGCGAGGCTGCCTCTAAAATCTTGAGGTAGTGACCTGCGTGTCAAGCTCACATCGCACACTTTGCATCCAATTCTGCCTGCGCGCAGACTGCCAGGCAGCCTGCCCACCCATGTTTGGGTCCTCCCCAAGGACCCTTCCGGTGGTCCTTGGGGTGTAATGTTTGAATGCTTAGACTCTCTATACAGTCTACCTAACCAAAGGCTTTTTAAATTTTTCGACTCCATATGACCCTCCAAAACATTCACCAAACATAGGCACGTCGCTAGTTTCCGTACATTAATGCTTTTCTTTTATCCTATTGCTCGGAAAATTCTCAAAAAAGTTATTTATACTTATTTAGGTCTAAAACCATCATTATTCAACATATTAAGCTCTAGTATAGGTCATGGAATTTACGGGGTGTTACAATATCCCTCCCTTAGGAACAATCATCTCCGAATGACACCTTAAACCTTCTATTTGGGAAAAGGAAAAAGACTCAAGACTAGCATCCAACCAATAAACAAATATCATAATGAGTCGCAGATAATTGGAGGAAATTTCAACTCCTTTGAACATATAAACATAGGATTAACAAATAAGAACTTAATCCACAACTTACCATAACAATAGCTCATCTTTTTCATATCACATAAGGAGGTACTACGTTCTCCATTTCAATATGAGCTCAATATGAACATCAAAAGTTGGCATGTTGATTTCTTATCAAAACAATATCAATTATGCTCATTATAACCTTCCATGAACACTTAAAGCACACACCACACTCAAGTGAAAGCCAACATAATAAACATATTTCATGGAAAGACAAGAACTCAATTTAGGCATGAATTTCTACTACAATATGCACATATTTAGAAAAACATGATAAGTTCAACATTATTCATAATACTCATATAAGGAATTACTAACCTTCATCTTGTCTAGGAGTAGGGGGAAAGAGATGAGGATAGTGGGTCTTCATGTTGGCCTCTCCCATGTTGCACCCTAAAAAAGGTGGTTCCTCGATAACAGTTTTACGGAGGCAACCTCCTTATTCCCCAATTTCTTAATTTGAAGATCAAAGATCTCAACCAGGACCTCTTCATAAGAAAGGTCCTCCTTTACCCCTATGACTTCTAGAGGAAGAATGGACACCAGATCTCCTATACACTTCTTAAGCATAGAAACATGGAATACCGGATGAATCATAGCCAACTCATTTGGCAAATTCAACTCATAGGAAACACTCCCTATCTTCTTAAAAATATTATACAGCCCCACATAACGGGGACTAAATTTCCCATTATTTCCAAACCTCAACACCCCTTTCATAGGTGAAATTTTCAAATAGACCCAATCTCCTACCTCGAATTTAACGTCCCTCTTTCTATTGTCGGCATAAGACTTTTGTCGACTAAAAGCCATTTTCAACCTCTCCCTTATGAGTCAAACCTTCTCGGTGTCCTCATACACTAATTCGGGACCAAGAAGAGTAAGCTCACCCACTTTAAACCATCCAATCGGGGACCGGCACCTTCTACCATAAAGTGCCTCAAAAGGTGCCATACCGATACTTGCATGGTAGCTATTGTTGTAGGAGAATTCGATTAAGGGTAGATGATCATCCCAATTACCCTTAAAATCAATCACGCAAGCCATTAAAATATCTTCTAGAGTTTGGATGGTGCGCTCTGCTTGTCCATCCGTTTGAGGGTGGAATGCAGTGCTAAACTTTACTATCGTACCAAGTGTACTTTGGAAAGATATCCAAAAGTGTGAAGTGAATTGGGCTCCTCTATCCGAAATGTTCGACAATGGGGCCCTATGTAACTTCACAATCTCTCTAACATACAACTTAGCATAATCCTCAACCGTGTAAGAAACCTTTACGGGAAGGAAATGGGCTAACATGGTCAACCTATCCACTATAACCCAAATGGAATCACGTTGTTGACGTGTTTGAGGCAAACCCACCACAAAGTCCATGTTGTTCCACTTCCAAGTGGGTATATCGATATCTTGGGTTAGGCCACCCGGGCCTTGATGCTCGACTTTGACTTGTTGGCAATTTGGAAACCTCGAGACAAACTTAGCCACCTCACTTTTCATTCCATTCTACAAATAGATGTCACGCAAGTCTTGATACATTTTGGTGGCCCCGGATTGATGGGGTATCGGAAGCCATGAGACTCATCCATGATTTTATCCCTTAACCCATCCACATTCGGCACACATAACCTTCCTTGGTACCTAAGTACCCCATTTTCCCCTTGGGAGAAAGATTCATTAGTCTTCTTAAGAACAGACTCTTTCAACTCCATCAATAGGGGATCAAGGTGTTGCTTAGACTTCACCTCCACCACTAAAGATGACTTGGAGTTATGAAGAACCATAAAACCACCCTTCGACGATTCTTCTAGTCGAACACCCAAACGGGCCAACCTATGAACATCCTTGACTAGTTCCTTTTTGTCAACATTAACATGAGGCACACTACCCATAGACACTCGACTCAAAGCATCCCCCACAACATTAGCTTTTCCGGGATGGTAAAGGACACTCATGTCATAATCCTTTAAAATCTCTAACCATCTCCTTTGGCGTAGATTGAAGACTTTTTGGGTCAATAAATATTGAAGAATTTTGTGATCGGTGAATACATCTACATGCACCCCATGAAGATAGTGTCTCCAAATTTTCAAAGCAAATACTACGGCCGCAAACTCAAGGTCATGAGTTGGTAATTCTTCTCATGTGGCCTGAGTTTTGTAGAGGTATACGCTATGAATTTTCCATGTTACATTAGCACACATCCTAGACCCACTCGGGAGGCATCACAATAAATGACAAAGCCTTCGGTACCCTCCGATAAGGTCAATACCGGAGCGGAGGTGAGTCTATCTTTCAATAACTCGAAACTCTTTTCACACGATTCCGACCATTCCAATTTGGACTTCTTTTGGGTTAAGGCCGTTAATGGAGATGGGATAGACGAAAATCCTTCGACAAACTATAGTAACCGGCCAACTCTAGAAATCTTCGGATGTCGGTAGGACTCAAAGGTCTCGGCCAACTCTTGACCACTTTCGTCTTTCTTGGATCAACCTCCACCCCTTAACTAGAGACAATGTGCCCAAGTAATGAAACCGACCTCAACCAAAACTCACATTTGCTAAACTTAGCAAAAAGTTGGTTATCTTTGAGAACTTGCAAAACTATACTCAAATATTTCATATGATCATTTTCACTCCTAGAGTATATCAAAATGTCATCAATGAAGACAATCACAAACAAATCAAGATACTTTCTAAAAACTCGATTCATAAGGTCCATGAATGCCGTCGAAGAATTTCTTAGACCAAATGACATCACTAGGAATTCAAAGTGACCATATCTTGTTCGGAATGCCATTTTTGGAATATCAACCTCCCTCACTCTAAGTTGATGATAACCCGACCTCAATTCAATCTTTGAAAAGTAACTCGTTTCTTGGAGTTGATCAAGTAAGTCATCAATCCTAGGAAGCGGGTACTTATTCTTTATGGTGATTTTTTTCAATTAACGATAATCGATACACATTCTCAAGCAACCATCCTTCGTCTTCACAAACAATACCGGGGCACCCCATTCAGATATGCTTGGTTGAATAAAACCCTTATCTAGCAAATCTTTGAGTTGAGCATTCAGTT
Organism: Solanum lycopersicoides; assembly: GCA_022817965.1. Lineage (NCBI taxonomy): Eukaryota > Viridiplantae > Streptophyta > Magnoliopsida > Solanales > Solanaceae > Solanum > Solanum lycopersicoides. Next base: position 104,315 of record JAJJBR010002802.1, read on the forward strand.
CTTTCAACTCGGTCGGGGCCATCCGATAAGGAAGGATTGAAATAGGTTGTGTATCCAACAATAAGTCTATGCTGAAGTCAATCTCCCGTTAAGGAGGAATTTTGATAAGATCATCGAGAAAGACCTCCTGAAATTCCCTCACCACGGGTACCGACTCTATGTGAGGGACTTCGGATTCAAGATCCCTAACTCTCACTATGTTGTAGAGACAACCTTTTGAAATCAATATGGAAGCTTTTAGACATGAGATGATATTACCCCTAGGATTTGAGTTTCCTCCCTTCCACTCAAAAATGGGTTCATTTGGAAATTGAAATTTGACTACCCTCGTCCTACAATCAATAGAGGCAAAGCAAGCATGAAACCAATTCATTCCCAATATGACATCAAAATCAAGCATATCAAGTTCTATCAAGTCAACTAATGTAACGCTATTGGGCAAGGAAATTAGACAACCTCTGTAGACTCTATTAACCACCACGAAATCACCCACCGGGGTACAAACCAAAAAAGGTTCGTCTAATATGTCGGGTAGTCTATCAAACTTCATGGATACAAGAGGGGTAACAAAATACAATGTGGCACCGGGGTCCAAAAAAGCATACACATCAAAGGAGAATAAGAGTAACATACCGGTCACCACATTCGGGGAGCTCTCTTCATCACTTTGGGATTGGAGAGCATAGAAGCGATTTTTCTTAGGGGCATCTGCGTTTGGTGCACTTGCTTGAGCTTGAGAATTTTCCCCTCCTTGAGTCTTCATCATAGGGCAATCTTTCTTCATGTGACCACTCTTGACACATTATAGCAATTGCCCGTTCCAACAAGACACTTGCCATCATGCCTTCTACCACATTTATAACGAAGAGGCCTATCAACATAAGAACGAACACCTTTTCCCATTTGGGGATCGGGAGTAGGCACCTTACTCTTATTGGACCTTAGAACACTAGAAGATCCTTGATTAGAAAACCTATTCTTGAACCTTGGTTATTCTTGAACCTCATACCTATTCTTAGAAGAATTTCCCTCTTCGGTTCTCACCTTATTCAACTCCCTACCAACTTTCTTAAGGGTTTGTTCCTCAATTTGTTTGGCATGAAACATGAGACGCGAGATGTCCATGCTAGGAGTCAATATAGCCGACCTACATTCATTAACCACAAGATCTGATATTCCCATGACAAATTTGTTCATCTTAGCTCTAGAATCCGCAACCATAGTAGGAGCATGCTTTGATAGTTGAGTAAATTTGAGGCTATACTCCTTCACGCTCATATCCCCTTGACGAAGGTTGATGAATTCTTGCATTTTCCTCTCCCTTAATTCCAAGGGAAAGAACCTATAAAGGAAAGTCGTTTTGAAAGCTTCCCAAGTAATCCGACCTTCTATAACAGGCCTCTCATCCTTCCATTGCTCATACCATATTTGAGCCACATCTTTGAGTTGGTAGGTGGCTAGTTCCGCCTTTTCTTGAGAAGAAACACCATTGCATCAAAAACCTTGAACACTTCATCAATTAACCCTTGTGGGTCCTCTTCCACCTTAGAAGCATAGAAAGTAGGGGGATTCATCCTTGTGAAGTCCCTAATCCTTGAAGCGGTGGTATTAGCATTGGGGTTCACTTACACCCTTGTATACCAAGCAACTTGGGTAGCCAACACTTGAGTCAAGCTATGAATGGCCGACCTTCTCTAAACATTAGACATAGCCCCTTCTTCAATAGGAACTTGACGGTTTTAAAAAGCTTGATGGGGAACCGCCTCATTTATATTTTCCTCTCCGGCCCTTCGAGCATTGTTCCTCCTTGTATTAATTGCCTATAAACACAAATAAAGGATTAGAAGAAAAGACTAGATAGAGTTAAGAATCTTAGGCACGACTAAGGAATAACAAGAGAGTGAAAGTAAGTATCACATAGTCTCTCATTCATAAGTGTGGCGCGCTCCACAATTATAAATAAGACACTACATAGACGTGACTTAATGAGACATCAATCCTAAGAAGATTTAACCTCATGCTCTGATACCAAGTTTGTAATGACCCAAAGTACACCCTTGTCGTTACCGTCATCGTCGTCCGCGAAGAGGACTAAGACAAGCCTCTTAGCTTTATCATAGCATATCATAGGCCAAAAATGCAGAAAAATTAAGACTTTTGCTTATTTAGCGAGGAGGTTTACATAGACCTCTACATAGGAAGCATACATATGCTTATCGCAATAGACCATAACAACGCGTAGGAATTTTGTCTAATACTTTGTATCATATTAACCATCTAACGAAGTCAAACAATCTGGGAAAAAACTTTATACAAATCCATAATTGCCACATAGGGATTACATTAATATCTCCAACAATAAGAACGAACTGAATGTCTACTAGACAATACAAATACTACTACGATAGAGTGTGTTGTAGCATCCTCGAACTAGAGGGCATACCAAAACATGGAGAGTCTAGTACAAGCCTTCTTGTTTTAGCCTCAACGATACTTCAAAGGCCCGAACCTACAATGTTTGGGAAAAAGGAAGAAATATAGGTTAGTACAAACCACATGTAGTAAGTATGATCCCTATGCATAAAAATCGTTAATGCATGAAAAAGGGACAATTTAGTCAAAACTATGCAAAATGACCAACAATTCAATATACACATATAAGAACATCTTAATCATGTCAACATATAAGTAACTCAAGCAAAACTTGTGCAATGCCAAGAATAAAGCCCCATAACACTATCCAAAGCTAAGTATCACATTAAGCAACCACTTCATACTCACAACATATTCTAATATACATAACATACTTCATATATCATTACTAGTCATAGATTATAAACATAATCATAAAACATAATCATAATCATAGTTATAGTCATAAAAGAACACTACTACCATTATCCTATTGGATCCCACGTGTGCCATGTGTAAGAGAAGTCCCATACCCTCCCTCACACTATGTAGTAACCTTTAAGAAAACCCTCATATAAGTTCACATACTTAACTTTTCCTACTTTTACTTTAGGGAAATAAGAACCATAACCGACATGAGACCATGTGAGCTACATGGAATATGATGTTCTACTCCCGCACCGAAAAGAGAGGGTTAACACTTGCCTAAGGTGCAACCATTCGTACATAGCTATTCTAGGTGGATCGACTAAGCTAAAGTCCTACGTGGGCACATAGTTAAGGACAAGGAGATTGTTTCTATAAACCTTGACTACTAATCGTGAAGGTTTCCATCTCATGAGACAACACATATCTTGGGAATCCACACTACTAGTCGTGAAGAAATCCATGTGGGAGGCCGGACTTACTAATCTGAGTGTCACATCCGGGGAGCAACCCCTAGAACTAACATGGCGTACATGACCTCTCGGAGGTCTTATACAAGGCCATAGTTATTATTCATCGCATTGACATAGTAAATTTAGTGGAAAATTTAAAACTTTCTTAGCACATCATATGCTAGAACATTACTTCATATATATAAAACATAAGTCATAATACAGATTTAGACCTTAAGTCTCTTTGCAATCATAGACTCAACAACATTGGAGTATATTAGGGACACGGCCCTTAAGACACATTACATCACTATAAAATATTTAAACACTTTACAGTAAAGACATAAGTAGGAGATCCTTGAACTTAAGGATTCCTTTCATTGAGCGTGGGAATCATATATCAAGCTCTTCACCGTTCAAAACATCCTTTAAGAATCCATAACATACACTTTGCGTAAAAACATGCATTTAAAAGGGACATTTTCTTGAAATCATACTTCATGCCTTTTTGAGTAAATCTTTATAAAACCTTTATCCAACAGCATTTATATCATTCACATACTTCATATAAACATACTCAAAGGCAAAACATTTCATAGCATCACATATAGAATTTATTACATTTTTAAGTCACATTACAGTGAACTATTTCCTCCTTTACAGTGAGCATTCTTTTCCCTATTTTGCTTAACCTTCCAAGTAACCCTCTTGTGATACTTGGTGCAATGCATCACCTTAAGGCCACAAGGACATACATATCATCCATACAAGGTAACACATACCATCATAGAAGTATAATACTACATAGACATATTTAAGCCAACACCATAGGATTATTACAGTAAGTTACATTGAATTTGCACATATACCAACTTCACTTCACATCAATGCATTATAAGACCTTACTCATAATCCTACTCTAAGTCTACTAGTGCAATGTATATGTAAAGACTCATAACCTCACACATACATAGTAAACCTATCATAAGACCACAAGCCTTACCATCCAATTCATACATCAACAAGTAAGTGAAGACAACTTCATTCATATCAATACAAGACCTTCATCATATAGTCATTTAGACCAACATAATTCATATAAGGATAAGATCACATCATCTAGACTCATACCATGCACATCTTCATGACAAGTAGACAAATACTACGATACCATGCATAAAGACATATTCATAATAATACACCTTAGAACTCCTTCCTAGAACTTCCTAAGGAGCTACTTGTGTTGTCACGACCCGAAAAAAAACCCTAGAATCTGGGGATCACCCTCGGACCGTGACCGGGCGTACTTGACCCTTTGGGGTCTCATACAAGCCCTTTAACTATTGTTCATCACATAATACATGAAAAGTAGTGCGGAATTTAAAAATTTTCACTAATATTTATATAAAGGAAGTCTTTCATAAATACTTAGAGAATATCATTGTCACAAGCAAAATTAAATACACGACATAATATATTAGGGAAACGGCCCTTTACATTAAAAGAATACATAACAAGTCTTAATTATAAAACTAGGAAACATAGACTTACGTCCTCGAATATATGAGGACATACCAAATCTTGAGAGAGTAGATTTCCCAAGCTTCACCTTCAAACCTTCAAAAGCTTCCAACCTATACTTATAAGGTATAGAAATGTATGGGGTTAGTACAAAACAGTGTACTAAGTTGGCATATGCAAAAAGATGTAAAAAGGGACATTTTAGTAAAATAATCTTTCATGCCAACTAATTATAACATGCATGAATTTATAAGCAAAACAACATAAGAATCATCATTTAACACTTAAAGAGGGATTTCCATAATTTTACCCCAAAAATACACTTAACAGTGAACTTACCAACTTTACAGTAAACGCCATTTTTCGACTTAACAGTGACTATTTAGGACGTTACAGTGAATTACTAAGACTATTATAGTGAACTAAAAAGACTCCAACAATGGTGAACTTCCAAGGTATTGTCAATGAGGAAGTGAACTCATTTCGATAGGAGTTTCCCTACCTAAGGATAATCCTAATACTCTCCAATGTAAGACATGAAGGAAACGTCTAAACAATTCCTTCAATGCACACCAAAGTGATCCTCAAGACTACCCCTTTTGGCTTACTCACCTCGGGAGAACAAGTCACCACTCAAATCACAACACATCAGAAGAAAACCCAACAAAACACCAAAGGCTTCCCTTTCGGAATGCATACTTAGTGCAATAAGTACATGGCGTCCCATACCACCACCTAACCTAACTAGTACACTCTTTTAGAAGGTTTGGCACCAAGTCTCCCTTTCAAAAGGTCCTAATTAGTGCAATGGATAGGTAGCGTCCCATACCACCACCTACCCTAAGTAGCACATTCTTTTAGAAGACTTTGTTCATTCAATTCACATAAGTAGCACATGCTTTTAGAAGAATTATTACTTTCATTACTTTTGTGGGGGGTTAGCTTAACCGACAAAGACCATGAGAGCTAGTCATGGAATCCCTATATTAACCCCTATCGTATGAGTGATCCTCACTTGCCTAGAGTAAGGTCATACTTCTTAGATTTTACATGGATTTCTCAATAGCTACACCTATGTGGGCACATGATAAGGGATTAGGAGATTGCTAATATGTAACTCATTCTCTACTACCGAGGAGTACTCATCTCAAGAGGTACATTGGAATACAAAATCTCAACTAATGAAGTGTAATCCACCTCTTCTTCATATCCTCTCGGTGCTAGGCATAACTCCCCACGGATTCTCAACATAATAAACTATAGGTTAAGGATAACTAGTGAATACCACATCTCAAATCACGAAGGGAATTCATCCTCCGACCTATCTTGGAAAGCTCATTAGGAATAGTGAGGTTTCTACTAGACATTTCATCTAAACTCACGAAGAGTGTCCACCCCAAGACTCCCCTTTTTACTCAACTTCGCTTCATTCATTCACTTAAGTGTGCGTGTGTACATGTGAGCACACCTTGCATATAAGCATAATTTCAGTCACACTACTTCTATACATGCTTTAGACCTTAATTCATCAATTCACACACCTTACATGCTTCACATAATCATATACTTCATTTAGACAAAATCTAGGTCAAACATACAATTCAAGCTTCACAAAACACAATACAAGACCCATTTCCAATATCTCTTCATTTCACATATTAAACCTTCAAGATCACATTCTCAATACATACTAAACATAACCAATTCATCAAGTAAACACCGCCACCAAGAATATGGACCATACCGCTCAAGATCAATTTATCATAAGAAATATACAATATAAGCAACTCACCATTTAACCAAGACATCACAACATATAAAAATTTTCTCAACATTTCATCATCATAATGCCCTTAGGGCATTAGCTAAACCAACATAACAACACAAGAAAACCAAAGTTCATTCTCTACACAAACATGCTCATTTGACCCATTTCTCAAGCCAACATTTCATAAAAAGCTTTAACATGATTTCGTTGAAGTTTTAGTCTTAAAAAAATCAAATAACATTAGAAACATCATAAATTAGTCATTAGAAACATTTTCATGCAAGACCCATATTTAGAGTTGAGAGTAGTAGAAACTAGGGTTGAAACCCCTTTTTGAAAATTTATTAGCAGGGACTCCTTGAATGGAAGAGAGTTCAAGGATGGATACCATACCTCAAATTAAATAAAACCCAATGATTTTGGAGAATAAAGACGTCCAAAGCAGCCCTCCTATCTCTCCTTGACTTCTAGCTCCAATGGTGGCTTTGAGAGAGTTTGTCTTTAGCGAGAGAGTTTTGAATTTTGAAGTGACGGGTCTTGTCTAGGTATAGAACTTAAAATCAATCAAATATAACTTATAAACCCTAAAAATATCTTCCTAGGGTCATAAAAGACCTTGGGTAAATTTCCCAAACACCCCAAGACTTAACAGGCAACGGATAACTTTTTGGGCAGTCACCATCGACGGACCAACCGACGGTCTGTGTGTCAAAGGACGGACCATTGGTGGGGGTATCGTTGGTTGAAAATGAAACTCCTAAACCTGCAGGGATTCTTGGCCAAACGATGGACCAGGTCAACTGGACGTCGACTGGTCAACTGGTCGTCGATTGGCTCATCGATTGGATGCTGATTTGGCAGTTTTTGTCCAAGTCTTGGGCCCTTCTCTAGGGCCCTCTTGTGTGTCCTATGTGGGGTCGTGCCCAAACGTTAAACCCCTAAACATGGTCGTCTAGGTATTAGGAATATCTCATGCAAGTTTCAAGTAAAACGAACACATAAAACTCAAGATATATTAGTACTTTCTAGGGCACACCTTCCAAATGTCATGGACGTTCTTGGTCGTTTGACCTCCAAACTTAATCAAACTTCACACACTGCCTAAGAATACTAAATTAACCCACTTTAACTTAAAATTAACACAAGAAACAACCACGAAGCCCTAGTTCACCTTAGTTCATTTTAGGGCGTTACATGTGCAATGTCTAGATGGGTTCATTACTTCCACCTATCCTAAGTAACCTCCCTTAAGTCATTCTAGTTAGGGTCCTAACTATTTACTTCCATTGTACATTTTACTTCCGGTAAACTATAGCCTTAACCGACACTAAGACCATGGGTGCTAAACATGGAATTTGGTGTTGTAGAGTCTTACACCAAGGGAAGGTGTTCCTATCTAGACAAGGTAGAACATTAACACATGCTAGCATATTGGGGGATATCACTTGCTAGATGCTATGTGGCAAGCATAGTTTATGGAACTTGGGGGAAATCATGGAAACATCACTCCACACCCTTTTTTGGTCATGAGGCTATTCTTCCTATGAGGACCGTAGTGAAACCTACCTCCCCTATTTGGGAAAGTGCCACTCCCTCGCATGAGAACCATAGTGAACCCTACCTTCTCTATGTTTGAAAGTGTCACCCCCTCATCTACAAGTTCACTCGGTGCTAAGCTAAGTTCTCTTTATTGAAAAAGCCTTTATTATCATTTCTTTATAAAACATAGGTTAATAGAGTCATCCCCTTATATGCTTAACTTATAGGTCATAGAAGAGAGTTCATCAACCTAATTCATGTGAGAAACCCTTTCACATGGACATAGCATATGTATTAGCACTATCTAGTTAAGGATACACTTGAGCACACCTTTCAAGGCTCCTTTATTTACTAGACCATCATTCATGTGTGTGTGTATATATATATGTGAGCAAACCTTTCACATAACACATTAAGACCACACATGACCATACATTCATATTCATGCACATAGAAACCAAACCTAGGAACTATCCTATCAAGGTACACATGTGCAATGCATAGACAAGGTCCCATACCCTTGCCCATACTAGTACACCTATAAAGTCATCCTAGTAAGTAAATACATAACATACTTCACATACGTATACTTTACATGCATAGTGACACTAGTGAATATGAGAACAACCTTTCATTAGACAGTATAAACATTTACTACATTGTAAGCATGCATAATGTGTGAGTTTGTGTGTACATTAGTCAACATGATCACATAATGGCTATCAACAACTCATTAAGGAAGCCACCCTCTTAGACCACATTACACTTTCAAGTATAGACCACACAACACAATTTAGCATAGGAGACAATACAATCTTCATATTATACTTTAAAGCTCCTAACAATAGTTATTCACACATTCACATAGGGTTACATGGGTAGGGGTCATAAATATTTAACACTTAATTAAATGCAGAACCTACACATGATATTACATAACCCTCTACATGATCATAACAATAGTAACTTAACCTAGATTCACAACTCAAGTAGAAGACTATGCACAAGCTACACATAAGGTGATCATCATACCCACTCATTCATATAATCATCAATTTTCCTTAAAGACCATGGTCAACACATTATAATGACAATAAAGTAAATACCTCCACCATAATTGGACCATACCACATGATGCCACACAATGCCATACAAGGCTTCATCAACATTACTATAAAGAAGTAGATAACTAGAAGAGTAGAGCAATTCTTACCCATCCTTTAGCCTTTTGTCATCATTGACCTTTAGTACTCTTTCTTCAATAATTAAAGTATAGGGAAGTAGCTAAAACATAAGAATCATATACGAAGTCATGCATAAGCTACTATAAAGCCATAGTACAAACTAGTACCACACATCATTAACATGCTAGATTGTAGAAGGACATAGACCATTAACCAACTTCACTTGCATGAATTATAAATCATGTTTCATTAATATTATAACTCTAGTACAGTAGCTAAATATGCACTTAACATATCGAAATCATGCTTACATCACTACAAGATCAAGGTACTAACATAGGCATTAAACTATCAATTCAATGTAGAGTAGAGGGAATAGGCCATCTTACTAATTTTCCCAAAATATTGATCATCAATCATATTTTACCAATGAAGTACATTTTAGGCAGTAGCTAACGAGATGGAAATCAAGTCTTATTCATATGTTATTCATCTTGGAATATAGATTACATCGCCTATATAACATTATCAATTCATAGACTAAGATAATCTAGATCAATTCATGTAAGCCTTTCTTTAATTTGATCATCAAGGATTCATACCCACAATTGATCCATAATACCAACTAAAGGCAGTAGCTATAATGATGCTTTGCATAATCGAAACCATACACAATCGCTATAATCGAAATTCGTTATAACACTTAAAAACATAGGCTATTCATACTCAAATCTTCATACATTGATCCTCATAGATCGTTGATTATCAATTACTAATCAATTAACATAAATAACAGTAAATATAAGCAATTCAACGTAAGAGAATCACAATTCAACCATTTACAAGCCATAATCACAATGCCCATGCAAGGGCTAAATCATGTTTTGGAAGGGACATGGTTTCATCAAGCAATTGGAGTCAAAATAATTTTAAAACCAACATATTAACTTCAATTTATCATGATTTAATAATTAAACAAGTTTTTAGAAAGAACCCACGGCTAGATTAAAGAAGAAGAACTTTGATCATAAAATATTTTTTGAAACTTTGGGATTAACTCTCTAGATGGAAGGATAACTAGAGATGAAGGATCACCATACCTTTATCTAGTTTAAAAAATTTAAAACTTGATAATTCATCCATGTAAATCAAAGCTCCAAGCTGTTCTTGAGCTTCAACAACAATGGAGGTTTCTAGGGAAAATTGGTTTTGGAGGGAAGGTTGAATTCGTGTGAGTTGGTTTGGGAATGGGTTGATCACGTTTTTGATCACATAAATACACCCAAAAATCACCAAATAAATCATGTGGGGTCAGGTTAGCACACGGGGTGTAGTTCTCTTTAACATTCCATAAAATGTACTTGTCTAGTGAAGAGTCTAAGAGGTTTTAAGAATATGTATTGGGATACATAGGCATACCAATGCCCAATATTGAGTAATATTGGGCATATTAGAGAATATTGGCTTAAGGTTGTTAGCCAATTTCTATGTATTCACAAGTAACTTAAAATACAATCCAAGCTTGTTTAGGAATTGTACCTGCAATGAAGACCCTAAGCTAAAATTCTTATATTCATCGCTTACTCACATTAGGTACGAGGCATCCAAGTGTCAAGCCTAGGGACCATAGGACATGATTATTTAAAATGATCATGTAGATTAAGCAGTGCCCAAGGACATGGTGAGGATCCTTGGGGACAAGAAGTAAACTTTCCAAGTGCAACTACAGGAGTGCACGGTTAGGAAAGTGCACGGCAACACATGTGCAAGCACATTTGAAGCACATGTGCAACCATCCGAGAGACCAAGCTCAACCGATTCGGTTAGAGCTGTTAGGGGACGGGCACGCGTCGGGTCAAGCCACGTGTGGTCAAGCTTCCTAACTAGTCCTAGGCTCTAACTAACTGACCTAACTAGCTAACTAACCTAGGACTAACAAAAATGAACTAACTAGTGTGACAGAATCCTAAGACCTAACCGGGTGACACTAGCCGAGTAACTAACTAAAGAAACATCTAGTACCTAACCTAGGATGGTCCAAAGAGGTTGG
>JAJJBR010002802.1:115691-168314 GCA_022817965.1 Solanum lycopersicoides
TATATATATACCTCACCTTATCCTTCATCCACATGCTTATTGGTAGACATGTACCAGTCTATTATCGAATTACAAGGACTTATCCTAACCTACTTGTTCCTTAGTTTCACTTTACATAGCGTACTCGTTGTAAACTCTTCCCATTATTGGCATACCCTATGTTATAGTTCATTGGGGTTAGCATTTTGTCAATATTCATTTTTAAACATACGTATTTGCTGCCTTAACAAGAATCAAGCAATAATTTACATTGGCGCATATAGAGATGTTATGACATTACTCATTGGCAATTCTTTCAACTATTTTGGATACATAGTTTTTCTAGACAATTTTTTGGCATAATCTCAAACATTACTAAACACTTTCCTATAATTATCTCACTACGCTCACGTCATTAAACTTTTACTATAGCATCCCTTAGTAATCATATTATTTTAAGCGCGCCAAGCTTTTACCATTTGAATTAGACCGTATTAAAGAACAATTTCTTCTTCTCCGAACTCACAATATTGAGCATCTATATCTAATTCTTTTACTCATGCTAAGTAATACCTCTATCATCATGGATGCTGACCACTAGTCCTGCGATTTGACATTCATCAAATAACAGAACTCACACATAATGATCAGTTAGAATCCCACCACGACCAACATGCTCGAGGATTCTGATATATACATATAAACTCTAGAATCGAAATAAAGAGAACTAGCAGAGCGAATAATCATTTCGAGCAAATTTCTACAATTGACAGGTGAACACACCTAGGTTAGTTTTCTTGATTTCAAAACATTGAAAAGCCTCCTGGGAAAGCATCCAACGAGATAAAAACCCATACACTTTAACATGTAGAATTGAACTACAAAAGATCACCCTTATTACTCTTGCGTTCACGAAATCTTGAAGATCCTTTAAAATCGCCTTCAAGTGTTTTCTTTACGGTTGCTCACTATTTTTATCAGTCGTAGGTTTCTACTGACTGCTTAACGTGGAGTTCTATGTCTCTAGGAATAAGAATATTGACTAATATTCAACTATAGGCTATCAATTAACGTTTCTTTTTAAAATTCAATTATCTAATTACCAAAAGCCCCTCCTAAATGACTAAGAAATAGGAGAGCGCGTTGACGTAGCTTAAGGTTCTTAATATTTGCTAAAGGCCTCGGTTGACCATTTAAATTAATTAATTAGTTAATAATTTCATTAATTAAGTGATTAGATGTAATTCACTAAAGTACCCCTAAGTACGCTAAGGACTAATGACTAGGCACAAGTTACACATAAAGTGATCATCATAAGCACTCAATGATATATTCATCAATTTTCCTTCAAATCCATGGTCAACACATATATAATTAGAATAAAGTAAACATCGTCACCATAAGTGGACAATACCACACAATGCCATACAAGTCTTTATTAACATTACTATAGAGAAATAGAGAATTAGAAGATTAGAGCAATTCTTACCAATCCTTTAGCCTTTAGTCATAATTGACCATTACCACTCTTTCATCAATAATTCAAGTATTGGGAAGTACCTAAAGAATCATAATCATAAAAGAAACCATATACAAGTCGCTACAAGATCATATTACAATCTAATACAATACATCACATATATACTAGAAAGTAGAAGAACATAGATCTTTAACCGAATTCGCTTCCATTGATCACGAATAACAATTTATCAACAATAGACATGTAGGAAAGTAGCTAAAGAGATCATTACTCAAACGAAATCATGATTTATCTACCCTAACATTTAGATCATGTAATATATATTACAATAGTCACTTTATAGGCTAGAAGAATATAAATCTATCTTTACCAATTCCATAGTTATCTATTTATATTAGATCAACTATACCTAATTATCATACATTTGTAGACATAGGCAGTAGTTAAGGACAATTACCCATAATTGAGTCATAGAACAACCATCCCAACATCATGATCACAAGTTACTACTTGATAGACTAGAAGAAACTCGATCAATTCAAGAAAATTCTTCTTTACATTGATCATACGAGATTACTATCCATAATTCAATCATGATATTAACCTAAAAATGTAGCTATAATCATCATTACTTATTCGAATTCAACATTAAATCATAAAAAAAGCACCGTTACACTGAATCATGGAAATCTATACTAAGCATGTTCAAATCTTCCTACATTAATCCAAATGGACCCTTCATCGTCAATTCATCATTAATTCACGTAAATAATAGTATATATAATCAATTCAACATAATAGAATTACAATTCAACCATTAACAAGCCATGATCACGATGCACATGCAAGGGCTAAATCGAGATAGGAAGGGACATGGGTTCATAATGCAATTGGATTCAAATTCACGTTTAAACCAATACATTAACATCAATTCATCATGATTTAACCATTAAAAACGTTTTATTAAAGAGCCCATGGCTAGATTGAAGAAGAAGAACATTAATCATAAAATCTCTTTTGGAAAATTGAGATTAACTCTCTAGATAGATGGATAACTAGAGATAAAGGATCACCATACATTTGTCTATTTGAAAACCTCTAAAATTTTGTGAAGAACCCATGAGAATCCAATTTACAAGTTGTTCTTGAGCTTCAACAACAATGGAGGGTTCTAGAGAGAGTTGGTTTTGGAGGGAAGGTTCAATTTTGTGAGAAGGGATAGGGAATGGGTTGTTCACGTGTTTGATCCCTTAAATACACCCAAAAATAGGTAAGTTAATCAATTAGAATCAGTTTAGGATGTGGGCTGAATTTCCCATTCACCCCTTAAATAAAACAGTCGCAAGATAGTGTTGCAGGCCACCATCGACGGATCACCATAGACTGGCCGTTGGTCAATCGACTGGCTGTCTGTGGCTTCCGTCGATTGGAACTTGCCTGTTTTTAGGTTAAGACTTGCCCAGGATAAGTGTCCATCGATGAGACCTCACCTACGGTCTGTTGTTCAACCAACCCGTCGATTGACAGTGCCAAGGCAGTGTCTCGACCAGCCTTGGGTCCTTCTTGTGGGCCCTTTTGTTGGGGCCTTTAGAAGTCGTACCCGGAAGTTTTTCACGTAAATACAAACCTTAACAAGTTTTAGACCTCCCACACAAGTTTCACCCAAAACAAATACTCGCAACTCGTGCAAACATGAAAGTCCCCATCAAGACATACATGAACGTCTCAAGGGCTAACTTTCGAACGTCATAGACGTTCTTTGACGTTTGACCTCCAAACTTCACGAAAGTTCATACACTGTCTAAAAAAATCATTATAACTCATGTTAATACTTCATAAGATCATGACATACACATATAAGCACGCATAGACATATGAGGCACATAGGCAACTAATCGTCGAACGTTTTGGTCGTCCCTTGACGTTCGACTTCCAAATCACCTCAAACTTTACACACTACCTCAATACAATATTATAAGACATTTTAGGACATATTAAGCTTATGACAAACATGTTAGGCTTTAGACACTAACTCATTTTGGTTGTCTTATAGCTATAGACGCAAATCCATCGACAAACCTTCTACAGTACCCGGCTAGACCCAAGAAACTTCTTATGTCTGTCGTAGCCAATGGTATATACCAATTCTTAACCTCTTCCATATTTCTCGGATCACCTATACACCTTTACTATAAATGATATGACCAGAAACGCAACCGATCTCAACCAAAATTTGCACTTGTTATATTTAGCAAAGAATTAGTATTCCTTTAGGACTTGAAATACTACCCTAAAATGGCCCATATTATCATCCTCACTCTTAGAATATACCAAGATATCATCTATAAAGACAATTACAAAGGAATCAAGGTATTTTCGGTACACTCTATTCATTAGATCTATGAACTCATGCAGGGAATTTGTTAAACCAAATGATATGACTAGGAACTCATAGTGACCATACCTAATTCAAAAAGCCATTTTGGGAATATCTTTACCTCTCACCCTAAGTTGGTGATATCCCGACCTAAAATCAATTTTAGAAAAGTAGCTTGCACCTTGGAGTTGATAAAAAATATCATCAATCCTCGGTAGAGGATACTTGTTCTCTATGATGACCTTATAGAGTTGGCGGTAATCAATACACATCCTAAGGGACCCATGCTTCTTCTTTACAAACAACACCAGATCACCCCATGGAGAAATACTAGGTCGAATGAAGCCTTTGTCTAGTAAGTCTTTGAGTTGAACCTTCAACTCTTTCAATTCAGCCGGAGCCATCCGATAAAGAGTAAATGAAATGGATTTCGTATCCGGTAATAAGTCAATATCAAAATCAATTTCCCGTTTGGGAGGAATTCCGTGAAAGTCATCCAAAACGACATCCAAATATTCTCTCACTACGGGGACACACTTAATAGGAGGATTTTCGAAGTCTAGATCTTTGACTATTACAATATGGTATAAAGGACCTTTTGAGATCATCTTACAAGTATTTAGACAATAAATGATACGATCTCTAGGAATAGAGTTTCCTATTTTCCACTCTACGACAGTATCATTAGGAAAATTAAACTTGACCACCCTTGTTCTACCATCTATGGAAACAAAGCAAGCATGCAACCAATCCATTCCAAAGATGAAATCAAAATTAACCATGTCAAGTTCTACCAAGTCTACCATAGTAATTCTATCGGGAAACATTATAGGATAATTCTTATAGACTCTTTTTGCAATAACCAACTCACCCACCGGGCTAGTAACCGAAAATGATTCAATTAAGATATCGGGCAAAATATTAAATTTTCTAGCAACCAAAAGAGTAAGGAAAGAAAAGGTAGCAGCGGGATCAAGTAAAGCATTAACGTTAATAGAGAAGACTTGTAATGTACCCGTCTCCACATAGGGATAACTCTCTTGTTCACCTCTAGAACAAAGAGCATAAAAGCGATTCTTCCTTGGAACAACAGAGTTAGAACCACTTGCTTGAGCTTGACCACTCCACTTCTCTTTACTACTCACATTCGGACAATCCCTCACCTTGTGGCCACTCTTACCACAACCAAAACAATTACCCATTCCAATAAGCATTCACCTATATGCTTCTTATCAGACATGATACAAGTAGGTTTTTTCACTTGATGAACTTCTACTTCTTCCCTTTTGGGACATAGGGTTAGACACCCTATAATCACGAGACGTGGCAAACATAGAAGAAACTTGATTGGAAAACCTCTTCTTGAATGTAGGCTTGTCTTGAATATCAAACCTACCCATAGAAGAACCACCTTCATAAGGCTTGTCCCTCTTAGTATCCTTAACCTTCGTCTTAAGCCTAGTCTCTTCCACTTGTTGAGCATGCACTATCAAATGAGAAATATCTATGTTGTCATGGAGCATCGCTGAATGACACTCTTCAACCAAATCATAGGACACTGCCATAACAAAGCGACTTATCTTATCCCTTGGGTTAGACACCAAGAAAGGGGCATACTTGGACAATTTGGCGAACTTCAAAGAGTAGTCTAGTACACTCATACCTCCTTGACGAAGGCTGATGAATCTTCAATTTTACCCTTCCTCTTCTCCCTTGGACAGAACCTATCAAGAAAATCCCTCTTTAAGATCTCCCAAGTAACGGGACCACCTCTTAAAGGCCTATTATTTGTCCATTGGATATACAAAGTTTGAGCAACATCTTTGAGTTGATACGCCGCTAGCTCGACCTTCTCAATGGAAGTCAACTTCATAGAAAATAAGATTTTGTAGATCTCATCAAGAAAGTCATGGGGGTCTTCATCCACCTTTGACCCAAAGAACATTGGACGGTTCATCCTTGTGAAGTCCCTTAAGAGAGAAGCCATGGTACTAGCAGTTTCTTGAACACGAGATCCAACTTCCTGATTCGCCTGAGCTGTCATGCCTTGAGTTTGAGTATCTACGGCTTCGGGTTGGGTAGTAATAGCTTGAGCCTATGTCAGAAAAAACTGACCTAATCTCTCCATCCGTCATAGGCGGAGGAATGACCGGAGCCTGCCCACCCAAAGGAACTTGTTCTTCAGGAGGAGCTTATTGGCTTGTGGAGGAGCTTGGTTGTCTTGTGGAGGAGCTCCTACATTAGAAATCTTTTCTTCGACTCTTCTAACGACTGCCATTCTAGTAGTCATCGCCTATAACCATAATAAAAGGGTTTAACAAAAGATGACATATATAGTTAACACTCTTGAAGTACGATTTTCAAGATTACCAAAAAGGTGAAAATTCCTAAGCATCACATAGACTCTCATTCATAAGTGTGGTGCGCTTCACACCCATGAACAATACTCCACGTAGACGTACTTTAGTAAGACATCAATCCAAAGATTACATTAACCTCATGCTTTCATACTAAGTTTATCGTGGCCGGGGAGCACCCCCTAGGTTTAACCGGCATCTTCATCCTATAAGAGGACTTAGATTAGACCATAGCATTCATCATTTCATGTCATAGGTAAAAAATGCAGAAAAATTAATACTTTTTACATATTGAGGTGTACATAGACCTCTCACATATAATATATGGAGTTAACTTGGACTCTTCGCATATGAAGCTTACTTAGTCTTCTCATTTATACAACATAACGAATACATATAAATTTTATCTAATACATTGTCTCAAATTAAACCATCTAAAACGAAGTAGAACATTCTGGCATAGCCCTTATACAAATTCATATTTGCCACATAGGGATTACAATAATATCTTCAACAATAGGAAAGAAATGAATGACTTTAGACAATATAAATACTACTAAGGTAGAATATGTGGCACCATCCTCAAACTAGAGGACCTACCAAAACTTGGGGAAAAGTTTAAGTCTTCGTGCAATGCGACCTTGATACTTCAACGACCCGAACCTACATAATTGTAGAATTAAAAGCAATATGGTTTAGTGCAACTACTTGTACTAAGTATCGATATATGCACATAAAACTTTTTAAAGACATGCATAAGTAATGCCTTGCTTCATATACATACAATCATGTTTAGTCATCATCACATATAACAATTTAGACCAATATCATATTCATCAATGTATACAACATACTATAGGATCAACATATATACATTTCATGATATCATAAGTGCATAATAACATAAGAATGACCACCTAGGTTTCCCTTCAAATCCAACTTGTGTGATGTATAGATAGAGTCCCACACCCCTACCTACACTATGTAGAACCCCTTATGTCACCCTAATTAGTGTTCAACTTCATTACATCATTCATTCATTTAACTTACGAAAATAATTGCGTTAACCGACATAGACCATGTGAGATACACATGAAATCTGGTGTCATGAACCTTACACCAAATGAAGGTGCTCTACTCGACAAGGTAGAACTAAAACATGAACACAACTTTCTAGGTGGATCAACTAGATAGTGGGATCAACATAGTTAAGAAACTAGGAAATATGTATTGTACCCTCTACATGTCTATTAGAATTGGAGTCCTCATCTCATGAGAAATCATAAGATGAACCTCCCTCAAAGGGGAGTCAACACCTAAAGTGGAACTACAGGGTGAATCTCCCTCCGAGGAAAGTGAACACCTCTCATTGTCAAGTTCACTCGGTTCTAAGATAAAGTCTTTTTTTGAAATGTCTTTAAGCCTTTACTATTCATCATATCTTAGTGTAGACCATATGAGACTAACCCCTTGTATATTCACAATCATTAGCTCATTAGGTATTGCATGAGAATTTCCTTCCATAACAACCCTTCATTTGTGAGATCAACATATCATAGTCATATCATAGTAAGGCACACAAGTGATTCATATTAAACTTTGTACCTTCATACCCTTAATATGATCACACAATTCACATAGTCAAGACATTTCATCACATTGATCAAATCATCATCCTCTTAATCTAATCACACAAAATACTTCACTTGAACATCATCATCAAGTATAAACCATTATTATTGAAGTAAAGAATTTAAGATCATAAGGTCTTACCACATAGCCTTAATAAGACTCCTTCAAGATCTTACCATATTCATCCATTAATTTACTTAACAACATCATAAAATTGTCACACCCGGATTCTGGAATCCGAATGCAACCGGCGTCGTTAAACTCTCAGAGGTTGCATACAAACCTCTTCTTAGCTTTCATCACAATCATAAAGTTAAATTGCGGAAAATTTAAAACTTTTAATACTTATTGAAGTGTACATAGACTTCATATATTACTGCATAAGAGTGATATTCTAATAGCTCAAACTAAAGCAACCATCTATCAATAGATTAAATAATCGAAATAAAGAATCATAATAATAATATTAGTTTGCCAAATCGGCCTTATTAAAAACGCTTGAACAAATGTTTGAAATGAAACACTAGGGTCAACATCCAGTAGGTATGTCTAATTTACTAAACTAGAATAATAAATGTAGCATCCTCAAACTCAAGAGGACCTACCAAAGTCTGGATATCGCTAATCCAAACTGCTTCGTCGAATCATCAATCTTCTCTCTGGCATGCGCCTATAAAAATAGTAATAATATATGGGGTTAGTACACACTCGTAGTAAGTATGTGTGTATGCACATAAATACATAAGAACTATGCATGATCAAGGAAAGCTCTTCCTATAACAATATGTCGTTTCTGGAAAGTTAAGTCACTTTACTTTCTTAAATCGTTATTCGTGATTCATGCTATGAATATGACTCTCATGCAATTAAGGAACAAAACTCATTTTCTTTGAACATAAGACCTTGGAATCATGAACATAATTTTTGAACAACTTAAACAAAACTTACTATTTTTGCTCCCTTAGGCCGAGAGCTCACCTCTCCATCCTTAGATTATTTTTCAGTCTTTTCTTCTTTCTGTT
Source organism: Solanum lycopersicoides (assembly GCA_022817965.1). Taxonomy (NCBI): domain Eukaryota; kingdom Viridiplantae; phylum Streptophyta; class Magnoliopsida; order Solanales; family Solanaceae; genus Solanum; species Solanum lycopersicoides. The sequence continues at coordinate 124,539 of JAJJBR010002802.1, forward strand.
ATGTAGTTCAATGATCTCCCTTGATCCTATGTTTTACTTACAAGTGCAATGTTTCATTGTAGTCTCATACCTACAATGAATCGAGTAAGTAATAAAAAAGACTAGGGAAATGATTTGGCTACCTTACTTACAAGTTAGATATTTCATTCTTCTTAAATTTTGTATGAATGTATTTATAAGCCAATCTTTATTGGCTATGTCCATTATTTGGTTGTTTGCATAATATATTGATATTGGGGGAATATATTCATACTCCAATATTGGCATAAACCACTAACTTGTTAAAACTTCATTCTTATCAAACATTGATGATTGACATTCTTAAGCTCTTGCTTACTTAGTTCACTTTGAATTTACGTTTCTTCTTCTTTGATCTGTTGTTCACTTGAACATGCTACTTTCATTCTTTCATACTTTCTTTAAAGAATTCTTTAGCATTAACTGAAGTAGATCATGTGAGCTAAGATGAAATCCAGTTTCTCCTCCACACAGAAAAGAGGTCGTTCACCGGCTAAGGTGAACCGATTCCAGTATCTTCCCCACACCGAAAAGAGGTGGATCACCGGCTAAAGTGAACCAAGTCCTGTGTCTTCCCCACACCGAAAGGAGGTGGTTCACGGCTGAAGTGAAACCGAATACTTTCCTGAGCTTTAACCGACATAGATTATGTGAGCTAAACATGAAATCCAGTGTCTTCCCCACACCGAAAAGAGGTGGTATCACCGGCCAAAGTAAAACCTAAACTACCTAGCATTCTTAGGTGGATAAATCTACTAGCTAGTCCCTATGCTAGCAACATAGCTCGAAGACTAGGAGACTTTGGAGACCCTGTTCCACCTGGGTGGTGATCTCGTCTCATGAGGCTTACATGTGCTGGCACAAGCTCATTGCTAGTCTATCGGTGCTAAGCTCCATTTTTTTTTTTACTTTATGACTTTTAGAGTTGACTCAAACATTATGGAAGCTTGCTTCTAGTATGAGGTATACTCAATTTAATGGATAACTAGTCATCCCTTTTCTAGACTTGATGAATATGAACTTAAATCTTTCATTATCATCATGGTGCGAGTGAGACTTGTCTCATGGCTTCTAGCCCCCTCTTATATGAGTATCTTTGACATAATTGTTTAAGTGTATTTGAGGTCTGTATCACTTTCTTTAACACTCTATATTAGGTCAATTTCATAACTTAAGCTTTAAGTTATTTCATTAATCACCTTAACTTGTTCAACGTTAATTGATAGTCTTGTACATTCTTTATGAAAGTTATAACTACTTATTCGATGATATTACGTTCACAAGTTCGTGTGGATAGGGTATTTTCGGACCTGTCCCAATTATTGGCATACCCTATGCTATGAGTTCATTGAGTTAAGATTAGTATGTCTTTACATATTTTTGAAATAATATTTTTGACATAGTTTTGCTAGCTAATTTGTTGGCATAAATCAAACTTTCTCTAGATACTTATCATAATATTATCACTAGCCATGGCAAATACTGTGTGAATATATTATAGTAATATATAATGTTAAACAAGACAACTTTTAACTTTTGATTAGGCTATGTAACAATTCAATGAACAACTTATAACAATTTCATCTTCGCGAACACAAGTAGGCATTACAACATTATTATCTCACGGAAATAATACCCTAAGTATACAGATCTTACATGTAGGTTTCATTCGACATTCTAAATCACGGAAACATACACTTAATAATCAGTTAGCACCACATACAAACAACATGCTCGAGATTTACATCATACAAACTACAAGAATCGGAAATCGGGAGAACTAGAGAGATTAACATGCGATTCATTAGGAACAACCCTAGTTTCGATATTCTTGATTTCAAAACGTTTAAAAAGCCTCTTGGAGAAAGGAACCCTGGAGAGAAAACCCATACTTTACTGTAGAATTGAATCTACGAAGATTACGTTGCACTTTGCACGAATACATTGAAGAACTGCTTGAAATCGCCAAGGGTATTGTCACGAACGGAATCTAGACCCCAGATGAGACCGGCGTTGTTGACCTCTTAGAGGTCGCAGAAAAGCCTACATACGTCATTCTTACTTCATCTAGGTTAATTTTAGCGGAAAATTTGAACTTTTTGTTTTCTTATTTCATGCTAAACATTTTAAACTTAACATCATGAGCGTTCACAAATCAACCACCTAATATAGAGATACTCAAATGAAAGAAACAGTGCAATACTGAAATAAATGTATAATTGCCAAAATGGCACCAATACAATGTCTAAAATAAAAATGGAAAGAAACACTAGTGGAACATGCTCCACTAGCGAAAGCCTACATCTAAGCTAGATAATAACGGTAGACATCCTCTAAAGCATGAGGGCCTACCAAGTCTGGATGAGAGCTCCACGTCCGGATAGCTGCAACGTCAACCTGTAAGCTCTAGCGTCCACCTGTGCCTACACCTAAAAATATAGAGTTGTATGGGATTAGTACACACTTGTACTAAGTATGGGTATATGCAAGCACACACCAAGGACATGCATGAGGAAGAATAGCTCTTTCCTAACAACATGATTATGGAAAGTCAAGTCAGTGGACTTGCCAAATTGGGATTAGGAAAGTTAGTGAACTTTCCAAATTTGGATTAGGAAAGTCAGTGAGCTTTCCAAATTTGAAACTCCGCATGCCGGACAGTCTCATCTCATGAGAGTTACGTGAACCTCTGCCCTTCCCGAAAGAAGGCATCACCGCTCATAGCTAGGCTATCGGTGCTCCGTATAAAGTTCAATTACATTCAACCCCTACATCATGGAAGCTGGCTTCTAGTATGAGGACATCATAGCTCAATAGATGATTTCTCATCTCATCATTAGTATTGAGTATGTTAATGTCAATACTTTCATTAGAGTGTTCATAGAGACTGGTCTCTTCATTAATTTACACTCTCATAGGTGAGTACGTTTTGGTAACATTTACTTAGGCTCATTTGAGATTGTTCTTATCTTTCACATTAGCCTCATATCATGTTGTCACCACATTCGTTAACATTAGCACAATTTCTCTTCATAATTACTCACCCCATTTTAAGTGAATGTTCATTTCATCATATGCCAATGCACTTGGCCATCTGTGTGTTTCACACTCTTACTTAACCCTTCTAGGGTTTCATCATTTCATTACATAATAATCATTTCATCGTATGCCAATGCACTTGGCCATTTAGTGTGTTTTCCACTCGTACTTAACCCTTCTAGGGTTACTTCATTCCATTACATACATCTTAGGTTCACTTATTTTTAAACGTATGCTAGACTTATGGGTCTATATATACAAGCCATGAGACCTCATTCATAGTTCGTTAAGTGACTCATATCTTCCTAAGATTATGTAGTACAAGACTTATGCATCTTGTATGTATGCCAAAATTTTGATTTCGATATAAGTAGATGGCATTATTCTTGAACATTTAATTCACGTATGATTTATGTATCAATACAGAAATTTTGGCAACGCAACCCAAGTTCGAATCCTTTGGACAACACTAACATTTTTCCTTGATTTTATTTTTAGTCCTCATGACATTAGGACCCTAGATCGAGCCCCAACATCAATATTTCTTTTTAATTCCTTTTCTTTAGAAAATCTCTCCCTTGGCCGAGGGGTTGTGGGTTCGATCCCCCACAGCCCTCTTTTATTTTCCTAGTTATTTTTCCTATTCATTTCGCATTAAACAGGAGTTTGTGGGATCAAACCCCCACAGCCTCTCTTTATTTTTTTCTTTATTTCGCTGGGGACTGAGAGGTTGTGGGTTCGAACCCCCACAACCTCCTTATTTTATTTTCATTTAAAAGGTAACTATTTAAGCATTGGAAGTGAGGGTGTGGGATCGAGCCCCCACAGCCTCATTTTTTTTTCTTTTTAATTTCTCTCTTTGTCTCCTCCTTCAGCCAAGAGGTGGTGGGTTCGAATCCCACTCCTCCCATTATTTCTATTAACTTAAAATTCCCCTTTTACTCTCTTGTTTGGCCGAGAGGTTGTGGGTTCGAATCCCACACCTCTCATTTTTTTTCCATCTTTCATGTAGTGAGGTCTTGGGTTCAATCCCCACTGACCTCACATAATTTAAATTATTTTTAAACTTCTCAAACTTCAAGTATTCTGGCCGAAAACTCCATCACCAAGTGCTTGAAATTTTATTAAATTTTCTAGCCTTTATTTAACAACATTTATACATTCGTTTTGTGGTACTTTCACAATTTGTTTAACGCGTTTTTAGGTGTAGATTCATTGTTGTTTTAGCTTAGATTTTTCCACTTAAGATCAGCCACCTTACACTTCATTTAAACATCATAATTTACACACCTTATGCACAATAATTCCAATCATCAAACAAGCCATTTTAAGACTTCAAAACGGAGAATAACAACAAACATTTTACACATTGCACCACATCATTTTCGGTTGACATCATTGAACATGCTTGCTATTTCCAAACTCAAAATCACAAAGAACATCATATTTCACACTTACCTACCAGCAACCATACCAACAACATGATTTCTAACCTAATTTAGATTGAAATCGGAAGGAGACTAGGGACAAGGAGTTGACCAATAAAGGGGACAACCCTAGTTTCATTCGTTGAATTTTGTAGAAAGAAATTTCTCTTGGAGGAAGGATTCCAAAAGAGAAAACCCATACCTTGTTGTAGCTTTCCACACCTTCAAAGTGCTGCCCAAATCCTCCACTAAACCTTCAACACGATCCCGTCGAGAAGATGATGTAAAAATTTCGTTTCTTAAGTTAGCTTGCTTGTTTGTATATATTTGTTTGGGTAAGTTCCTTGAGTGTAGAGAACTTTTGATCGTTTCTAATGTTTTTTTTTCTGTTTTTGCAGCCAAGAAAACAAAATGGACGAGAGAGAGAGAGAGAGGTTTAGGCGTGTGAGAGAGTTTGTGTGAGATAGTGCCCCTTAAAACTAGGATAGTTGGCAAGACTTAGTCAATTTAAGTTAATAATTAATAATTAATAACTAAAAATCTGATTTCCCCTTTTTTTTAATCAGCCATTAATTAAATAGTATTAATTAATTACATTAATTTACCCACTTAAATAAAAACAATTTAATTCATTGCTTCCACCTAGGTTCGAACCCGGGTGGAGCAAGACTTTACTCTTAGAGCCCATTTTCGGCACTCTCTCCCCAAAATACCCCTCCACCTTATTAATTAAATAATTAAATATATATTTAGGGTAATTAAGATATTACCCTTAGCCTGGTAAAAGACCATTTTACTCCTAGACCCTACAAACTTAAGATTTCATCTTTTTAAGTCGGGTAAAGACTCATTGGAGTAAATCTTCGTATTCGAGAGCCTACACGGTTGGATCCAACCTTTCCAAGCTCAACTAACTCCCCAAGTTAGTTGGCTTTGGTGTAGCAAGGGTTCCGAGGTCGGGTTCTACGCGCATCAATCCGTGTGAACTCTGGTCTAATCGTAGGAATTCTAGACCCATTAAGCATGTCACGACTGGAATCTAGACCCCAGACGAGACCGGCGTCGTTGACCTCTCAGAGGTCGCAGACAAGCCTACTTACGTCATTCTTACTTTACATAGGTTAATTTTAGCGGAAAATTTGAAACTTTTTGTTTCTAAACATTACTTACTAAACATTTCTAATACATTCGAAATTCGTTCAACATCAACCATCTAAACATTAAGAGATAATTAAATGAAAGAAATAGTTCAATAACATAATCGTATAATTGCCAAAATGGAACCCATACATAGTCTGAATAAAATAAGAAAGAAACACTAGTGGAACATGCTCCACTAGCTCAACTCCTAAACTGAGCTAGAACATAAACAGTAGCATCCTCGAAAGCATGAGGACCTACCAAAAACCGGATGAATGCTGGACGTCCGGATAACTGCAGCGATGATCCTGTAGCTCTACCGTCCACCTGTGCCTGCACCTAAAATAGTAGAGTTTGTATAGGGTTAGTACACACTTGTACTAAGTATGGGTATATGCAAGCACACACCAAGGACATGCATGAGAAAGAATAGCTCTTTCCTAACAACATGATTTTTTTTGGAAGTCAATTCAGTGGACTTGCCAAATTGAGATTAGAAAAGTTTCCAAATTTGGATTAGGAAAGTAAGTGAGCTTTCCAAATTTGGATTAGGAAAGTGATACCATGGGAATAACATACATCATCATACTTTTCACATTTGCACACAACACATAACATTTACACATAGCACACATCATATAGCATACATTACATTTTGCATGTAGCACATAACTTCGTTCATATCATTCATTCATATGCCATGAGACCTTATGATCATGGACTTGACATTAAGACATCCCAGAAATGAGGGCTCAACATATGGGACCTCAACTAGGGAGTCTTCATTAGCAAACACAGAGTCTGCTTCATTCATTCATACGTACTTCATTTCATTTCGTTCATAGTCCAGTGTAACCACCGGTTATACCTAGGATGTAGTTTAAGACTTTCATTAGGTTCGTTGTGCAATGACCAAGAATGACCTAATGTCATTACTTGAATCTAAATCACCTTTTGATTATCCTATCCTAACACCTTTGGTATCATTCATTTCATTGTGTGCATCATTTGAGGCTGGCCTCATTCATTCATTGGGAACTTTAACTTTAACCGACATAGATCATGTGAGCATCATGAAATCCAGTGTCTCCCCCACACCAAAAAGAGGTGGAATCACCGGCCAAAGTGATCCAATAACATGCTAGCGTATATGGGAATTTAACCCCGCCAGATCCCTATATTGGCAGTATAGGTTCGAAGACTAGGAGATATAAAGAGACCCATACCCGGCAAGCCAGACAGTATCATCTCATGAGAGTTACGTGAACCTCCGCCCTTCCCGAAAGAAGGCATCACCGCTCATATCTAGTCTATTGGTGCTCAGTATAAAGTTCCATTACATTCAACTCATACGTCATGGAAGCTGGCTTCTAGTATGAGGACATCATAGCTCATTAGATGATTTCTCATCTCATCATTCGTATTGAGTGTGTTAAGCTCAATACTCTCATTAGAGTGTTCATAGAGACTGGTCTCTTCATTATCTTACACTCTCATAGGTGAGTACGTATTGGTAACATTTTCTTAGGCTCTTTTGAGATTATTCTCATCATTTACATTAGCCTCATATCATGTTGTCACCACATTCATTATCATTAGCACCTTTGCTTTTCATAGTTACTCCCCTCTTATTATGTGAATGTTCATTTCATCATTTCATTGTTCATCTCATCATATGCCAATGCACTTGGCCATTTAGTGTATTTACACTCATACTTAACCCTTCTAGGGTTCATCATTTCATTTCATACATCTTAGGATCACTTACTTTTGAACGTATGTTAGACTTATGAGTCTATACACACAAGCCATGAGGCTTCATTCGTAGTTCATTAAGTAATTCTTACATTCCTAAGATTATGTAGTACAAGACTTATGTATCTTGTAATTATGCCAAGATCTTGAGTTTGATCTAAGTAGGTGGCATTATTCTTGGATGATTTGTTCACGTATGACTTATGTATCAAACGGAAGTTTGGGCAAGGAATCCCAAGTCTTGAATCAATTGAATGTCATTTACATTATTAATTGATTTTATTCTAATAGTCATAACATTTTAACTCTAAGTCAAATCACAATGTTTATATTGAAGGTTTACTTTTCTACTTAAAGTCTCTCTTACATTGGCCGATGGGTTGTGGGTTCGAGTCCCCACAACCCACCTTTTATTTTTTTTATTAACATAATATTCTCCTATTCTTTCTTAAACCAAGAGGTTGTGGGATCGAACCCCCACAACCTCTTTTATTTTCTCTTAATTTCGCTCAAGTAAGGAGGTTGTGGGTTCAAACCCCCACAGCCTCCTTCCTTTTTATTTATTTTTCGCTTAAGGGCTGTGAGGTGGTGGGTTCGAACCCCCACAGCCCCATATATATATTTAATACTTTTCTCTCAGTTGAGAGCGTGGGCAGTGAGGTCGTGGGATCGAACCCCCACGGCCTCACCTATTGTTTTTTTTCACTTTCGCGGGCAGTAGCTAAGGGGTTCGAATCCCCTTAGCCCCAACATTTTTTGATTTTATTTTATTTTCCCTTCTACTCTTCATGAATTCTGACCGAGGGGTGGTGGGTTCGAATCCCACTCCCCTCATTAATTTTTCTCTTATTCAAGCCCTTGCTCAGACCCAGGATTGAACCCCCCAGCCCTCACCCTTTGCCGTGTCTATTTCGTCCAAGGATGAGGTCACGGGTTCAATTCCTAGTGGCCTCATTCTTTTATTTCTTTAGTAAATTTTCCAGATTCATATGCATTTTTATTTAGTCTATACTAACTTGTACAATGCTGGAAATTTTTAGTTACTTTTAACTCATAACATCAATGTTTTACTTAGTTCATAAATTCTTTCATAATTCCACTTCAACGTATTTTTAAGTGCATCCTTTAGAGAATTTATTGGCTATCAAATCCTTGTTCAAGTCAGCCACATTTCTTAATTATGAACATCACAATCTTCATGAGTTTGGGTACGTAAATTAACAAACACAACATTAGCAATTTTAAGCCTCAAGGCCGAGACTCCAAATATGGCATACATTTTTCTTAATTTCGAACACACACATGGTTTGTCTTTTCATAAATTAACTTACATCCAACACATTAACATTTAACACAAACATCACATAATCCTAAGTCTACCAGCATTCATACCAACCTACATTCGTTCGGAGCTAATGACAGGGATCATGAAATGGGGAACAATCCTAGTTTCGAAATAGAATTATCTGAGTCTTAAGGGTCTCTTGGGAAAGGGACCAAGAGTAAGAAAACCCATACCTTCGTTTTCTTGTTAAATCTCTAGAATGCTGCCCAAGAACCTCTCCAAAAATCAGTCCAAACACCCACACTCACACCTCACCCGACTAGCGTAGTAGTTTGCTTAACGTTACCGATTGCTTTCTCTTTGTTTCTATCTTTCAAGTTCTTGATGAACTTTTGCCTTTACTTTATTTTTCTTTTGCTGATTGTTTTCTCACGTTTTCAGCCAAGAAAAGAGAGTGAAAGAGAGAGAGAATCGTGCAAGAGAGAGTGGGGAAATGGGAGATAGAAGTCTAGTAGAAGTAGGACTTTGTGGGTTTGAATTAGTCAACTCAATAATTAATCAAAATTAATAAAAATCTGATTTCTTTTTCCTAAATCAGCTAATATTAATTATTTATTAAAAACTAAGTTAACACATTAAAATAAAAGCAAGTTTAATCTTGCTTCTAGTGGGGTTCGAACCCGGGTGACCCCATTTTGCGAAAATGGGTCACTTCGGGTTGCCCCACCCGAATTTCTTTATTTTTTTAACTTAATTAATTAAATAATTAATTACTCAGGGTAATTACAATATTACCCTTGGCCTGGAAAAGACCATTTTACCCTTGGACCCTCAAAACTTAAGATTTCTTCTTTTGAGTCCGGTAAAAACTCTTTCGATTAAATCTTCGTTTTCGTGAGCCTCACATGGTTGGTTCCAACCTTTCCAAGCTCAATTAACTCCCCAAGTTAGTTGGCTTGGTCGTAGTAAGGGTTCTGAGGTCTGGTTCTACGCGTATCAATACGTGTGGACCTTGGTCTAATCGCAAGCATTCTTGAAACACCTAAGTCTTGATCCTATTCATTTTTAGGGTTGTTACATTATCCCCCCTTAGGAACATTCGTCCCCGAATGACACTACTCTTTACTAACAATAAGTATGTCATCTATAGAACCTACGCATACATAGGTACCTCAATACTTTCACTGGTGAATATCTTATTCACATATTAACATGATGGAACACCTCCTTGAAACCTACTAGTAGCTTTACATTATAGACTAAAGAATTCTTCCCTAAACTAGTCTCATCAAAGGATACAACACAAAGTCAACATAAAAATCATATACATCAGCAACCAATATGATGACTTCAAACCTATTAACCTCATACTAGGGCATAAACACCATATACAGTCAAATATATGAAAGGCTAATTAAGGTTACGCACCCGAGGCTTCATCAGAAGTGCCTTCCCCTGCACCCTGGACTTGAGTGCGAAGAATCGTTGCCTCTTTGGAGCCTCTTCATTCGGGCCATTAGTCTGAACTCTCTCCTTCCCTTGTTCTTGACTCCTCCTATTCGGACAATCTTTCACCATGTGGCCCGGTTTTCCACAGCTGTAACAAGCATTAGAGCCCATCATACACTCTCCTCCATGCAGTTTGCCACACTTCCTGCAAGGTGGCCTCTCCTGAGGTGTATCTACTCCATTGTTTCTCTTAACTCTGGACTCAGAATCCCTATCATAGCGACTCTTGGATGAACTTGACTCCCCTTGGTGGGAGAGCCCCTTCTTAAACCTGGGCTGCTCACGGACGCCAAAGTTGTTCCTGTGGCCTCCATGACTGGGTCCTGCCTGATCTTGAGGCCTAGGCCTCCTAGCATCACGAACACCTCTCTTTCTGCGGCTGTCCTCTACCTGCTGGACATGCACCATCAACCTGGAAAGATCCATATTATCATGGAGCATAGCAGATCGACACTCCTCCTCCAGGTCTCCATTGATTCCTGTGAGGAACCTGCTCATCTCATCCCTGCTGTTAGAAACCAGGGAAGTAGCATACCTGGGAGATTCCAACAAGGTTCAGTATTATTCTTATTCTTACTATTAAATACTTGGGGAAAAACAACATACCTTGACAGCTTAACAAACTTCAGGGAATACTCCCTGACTGTCATGGAGCCTTGTTTGAGGTTGATGAATTCCTCAACCTTGGCCTCCCTCATCTCCCTGGGAAAGAATCTCTCCAGAAATGCTGTCTTGAACAGCTCCCATGTGACTGGTACTCCACCTAAGACACGGCTATCTTGCCACATCTTGCACCAAGTCTGTGCTACATCCTTGAGCTGATAGGAAGCCAGCTCAGCCTTCTCAATGTCAGTGGCCCCCATAGCCACCAGGATCTTATGCACCTCATCTACAAACTCTTGAGGATCCTCCGATGTCTTAACCCTGTGAAAATGGGAGGATTCATCCTCGTGAAATCCCTCAGTCTGTCAGCCATGCTACGGACCGGTGGGTTCTCCCTCTGAACATCCTGTCTGTTGACCTGGGCAGTCATAGCCTGGGCCTGCATGGTAATGGCCTGTGCCATTTGGGCCAAAGATGCCCGCACCTCAGCATCAGTCAACCCAGCTGGGTTAACTGGCATGGCCACTCCTTCAGCTGGAGCCTGGGGTAGATCCTGATTACCCCAGCAGCTGCTCCTCCTCTCCTCTGACCAAATCCTCTCCTAGTGTTCATTCTCTGGAAAAACAAAAAGGATTGATGTTAGACACGCTCATAACACCAAGAATTCAGACATTTAGAAAAGCACGATAAGATCAGAAGAAGGGAAACATTCCTACGCATCATGCAGTCTCTAATCCAGGATAGTGGTGCACTTCACTACCATGACTTAGAAACTACTCAATGTGGTTGATGTGAACTTATTATTTTCGTAATTTAACCTAGTGCTCTGATACCAACTTTGTCACGACTGGAATCTAGACCCCAGACGAGACCGGCGTCGTTGACCTCTCAGAGTCGCAGACAAGCCTACTTACGTCATTCTTACTTTACATAGGTTAATTTTAGCGGAAAATTTGAAACTTTTTGTTTCTAAACATTACTTACTAAACATTTCTAATACATTCGAATNCCTCTGTCTGTCAGCCATGCTACGGACCGGAGGGTTCTCCCTCTGAACATCCTGTCTGTTGACCTGGGCAGTCATAGCCTGGGCCTGCATGGTAATGGCCTGTGCCATTTGGGCCAAAGATGCCCGCACCTCAGCATCAGTCAACCCAGCTGGGTTAACTGGCAAGGCCACTCATTCAGCTGGAGCCTGGGGTAGATCCTGATTACCCCCAGCAGCTGCTCCTCCTCTCCTCTGACCAAATCCTCTCCTAGTGTTCATTCTCTGGAAAAACAAAAAAGAGTGATGTTAGACACGCTCATAACACCAAGAATTCAGACATTTAGAAAAGCACGATAAAATCAGAAGAAGGGAAACATTCCTACGCATCATGCAGTCTCTAATCCAGGATAGTGGTGCACTTCACTACCATGACTTAGAAACTACTCAATGTGGTTGATGTGAACTTATTATTTTCGTAATTTAACCTAGTGCTCTGATACCAACTTTGTCACGACTGTAATCTAAACCCCAGACGAGACCGGCGTCGTTGACCTCTCAGACGTCGTAGACAAGCCTACTTACGTCATTCTTACTTTACATAGGTTAATTTTAGCGGAAAATTTGAAACTTTTTGTTTCTAAACATTACTTACTAAACATTTCTAATACATTCGAAAGTCGTTCAACATCAACCATCTAAACATTAAGAGATAATCAAATGAAAGAAATAGTTCAATAACATAATCGTATAATTGCCAAAATGGCACCCATACATAGTCTGAATAAAATAAGAAAGAAACACTAGTGGAACATGCTCCACTAGCTCAACTCCTAAACTGAGCTAGAACATAAACAGTAGCATCCTCGAAAGCATGAGGACCTACCAAAAACCGGATGAATGCTGGACGTCCGGATAACTGCAGCGATGATCCTGTAGCTCTACCGCCCACCTGTGCCTGCACCTAAAATAGTAGAGTTTGTATAGGGTTAGTACACACTTGTACTAAGTATGGGTATATGCAAGCACACACCAAGGACATGCATGAGAAAGAATAAATCTTTCCTAACAACATGATTTTTTTTGGAAGTCAAGTCAGTGGACTTGCCAAATTAAGATTACGAAAGTTTCCAAATTTGGATTAGGAAAGTAAGTGAGCTTTCCAAATTTGGATTAGGAAAGTGATACCATGGGAATAACATACATCATCATACTTTTCACATTTGCACACAACACATAACATTTACACATAGCACACATCATATAGCATACAGTACATTTTGCATGTAGCACATAACTTCGTTCATATCATTCATTCATATGCCATGAGACCTTATGATCATGGACTTGACATTAAGACATCCCAGAAATGAGGGCTCAACATATGGGACCTCAACTAGGGAGTCTTCATTAGCAAACACAGAGTCTGCTTCATTCATTCATACGTACTTCATTTCATTTCGTTCATAGTCCAGTGTAACAACCGGTTATACCTAGGATGTAGTTTAAGACTTTCATTAGGTTCGTTGTGCAATGACCAAGAATGACCTAATGTCATTACTTGAATCTAACTCACCTTTTGATTATCCTATCCTAACACCTTTGGTATCATTCATTTCATTGTGTGCATCATTTGAGGCTAGCCTCATTCATTCATTGCGAACTTTGACTTTAACCAACATAGATCATGTGAGCATCATGAAATCCAGTGTCTCCCCCACACCGAAAAGAGGTGGAATCACCGGCCAAAGTGATCCAATAACATGCTAGCGTATATGGGAATTTAACCCCGCCAGATCCCTATATTGGGAGTATAGGTTCGAAGACTAGGAGATATAAGGAGACCCATATCCGGCAAGCTGGACAATCTCATCTCATGAGAGTTACGTGAACCTCCGCCCTTCCCGAAAGAAGGCATCACCGCTCATAGCTAGTCTAGCGGTGCTCAGTATAAAGTTACATTACATTCAACTCATACGTCATGGAAGCTGGCTTCTAGTATGAGGACATCATAGCTCATTAGATGATTTCTCATCTCATCATTCGTATTGAGTGTGTTAAGCTCAATACTCTCATTAGAGTGTTCATAGAGACTGGTCTCTTCATTATCTTACACTCTCATAGGTGAGTACGTATTGGTAACATTTTCTTAGGCTCTTTTGAGATTATTCTCATCATTTATATTAGCCTCATATCATGTTGTCACCACATTCATTCTCATTAGCACCTTTGCTTTTCATAGTTACTCCCCTCTTCTTATGTGAATGTTCATTTCATCATTTCATTGTTCATCTCATCATATGCCATGCACTTGGCCATTTAGTGTATTTACACTCATACTTAACCCTTCTAGGGTTCATCATTTCATTTCATACATCTTAGGATCACTTACTTTTGAACGTATGTTAGACTTATGAGTCTATACACACAATCCATGAGGCTTGATTCGTAGTTCATTAAGTAATTCTTACATTCCTAAGATTATGTAGTACAAGACTTATGTATCTTATAATTATGCCAAGATCTTGAGTTTGATCTAAATAGGTGGCATTATTCTTGGATGATTTGTTCATGTATGACTTATGTATCAAACGGAAGTTTGGTCAAGGAATCCCAAGTCTTGAATCAATTGAATGTCATTTACATTATTAATTGATTTTATTCTAATAGTCATAACATTTTAACTCTAAATCATATCACAATGTTTATATTGAAGGTTTACTTTTCTACTTAAAGTCTCTCTTACATTGGCCGATGGGTTGTGGGTTCGAGTCCCCACAACCCCACCTTTTATTTTTTTTATTAACATAATATTCTCCTATTCTTTCTTAAACCAAGAGGTTGTGGGATCGAACCCTCACAACCTCTTTTATTTTCTCTTAATTTCGCTCAAGTAAGGAGGTTGTGGGTTCGAACCCCCACAGCCTCCTTCCTTTTTATTTATTTTTCGCTTAAGGGCTGTGAGGTAGTGGGTTCGAACCCCCACAGCCACATATATATATTTAATACTTTTCTCTCAGTTGAGAGCGTGGGCAGTGAGGTCGTGGGATCGAACCCCCACGGCCTCACCTATTTTTTTTTTCACTTTCACGGGCAGTATCTAAGGGGTTCGAATCCCCTTATCCCAAACATTTTTTTATTTTATTTTCCCTTCTACTCTTCATGAATTCTGACCGAGGGTTGGTGGGTTCGAATCCCACTGCCCTCATTAATTTTTCTCTTATTCAAGCCCTTGCTCAGACCCAGGATCGAACCCCCCAGCCCTCACCCTTTGCCGTGTCTATTTCGCCCAAGGATGAGGTCACGGGTTCAATTCCTAGTGGCCTCATTCTTTTATTTCTTTAGTAAATTTTCCAGATTCATATGCATTTTTATTTAGTCTATATTAACTTGTACAATGCTGGAAATTTTTAGTTACTTTTAACTCATAACATCAATGTTTTACTTAGTTCATAAATTCTTTCATAATTCCACTTCAACGTATTTTTAAGTGCATCCTTTAGAGAATTTATTGGCTATCAAATCCTTGTTCAATTCAGCCATATTTCTTAATTATGAACATCACAATCTTCATGAGTTTGGGTACGTAAATTAACAAACACAACATTAGCAATTTTAAGCCTCAAGGCCGAGACTCCAAATATGGCATACATTTTTCTTAATTTCGAACACACACATGGTTTGTCTTTTCATAAATTAACGTACATCCAACACATTAACATTTAACACAAACATCACATAATCCTAAGTCTACCAGCATTCATACCAACCTACATTCGTTGGGAGCTAATGACAGGGAGCATGAAATGGGGAACAATCCTAGTTTTGAAATAGAATTATCTGAGTCTTAAGGGTCTCTTGGGAAAGGGACCAAGAGTAAGAAAACACATACCTTTGTTTTCTTGTTAAATCTCCAGAATGCTGCCCAAGAACCTCTCCAAAAATCAGTCCAAACACCCACACTCACACCTCACCCGACTAGCGTAGTATGCTTTGCTTAAGTTACCGAATTGCTTTCTCTTTGTGTTTCTATCTTTCAAGTTCTTGATGAACTTTTGCCTTTACTTTATTTTTCTTTTGCTGATTGTTTTCTCACGTTTTCATCCAAGAAAAAGAGAGTGAAAGAGAGAGAGAATCGTGCAAGAGAGAGTGGGGGAAATGGGAGATAGAAGTCTAGTAGAAGTAGGACTTTGTGGGTTTGAATTAGTCAACTCAATAATTAATCAAAATTATAAAAAATCTGATTTCTTTTTCCTAATCAGCTAATATTAATTATTTATTAAAAACTAAGTTAACACATTAAAATAAAAGCAACTTTAATCTTGCTTCTAGTGGGGTTCGAACCCGGGTGACCCCATTTTGCGAAAAAGGGTCACTTCGGGTTTCCCCACCCAAATTCCTTTATTTTTTTAACTTAATTAATTAAATAATTAATTACTCAGGGTAATTACAATATTACCCTTGGCCTGCAAAAGACCATTTTACCCTTCGACCCTCAAAACATAAAATTTCTTCTTTTGAGTCCGGTAAAGACTCTTTTGATTAAATATCCGTTTTCGTGAGCCTCACATGGTTGGTTCCAACCTTTCCAAGCTCAATTAACTCCCCAAGTTAGTTGGCTTGGTCTTAGTAAGGGTTCTGAGGTTTGGTTCTACGCGTATCAATACGTGTGGACCTTGGTCTAATCACAAGCATTCTTGAAACACCTAAGTCTTGATCCTATTCATTTTTAGGGTTGTTACAAAGCATTACTTAGCATATTCATTTTTAGGGTTGTTACGTTATCCCCCCCTTAGGAACATTCGTCCCTGAATGACACTACTCTTTAATAACAATATGTAAGTCATCTATAGAACGTACGCATACATAGGTAATTCAATACTCCCATTGGTGAATATCTGATTCACATATTAGCATGATGGTGTACATCCTTGAAACCTACTAGTAGTTTCACATTAATAGACTAAGGAATTCTTTCCTAACTAGTCTCATCAAAGCATACAACATAAGTCAACATATAAGTCATACAAATAAGCAACCAACATGATGACTCAAACATATTAACCTCATACTAGTGCATAAACACCATACACAGTCAAATATATGAAATACTAATTAAGGCTACGCACCCGAGACTACACCAGAAGTGCCTTCCCCTGCACCGCTAGACTTGAGTGCGAAGAATGGTTGCCTCCTTGGAGCCTCTTCACTTGGACCATTAGGCTGAACTCTCTGCTTCCCTTGTTCTTGACTTCTCCTATTCGGACAATCCTTCACCATGTGACCTAGTTTTCCACAACTGTAACAATAGTTAGAGCCCATCATCCACTCTCCTCCATGCTGCCACACTTCCTGCAAGGTGGACTTTCCTGAGGTGTATCTACTCCATTGTTTCTCTTAACACTGTACTCGGAATCCCTATCATAGCGACCCTTGGATGAACTTGACTCCCCTTGGTGGGAGAGTCCCTTCTTAAACTTGGGCTGCTCACGGACGCCAAAATTGTTTCTCTGGCCTCCATGGCTGGGACCTGCCTGATCTTGAGGCTTAGGCCTCCTAGCATCACGAATTCCCCTCTTTTTGCGGCTGTCCTCTACCTGCTAGACATGCACCATCAACATGGAAAGGTCCATGTTATCATGGAGCATCGCAGACCGACACTTCTCCTCCAGATCCCCGTTGATTCCTGTGAGGAACCTGCTCATCTCATCCCTACTATTAGATACTAGTGAAGTTGCATACCTGGATAATTTAACAAACTTCAGTACTCATCTCATCCTTGTTGTTAGATACTAAGGAAAATAGCATACCTGGATAGTTTAACAAACTTCAGGGAATACTCCCTGACTGTCATAGATCCCTCCTTAAGGTTGATAAACTCCTGAGCCTTTGACTCCCTCATCTCCCTGGGAAAGAATCTCTCTAGGAAGGCTGTCTTAAACAGCTCCCAAGTGATCGGAACTCCGCCCAACACTCAGCTATGCTGCGACATCTTGCACCAAGTCTGTGCAACATCCTTGAGCTGATAGGAAGCCAGCTCAGCCTTCTCAGTATCTGTGGCACCCAGAGCCACCAGAATCTTATGCACCTCGTCCACAAACTCCTGGGGGTCCTCTAAAGTCCTCAACCCTATGAAAATAGGAGGATTCATTCTCGTGAAATCTCTCAGCCTGTCAGCCATGCTACGAACCGGTGGGTTCTCCCTCTGAACATTCTGCCGGTTGACCTGGGCAGTCATGGCCTAGGCCTGCATAGTGATGGACTGTGCCATCTGGGCCAAGGATGCCCGTACCTCCGCATCAGTCAACCCAGCAGGGTTAACAGGCATAGCCACTCCTTCAGCTGGAGCCTGGGGTGGAACCTGATTGTCCCCAGCAGCTGCTCCTCCTCTCCTCTAACCAATGGTTTTCCTAGTATTCATTCATTGAAAACAACAAGGATTGATGTTAGACACTCTCATAACACCAAGAAATAAGAAATTAGGAAAAGCACGATAAGATCAGAAGAAGGGAAATTTTCCTACGCATCATGCAATCTCTAATTCATGATAGTGGTGCACTTCACTACCATGACTTAGAAACTACTCAATGTGGTTGATGTGAACTCATTATTCTCGAAATTTATCCTAGTGCTCTTATAGCAACTTTGTCACGACCGGAATCTAGACCCTAGATGAGATCGGCGTCGTTCACCTCTCAGAGGTCGCAGACAATCCTGCATACGTCATTATTACTTCATCTAGGTTAATTTTAGCGGAAAATTTGAACTTTTTGTTTTCTTATTTCATGCTAAACATTTTAAACTTAACATCATGGGCGTTCACAAATCAACCACCTAATATAGAGATAGTCAAATGAAAGAAACAGTGCAATACTGATATAAATGTATAATTGCAAAAATGGCACCAATACAATGTCTGAAATAAAAACGGAAAGAAACACTAGTGTAACATGCTCCTCTAGCTAAAGCCTACATCTAAGATAGAGAATAACGGTAGACATCCTTGAAAGCATGAGGGCCTACCAAGTCCGGATGAGAGCTCCACGTCCGGATAGATGCAACGTCAACCTGTAAGCTCTAGCGTCCACCTGTGCCTACACCTAAAATATAGAGTTGTATGGGTGTACTAAGTATGGGTATATGCAAGCACACACCAAGGACATGCATGAGGAAGAATAGCTCTTTCCTAACAACATGATTATGGAAAGTAAAGTCAGTGGACTTGCCAAATTGGGATTAGGAAAGTTAGTGAACTTTCCAAATTTGGATTAGGAAAGTCAGTGAGCTTTCCAAATTTTAATTTAGGAAGTCATGCTATGAGAGTAACATGCATCATCATACTTATCATATTGCACACATCACATAACAGCTTACACATAACACATATCACAACATATAGCACATAACATCTTTTATAACATTCATTCATATGCCATGAGACCTTGCAATCATGGACTTGACATTAAGACTTTCCAAAATGAGGGCTCAACATCTTGGACCTCAACTAGGGAGTCTTCATTAGCAAACACAGAGTCTACTTCATTCATTCATACGTACTTCATTTCATTTCGTTCATAGGCTAGTGTAAACACAGTTATACCTAGGATGTAGTTTAAGACTTTCATCGGACTTGTTGTGCAATGATCAAGAATAACCTAGTGTCATTACTTGAGTCTAGCTCACCTCTTGATTATCCTATCCTAACACCTTTGGTATCATTCATTTCATTGTGTGCATCATTTGAGACTGGCCTCATTCATTTATTGGGAACTTTAACTTTAACCGACATAGATCATCTGAGCATCATGAAATCCAATGTCTCCCCCACACCGAAAAGAGGTGGAATCACCGGCCAAAGTGACCCAAAACATTCTAGTGTACATGGGAATTTAAACCCCACTAGATCCCTATATTGGCAGTATAGGTTCGAAGACTAGGAGATATAAGGAGAACCATACCCGGCATGCCGGTCAGCCTCATCTCATGAGAGTTACGTGAACCTCCGCCCATCCCAAAAGAAGGCATCACCGCTCATAGCTAGCCTATCGGTGCTCAGTATAAAGTTCCATTACATTCAACCCCTACATCATGGAAGCTGGCTTCTAGTATGAGGACATCATAGCTCAATAGATGATTTCTCATCTCATCATTAGTATTAAGTGTGTTAATGTCAATACTTTCATTAGAGTGTTAATAGAGACTGGTCTCTTCATTAACTTACACTCTCATAGGTGAGTACGTTTTGGTAACATTTACTTAGGCTCATTTGAGATTGTTCTCATCTTTTACATTAGCCTCATATCATGTTGTCACCACATTCGTTAACATTAGCACAATTCCTCTTCATAATTACTCACCCCATTTTACGTGAATGTTTATTTCATCATATGCCAATGCGCTTGGCCATCTGTGTGTTTCACACTCTTACTTAACCCTTCTAGGGTTTCATCATTTCATTACATAATAATCATTTCATCGTATGCCAATGCACTTGGTCATTTAGTGTGTTTTACACTCGTACTTAACCCTTCTAGGTTTACTTCATTCCATTACATACATCTTAGGTTCACTTATTTTTAAACGTATGCTAGACTTATGGGTCTATACATATAAGCCATGAGACCTCATTCATAGTTCGTTAAGTGACTCATATCTTCCTAAGATTATGTAGTACAAGACTTATGCATATTGTATGTATGCCAAAATTTCGATTTCGATATAAGTAGATGGCATTATTCTTGAACATTTAATTCACGTATGATTTATGTATCAATACGGAAATTTTGGCAACGCAACCCAAGTTTGAATCCCTTGGACAACACTAACATTTTTCCTTGATTTTATTTTTAGTCCTCATGACATTAGGACCCTAGATCGAACCCCAACATCAATATTTCTTTTTAATTCCTTTTCTTTAGAAAATATCTCCCTTGGCCGAGGGGTTGTGGGTTCGATCCCCCACATCCCTCTTTTATTTTCCTAGTTATTTTTCCTATTCATTTCGTATTAAACAGGAGGTTGTGGGATCAAACCCCCACAGCCTCTCTTTATTTTTTTCTTTATTTCGCTGGGGACTGAGAGGTTGTGGGTTCGAACCCCCACAGCCTCCTTATTTTATTTTCATTTAAAAGTTAACTATTTAAGCATTGGCAGTGAGGTTGTGTGATCGAGCCCCCACAGCCTCATTTTATTTTCTTTTTAATTTCTCTCTTTGTCTCCTCCTTCAGCCAAGAGGTGGTGGGTTCGAATCCCACTCCTCCCATTATTTTTATTAACTTAAAATTCCCCTTTTACTCTCTTGTTTGGCCGAGAGGTTGTGGGTTCGAATCCCACACCTCTCATTTTTTTTTCCATCTTTCATGTAGTGAGGTCTTGGGTTCAATCCCCACTGACCTCACATAATTTAAATTATTTTTAAACTTCTCAAACTTCAAGTATTCTGGCCGAAAACTCCATCACCAAGTGCTTCAAATTTTATTAAATTTTCTAGCCTTTATTTAACAACATTCATACATTCGTTTTGTGGTACTTTCACAATTTGTTTAACGCGTTTTTAGGTGTAGATTCATTGTTGTTTTAGCTTAGATTTTTCCACTTAAGATCAGCCACCTTACACTTCATTTAAACATCATAATTTACACACCTTATGAACAATTTTTCCAATCATCAAACAAGCCATTTTAAGACTTCAAAACGGAGAATAACAACAAACATTTTACACATTGCACCATATCATTTTCGGTTGACATCATTGAACATGCTTGCTATTTCCAAACGCAAAATCACAAAACATCATATTTCACAGTTAGCTACCAGAAACCATACCAAAAACATGATTTCTAACCTAATTTAGATTGAAATCGGAAGGAGACTAGGGACAAGGAGTTGACCAATAAAGGGGACAGCCCTAGTTTTATACGTTGAATTTTGTAGAAAGAAATTTCTCTTGGAAGAAGTATTCCAAAAGAGAAAACCCATACCTTGTTATAGCTTTCCACACCTTCAAAGTGCTGCCCAAATCCTCCACTAAACCTTCAACACGATCCCGTCGAGAAGATGATGTAAACATTTCGTTTCTTAAGTAAGCTTGCTTGTTTGTATATTTTTTTTTTTGGTAAGTTCCTTGAGTGTAGAGAACTTTTGATCATTTCTAATGTTTTGTTTTCTGTTTTTGCAGCCAAGAAAACAAAATGGACGAGAGAGAGAGAGGTTTAGGCGTGTGAGAGAGTTTGTGTGAGATAGTGCCCCTTAAAACTAGGATAGTTGGCAAGACTTAGTCAATTTAAGTTAATAATTAATAATTAATAACTAAAAATCTGATTTCCCCTTTTTTTTAATCAGCCATTAATTAAATAATATTAATTAATTACATTAATTTACTCACTTAAATAAAAACAATTTAATTCATTGCTTCCACCTAGGTTCGAACCCGGGTGGAGCAAGACTTTACTCTTAGAGCCCATTTTCGGCACTCTCTCCCCAAAATACCCCTCCACCTTATTAATTAAATAATTAAATATATATGTAGGATAATTACGATATTATCCTTAGCCTGGTAAAAGACAATTTTACTCCTAGACCCTCCAAGCTTAAGATTTCATCTTTTTAAGTCCGGTAAAGACTCATTCGAGTAAATCTTCGTATTCGAGAGCCCTACATGGTTGGACCCAACATTTCCAAGCTCAACTAACTCCCCAAGTTAGTTGGCTTGGGTGTAGCAAGGGTTCCAAGGTCTGGTTCTACGCACATAAATCCGTGTGAACCCTGGACTAATCGTAGGCATTCTAGACCCATTAAACATTACTTAGCATATTCATTTTTAGGGTTGTTACAGGTATTCTTACGTTTTTCACTATTTGTAGTCATAGGGTTTACTGATGAATAACGTGAGTCTAAGTCTTTAGTAACTGAATATTAACTAATTCAACTTATACTAAATAACTTAATTAAATAACTCAATTAGCTAATTACGAAAACACCCCTCCTAAATTGACTAAAACTAGGAGAAAACTTCACTTAACCAAAATTTGGAATGTTGCTTAATGGTTTCGATTTTGACATTTAAATTAATTAATTAAGTTGCTAATTTAATTAATTAAGTAACATAGGGTAATTAGTAAAGTACCCCTAACTTTTTAGGACCATAACTAACCCTTTGGACAATCCTCGGTTAGGTACTAGGATGTTTCTTTAGTTAGTTACTTGGTTTGGTGTCACCCGATTAGGTCTTAGGTTGTCGGGTGCACTAGTTAGTTATTTTTTGTTAGTCCTAAGTTAGTTAGCTAGTTAGGTCAGTTAGTTAGAGACTAGGACCGGTTATAGAGCTTGGCCCCACGTGTCTGGACCCGGACGCGCGCCTGTCCCTAACCGCTCTAACCAAATTGATTAGCTTGGTCTCTTGGCCGGTTGCACATGTGCTTGCACATGTGTTTCCGTGCACTTTCCTAACTAATTATTCTGGAAGGTTCATTTGGAAAGTTCATTTATTGTCCAAGGATCGTCACTATTTTCTTGGGCGCTGCTTAATCTACATGATCATTTGAAGTGATTATATGTTATGGTACCTAGGCTTGACACGTGGATGCCTAGTACCTAATGAGGGTGTATGTGAATAATAATTGTAATTTTGCTTAGGGTCATCATTGGATGTACAATTTCTAAACAACTTGGATTGTATTTTAAATACTTGTGTATACATAAAATTTGGCTAACACCCTTAAGCCAATATTCTCTAATATGCCCAATATTACTCAATATTGGATATTGGGATGACTATGTATCCCAATACATATTCTTAAAAACCTATCAGTCTCTTCACCACACATGTACATTTCCTGGAATGTTACAAAAATAGTAATGTATACAAGAACTAAGTCAATTGTATCATCACTAACAAAATCAACCTCAATTCATAACCTTGGGTTAAGGGAAAAGTGTTTAATCATGAATTCTTAAATAACTAGATCCAATCCCAACAATACATAACCCTAGGTAGTCCATGAATGAAATAGAATAGGTAAACAAGTCTAACAATCAATATATTCATCAATTCCCATTAATTTATAAGCAAAATCCAAGATTTGGGGAAAATGGTAAAAGGGAATGGATCAACCGAAATTACCATTAATCAACATCAATTAGTCAACAATCTACACTTAATTAGACATAGGTAATCACAATTCGTCATAATCAATCATCAATTTCACATTTAGAAGAAAACCCATTTGTAGAGAAAACCATTGGAATTGGGTGATTTAGAAATCAACTTTGAATGGACGTCTTGGGGAAAGGAATCCTATTAGTGAAGAATCCATACCTTTTAGATATTTACTACAAAAATTTGAGTAGAAACTTGGGGAATTTGGTCTTCTTCTTTAAGCTTCTAGATATCTTCAATGGAGGTTGAATAGAGAGAGAAAGTGGAGAGAGATGAGAGCTTTTGGGTTTTGATTTGGGGATTTGTTTTAATGCTTTGTTCATCATGTGAGGCTGTAGAAAAAATATACAATATTGATTAGCTTAATCGTAGAGCAACTTCTGTCAAGGACTTAAGTCACTAAAAGTTTTACCTTGGTTTATCCTAGAAGTGGTTTTTTTTGAGTTTTATGGTTCTTCACTAAAAAAATGAAGAAAAGTCAAAGTAGATGATATATATAAAGTTCCACCAACCTAGGGGACCCATATAACCTGCCTGCTTTCAGTCTTGCAAAAAACACAAATATATTCTGAAGTCGTATGAGAAAACGGGTTGATTCTTTCAAAATTACACTCATAGACCTTTAATTTTATAGGTCGTGGGCAGCATAAATCTTTATAGATTAGGATAAAACCTCTGAGACGTATTACCCAAATTTAAGAAAAATTTATAAAAAGACACTTACGGTAAATATCACATAATGCATCATTCCTAATTTATTACCCACCCTCCATTTATTTTCACGATGATAAAAGTAAATTAAGACGCTTCGAAAAGTTGGGGTGTTCCATCCTCCCCCTCCCCCCCTTAGAAATATTCGTCCTCGAATGACAAAACTGAGTCACGCGGTTAAGTCCTTAAGAGTTGCAAAAATTTAGGTAGAGTACACTTTTAAAATGTGACTATTGAGGAACTTAAAAAGCAAAAATTCTGGTCTAGGTTTCTCACAGAATAACATAAATAGCTAAGCATTGTAGCTCCGCAATAACAGTATGCGAAAATATACAATGACAATAACAATAATAATAAGCAACAATATATACAAAAATCATATAGGCATCTAACCTCACTTCACTAATATAAAGTGATATGCCGTCACCTTGGGGGATGAAACAAACGAGGATATTTGTACCTCAAGTCATCCTCACCTTCCCAGGTCACCTCTTCTCTATTCTTATTTCTCCACTATACTTTAACCGAAGCCACCTTTTTGGTCCTCAATTTATGGACTTGTCGATCTAATATGGCAATCAGAGTTTTCTCGTAGAATAACACCTCTCTAATCTTAACATCCTCAACTGGGAAAACCAAAGAATGGTCTCCTACGCACTTCCGTAGCATTGGTAAATAGAAAAATAGATGTACAATTTCTAGCCCCGAACGCAATTCTAACTCATATGTCACTCGTCGTACCCTCTTAAGGGCCAGTTATGGTCTAATGAATCTTCGACTAAGATTGCCTTTGTTTCCAAATCTCATAACACCCTTCATAGGGGAGACTTTTGAGAATACACAATTAGTGACACAAAATTCTAAGTAAGTTTGTTCCACATCTGATATGACATATGCCGGCTTTGAGATGTTAGAAACCTATCCCGAATGAGCTTAACCTGCTCCACTATCTTTTATACTAAGTTAGGCTCAATCGACCCTGATTCACCTACCTTGAACCATCCAATTGGTTATCTACATTCTTGTCCATACAAATCCTCATAAGGTGCCACCCCGATGCTTGAATGAGAACTTTTCTTGTATGAAAACACAATAGGACGCAAGTTGTCATACAAACCTCCCTTAAATTCCAGCGCGCATGCTCTTAACATATCCTCGGGTGTCAAAATTTTGCACAAAGCTTGGAAATCTTTCAGAGGGTGAAAGTCTATACTAAGATTAATGTGTGTCCTCTGTCCTTTCTCGAAGCACTTCTAGAAGTTGGTGGTAAATTGTTCTCCTCTATAAAAGGTATTAGATACTAGGACATCGTGTAGCGTAACAATCTCCGTAATATAAAGCACTGCATTGTCTTAGGCCATAAAAGTAGCCTTCACTAGTAAGAAGTGGGATAATTGTTTTATTTACATTTACCCCAATAGAGTCAAACTTGCGACGCGTTCGAGGTAATCATGTAATAAAATCCATATTAATTGCTTCCCACTTCCACCTATGCCACAGACTCAGCAATATCCTTCTTCATCTCCTTACACCAATATATCTCCTTAATTTCATGGTACATCTTCGTTGAATTAGGGTGACTAAAATAATTGGAATGACGTGCCTCTTCCATAATCCGATATCAAAGTCCCACAACATTTGGAACACACAATCGACCACTATATTTGATGACTCCATCTCCTGCTTTTTCAAATGCTATAGACTGTGAATCATGGGCCTCTGCTCTAAGATACTCTAACCTTATATCCTCTTGTTGCCTTGATTTTACCTCCACAATTAGAGATGATATGGTTATGTCCTAAATTGTGACCCCACTATCATCTACGTCCAATAATCTGTCTCCCAAGCTAGATAAATTATGAATCTCTTGCTCTAGCTTACAATTTTCAACACCTAAATAGGATAAACTATCCATAGAACTTCGACTGAGGGCATCCTCTACCTCATTTTCCTTTACTGGATGATATAAAATATCCACATCGTAGACATTCAATAATTTAAGCCATCAACATTTTCACAAATTTATTTCCTTCTGTCTAAAAATGTATTGAAGACTTTTATGATGTTTGAAGATATCAAAATGACAGTCATACAAATTGTGTCTCCATATCATTAACACATTCACAACTGCAGCCAACTCTAAATTGTGGGTCGGATAGTTCTTCTCATGCTTCCTCAACTGCCTTGAATCATATGCGATAACCTTTGCATGTTGCATTAGAACACATCCTAACCCAACACCTGAATCATAATAGTACACCGCATAGCCCTGTGACACCTATAGTAATGCTAGAACTAGTATTGATGTCCAATTGTCCTTCTGTTCCTAGAAACTATGCTCGCAAGCCTCAATCCACTAGAACATAGCAATTTTTTATTAAACTTTGTTAATGGTGTTTTAATTGAAGAAAATCCCTCTACAAACCTTCTGTAGTGCCCAGCTAATCCTAACAAACTAGAAACCTCAGTCAGAGCCAGGGGTCTTGGCCACGTCTTTACTAATTGAATCTTTTGTGTATATACACCAATTTCATCATCTGATATGATATTTCCTAGGAAATCCAAAGTTCTCAACAAAAAATCACACTTGGTGAACTTTGGTAAAGTTCATCCTCTTGAAGAACCTAAAGGACTGCTCGCAAATGGTCTACATGCTCAACTTTTGACTGTGAATACACCAATACATCATCAATAAACACAAAACATATCAAGATACGACATTAATATGCTATTCATCAAGTCCATGGACACTGTTAGGACATTAGTTAATCCGAAAGATATTACCAATAACTCAAAGTGTCCATACCTGGTTCTAAAAGTTGTCTTTGGATAGTCTTTCTCCCGAACTAGTATCTGGTGGTACCCAGATCTTAAATCCATCTTTGAGAAGCAGTCAACACCTTATAAATGATCAAACAAGTCATCAATTTCTCAAGAAGATACTTATGATTTATAGTCTCCTTATTCAGCTATCGATAATCGATACACATTCATAATAAGACATCTTTCTTCCTCACGAAAAACATTAGCGCATGATGACTGTAACACCCTGAAAATGACTTTGGTGAAGCTAGAGCCTAATGTGGTTGTCATGATGGTCTAAGGTCCTAAATTTGTCTGTAATGTTGTGTTGAGACAGTGTCTAAGAGTTTTGGTGCATTGGAAGTCAAACGTCAAGGGTCGACCAAGACGTTCGACGACTAAGTCACCTAAATGACTCGTATGTGGTTCTATGCTATAATGTGTGATGCATGAGATTATATGTTCGTTAAATGAGTTTATATGATGTTTATAGTCAATGTTTTAAGTTTTGTGAAGTTTGGAGGTCAAACGTTCAAGAACGTCCATGATGTTCGAAAGTTGTGCCTAAACTCTTATACGTGCATGTTTTGGTAAAAAACATATGGGTACGACTCTATTTAGGACCCGCAAGGGTCCCTAGAGGAGGACCCCAACCTACAGCTCAAAACTGCCAGGGATTGTACAACGGACGGACCAAACGACGACCAGTCGACCAGGCAAAGGCCCGTCGATAGGTCTCACCGATGGAGCCAACATGCCTGCAGGTTGAGGAGTCTCTGAATCAATCCACGAGACCCCATTGACGGGACGTGGTTTTACAGACGGACCGTCGGTGTGGGGCGTCGATGGGAGCAGGCTGTCCGTAAGATTGGAGGTTTAGGGTGCAACCAACAAGACCCCATCGACGGGGCGTGGGTGAGACCACGGACCGCGATGCTTACGTCGATGGTGTTGTGTGTTCCCTGACAGTTTTTCTGTTAAGTTGAGGGGTGATGTTGTAAATTAATTCCATGCCCCTATAAGTCTTTGGACGGTTGTGTTGAGTGTTTATGGGTATTTTAAGAGTATATAAGTCATTAAACCCTCAATTAAACCCTAACACTTACATCAACACATATTCCCTCCAAAAGTTCTTCCAAGTACCTCCATAAGAGTTCAAAGTGATGATGAAGCTTGAAGATGGATCTTCAACGGAGTTTATTCTTCAATATGCATTGGGTTCTTCAAATAAGGTATGGGAGTTCTTCATCTAAGGTTTGCTATCACCTTAGAGCCAATTTCGAAGATGGTTTTCAAAGGATTTCAAAAAGATGAAAAGTTCAATTTCTACTCGAAATCTTGGGTTCTTGCAGAAAGGTTTTCAAACGTTAAGATATGATATTATTGATGTCTAATTTATGTTTTCCAACGAAATTCTCCATGAACCCTTGATCTTCTAAATTATCTAATTTTCACTAAAATACGTGTGAGTTGATTATGTTTTGAGATTTATGAATTCATGTGTAGATTGATATGGGCTTTTAAATTATGTATAGATTATGTATGTATGATGTATAGGCTGTTTCAATTTTATTAATTGAGTAATGAATATTCTTAGATATATTACATGTTAATTCTATTGAATTGATATGAACTTAATGCTTATAGATTCTAGTGTAGTTTTCTATGAGATTTCTAATGATGTAAGGATTGTATTCAATTGAATATAATTGATTTTAGATATATAAATCCAGATTGAATTGACATAGATTCATTGAGTATTGTGATCTATGTTTTGAATTGATGTTTATGGCCATGGGTAAGGGCCTTATGATATTGAATTGGGTGGTTTAGCTTCGAGTTGAAGTTATGAGATCAAGTGGGTGGTATGCTGCCCTAACCCTATTATTATTATGTATAGATATTGTAATTTTGCTCTTGGATTATATGTGATTGGGATGGTCCACTTTTGGTGGCGGTGTTATGTGAATTGATGTGGCCTTGTCGGCGTTATTTTAAGTATATTGATGATCATGGCCTTGTCGGCACTACTTGAAGTAATATGTTTATTTGTGTAGTTGATTATGTGAAGTCTGATCATATCTACCTATATGTGAAGTAATGTGGAAGTATGTGTCCTTTTATTAAAGTTATTAGGCGATCATGTTATACTATGACTATGTAGTTATATGTGTAGTCTTAAAGTTGATACATGGTTGTTCCTAACTTGTCTATGTGAGTCTATAATGATTATGTTGATGATGTTAAATTAATGAATAGATTGGCTAAATAAGGTTAAGGGTCATTCCTAAATGTTTAAAGAATGTTATGGTATATGACTAAAGTGAAGTATGTTGTGTCTTGTCTAGGTAGACTTGTGTCCCTTACTTGATGCATGTATGAATATGAATATGTGATGAATTGACTTAGGAAGCTAAAGAGTGTTAGTCTTGAATGTATTAATGTTATGTAAGACCTTAAATGATGATAAGAAGGTCCTTTATGTGAAAGCTTGAACCTAGCGGTAAGGTTATGAAACTTGAAGTAGTAAGTCGTAATGGTATCCTTCATGTAATGAATGATGGACTTAAGATTGATTGGCTGGAATGGCATCATATCGATACTTGGGAAGTCATTATGAGCTTCTTATCGCCATTGGAAGATAGCCCTAGTGTACCTTTCTTTTGTAGGGTAAATGTAATTGGTTCATGAACTTGATATGGGACCCCTTTATGTGAACCTTAATGTGAATAAATCTAAGAGAACGAAGGCTAGCACCGAGTGAGTATGGCAAGGGGAAGTAGTTCTAGTTAAAGGATGAGACTAGAATACAAAGCATGCCCTTCATATTCCTTAACCATGTGCCTACATGGGATGTGTCTATGTTCTATCATTGGGAAGTAGAGCAACCTCATCGGAGTAGGATAGAACTCCGGATTCCATGCTTTGCTACCATGGCCTATGTCGGTTATTTCCTATTCTCATCATATGGGATACTTACTAGCATTAGAGAAGTTCTATGAAGTTTAGGTGGTGGTATGGGACGCTATCTAGACATTGCACAATAGGCTTTGAAGATGTTAGTGAGAGTCCCTAGTTCTTCTTTAAGACCATTACTTGAATGTCCTTATGTTATGAATGTCTCTTAAATGAACTAAGTAATGAAATGACTTAAGTTAAGGAAGCATGTTAAATGAATAAGTTCCTTTCTAGAGTAGTTAAGGTGTGAAGGGGGCAATGGAATGGTCACTTCATCTCTTACTTAGATGACTCTTAATAAGGATTCTACTTAGTGAATATGATTGATTGTGTGGACATGATCCTAACCTAGGTAAGTCTTAAGGAATACTTAGGTAATCTTGAAGAGGTTGATTATGGACATTCTCTTCTAGAGTTACTTGAGTAGGTCTTTTGATAACCTTTGAAAGGGAGAATAACATGATTTATGTATGTTATGGTAATAAGTGAGAATGATTCTATCTTAGGTACTCTATAGGATCCCTTGTGTGTGTGAAAGGGATTGTATGGGCGGTCGCTCCACACTCACCCAAGTGAACCTTGAAATTCACCTTTTGAAGGAGGATCTCATGTTTATGTGTTTGATGTATGCTAAGTGTGTATCTGTCTCATCTAAGTAGTCTTAAGGATCGTTTAGGCATGCTTTGAGAGGGATTATGGGCGGTCTCTCTTTATGTGACTTAAGTGAGTCTTGGGATATGTTTTAGTGGGTTGACTACATGCTAGAAGATGTTAAAAGTGAAGGTTGAGCACTTCATTGTAACAGTGAAGTAACATCATTGTACAGTGAAGTGAGTTACTGTAAAGTGGCTACTAAAATTATGATAACTGGTTAAATGATTTTCTTATTTGTTTCTAATGTGGTAAATGTTGTTCTTATGATCATAGTATGATGTTTTAATCAAAATTCATGAAAAGCATGTTATTAACTAAATGTCCCTTTTTCATGTTTTTTTGCATGGCTTCCATACATAGTACATCTAATGTGCTAACCCCTTCTTTTCGTTTTTGACTAAAGTGTAGGGAATTAGAAGTTTTGATGTGCCATGGAGGATGGATAGGTTTCTAAGTGTTGAAGATGAAGTATTTGTGAGTCCTCATAGATTCGAGGACAATATCCACAAGATCCGTTATGTCTTAAGTCTTTATATTATGTCTTGTATGGTTTAGTCCCAACTATTGTATACTCTAAAGTTTTAGATGATTCAAGGGTTATAAAGGTTTAACGTTTTTAATGAAAGTCTTCCACTTGTATATTGTTTATGAAAAGAGTTCTTCGTGTATGAAGAAAGTTTTAAATTCTTACTCATTTTAGTATGTTTTTTATGCAATGAATGGTACGAGAGGCTTATATGAGACTTCTTGAAGTCTCATTTGCCGTGTGACGCACTCAAGGATACTCTAACTTCGAGGGTGTACTTGAGGGTCGTGACAAGCTTGGTATCAGAGCATAAGGTTTGAGAGTGTTATAGTTGTCTTATGAACCACATCAAATAGAATCTTGTTTATAATGTGAAGCGCGCCACATTATAAATAGAAAGCTATTGGGTGCTAGGAAAAGTTTCACTTCTTCATTCATCTAATTGTGCCTAAGAGCCTTGTATATGGTGTCTTTCCTTTGTCTTCCCTATGTGTTGGTCATTTGAGTGTGACTTTATGAAGATTGGGTTGAGGGAGATAAAATATGAGATGTGTCGCGATAGATGAGGTTTGAAAGATGATGTGATGACCTTAGATTGGTTTTAGTTACCTTTTGAAGGGTAGTGAAATTGAAAAAAAAAAAAAGGTAAGGTATAGAGTTAGAAATGTGAAAGAGTAATGGTGAGTTCCTATTAGTAAGGGGGATTTAATGGCTAGATGGTTAAGCCTTTAGAGTGTTTAGTTTCATGAGCTAGACTTTGGGAGAGAAAGTGTTAGAAGGGTTAAGGTGCCTTGAGAGTTCCTTGAGGTAGATATTATGTTGACCTTAGAATCGGTTTCTCCTAAGTGGGGGAGTATGGTGAAGAGTATGGTTGTTGGGGGAGTGAGGTACCCTTAACTTTTCATTATTTGTTCATTCAAGCCTAAAACAAAGAGTTCTTAGTAACATGATTGGTGTAGGAGTCTTTTGTGGAAAATGAGTTCCAAACATTCTCCTTATGATATGCATGCTTGGTTGAAATTAAATTTCATTAACTTTTTGCATTATGTGTTTTATGAGGCCATGATTATAATGTAAAAAGGTGTTTATATGATGTTACCTTATATATTACCATATCTATATCATGAATTGTCTAAAAGTTGCATTTTTTGAAAAATTGCTCAATTCGCTGTAGACTGCAACTGTTCACTGTAAAATTTAGCAAACTGTAAATAATTGATTCTTTGGTCTAAAATTGTTGTTATATTGTTAGAACTGATCTAATTACCATGCTAATGAATATAAAATGAGTTTTTACTATTTCGAGTTAAGGAGATGAGTTTGTAGCATGATGAGTTATATAACATATTCTAGTTGCTTGTTGTGTTGTGATTCTCTTCATTGTGTGAAACTTGAGTTTTCCTCTTGATTATGTGCTATGTGGTATAGTTTGAGTTTGCCTAATTAAATCTCTCTCTTGGAAGTGTTCGGAGAGTTGCATGTCATTCGAGACGAATGTTGTCCAAATGGGGAGAATGTAAGACCCCGAAAATGACCTAGGTAAAGCTAGAGCCTAACGTGTTTGTCATGATAGTCTAGTTCTAAATTAGTCTATAATGTTGTGTTGAGACCGTGTGTAAGAGTTTTGGTGCATTGGAAGTCAAACGTCAAAGGTCGACCAAGACGTTCGACGACTAAGTCACCTAAAAGCCTCATATGTCGTTCTATGTGATTATGTGTTGATGCATGATATTATATGGTCTAAATGAGCTTAGTATGATTTTATAGTCAGTGTGTCAAGTTTTCGTGAAGTTTGGAGGTCAAACGTTCAAGAACGTCCAGACGTTCGAAAGTTGTGCCTAGAAATGACCTTAAGTGTCTAAGAATTTTGGTCAAGTTTTACGTGTTCGTTTCCTGATGAAACATATGTGGTAGGCACTAAACTCGTATAGGTGCATTTTGGGTAGGACACGTCGGTACGACTCCATGTAGGCACCGCAAGGGGCCCTAGAGGAGGACCCCAACTAGTGCTCAACACTGCCAGGCATGTGTCAGCCGACGACCCAAAACGACGGCCAGTCGACCAGGCAACAGCCCGTCGATGGTCTCGTGATGGAGCAAATGTCTGCAGGTTGATGAGTCTATGAATCTATCCATGAGACCCCATCGACGGAACGTGATCTGACACGACGGACTGTCGGTGTGGGGCTCGATGGGAGCAGGTTGTCCGTAAGATTGGAGATTTAGGGTGGCAACAACGAG
The DNA here is from genome assembly GCA_022817965.1 of Solanum lycopersicoides. Taxonomy (NCBI): domain Eukaryota; kingdom Viridiplantae; phylum Streptophyta; class Magnoliopsida; order Solanales; family Solanaceae; genus Solanum; species Solanum lycopersicoides. The sequence goes on from JAJJBR010002802.1 coordinate 158,349, forward strand.
ACCCCATCGATGGGCGGGGTGAGACCACAGACCGTCGACTGGTACATCGATTGTGTGTGTCTTCCCTACGAGTTTCTGTTAAGTTGAGGGGTGATGTTGTAAATTCACCCATACCCTATAAGTCTTTGGACGGTTGTTGTTAGTGTTTATGGGTATTTTAAGAGTATATAAGTCATTAACCCTCAATTAAACCCTAACACTAAGTCAAAACATATTCCTCCAAAAGTTTCTTCCAAACCTCCATAAGAGTTCAAAGTGAGGATGAAGCTTGAAGATGGATCTTCAAGGAGTTTTCTTCTTCATATGGCATTGGGTTCTTCAAATAGGTATGGGAGTTCTTAATCTAAGGTTTCTATCACCTTAGAGCCAATTTCAAAGATGGTTTTAAGGGATTTGAAAAGATGAAAAGTCAATTTCTACTCGTAAATCTTGGGTTCTTGCAGAAAGGTTTTCAAACGTTAAGAATATGATGTTATTATGTCTAATTGATGTTTTCCAAGAAATTCTCCATGAACCCTTGATCTTCTAAATTCTCTAATTTTCACTAAAATATGGGTGAATTGATTATGCTTTGAGATATACGAATTCATGTGTAGATTGATATGGGCTTTTAATTATGTATAATTATGTATGTATGATGTATAGGATGTTTCAATTTGAATTAATTGAGTAATGAATATTCTTAGATATAATTGCATGTTAATTCTATTGAATTGATATGAAATAATGCTTATAGATTCTAGTGTAGTTTTCTATGAGATTTCTAATGATGTAAGGATTGTTTCAATTGAATTAATTGAGTTTTAGATATATAAATCCAGATTGAATTGACATAAGATTCATTGAGTATTGTGATCTATGTTTTGAATTGATGTTTATGGCCATGGGTAAGGCCTTATGATATTGAATTGGGTGGTTTAGCTTCGATTGAAGTGATGAGATCAATGTGTGGTATGCTGCCTAACCCTATTATTATTATGTATAGTATTGTAATTTGCTCTTGGATTATATGTGATTGGTAAGGTCCACTTATGGTGGCAGTGTTATGTGAATTGTTGTGGCCTGTTGGCGTTATTTTAAGTATATTGATGATCATGCCTTGTCGCACTTCTTTAAGTAATATGTTATTTGTAGTTGATTATGTGAATTTGATCATATCACCTATATGTGAAGTAATCTGGAAGTATGTGTCCTTTATTGAAGTTATTAGGGATCATGTTATACTATGACTATGTGTTTATATGTGTAGTGTTAGAGTTGATACATGGTTTTTCCTAACTTGTGCTATATGAGTCTATAATGATTATGTTGATGATGTAAAGTAATGAATAAGTTGGCTAAATAAGGTTAAGGGTCATTCCTAAATGTTAAAGAATGTTATGCTATGTGACTAAAGTGAAGTATGTTGTGTCTTGTCTAGGTAGACTTGTGTCCCTTATTTGATGCATGTATGAATATGAATATGTGATGATTGACTTAGGAAGCTAAAGTGTCTTGAGTCTTGAATGTTATGTAAGACCTTAAATGATGATAAGAAGGTCCTTTATGAAACCTTGAACTACGCGGTAAGTTATGAAACTTGAAGTAGAACTTGTAATGGTATCTTCATGTAATGAATGATGGACTTAAGATTGATGGTGGAATGGCATCATATCAATACTTAGGAAGTTAAGATGAGTTCTTATCGCCATTGGAAGATACGCCCTAGTGTACCTTTCTTTGTAGGGTAAATGTAATTGGTTCATGAACTTGATATGGACCCCTTTATGTGAACCTTAATGTGAATAAATCTAGAGTACAAGCTAGCACCGAGTGAGTATGGCAAGGGAAGTAGTTCTAGTTAAAGGATGAGACTAGAATACAAAGCATGCCCTTCATATTCCTTTACCATGTGCTTCATGGATGTGTCTATGTTCACATTGGACAGTAGCCTTCTCAGAGTAGGGTAGCCTCGGATTCTATGCTTTGCTACCATGCGTCTATGTCGGTTATTTCCTATTCTCTCATATGGGTACTTACTAGCATTAGAGAAGTCTATGAAGTTTAGGTGGTGGTATGGGCTATCTAGAATTGCACAATAGGCTTTGAAGATGTAAGTGAGAGTTCCCTATTCTTCTTTGACCATTACTTGAATGTCCTTATGTATGAATGTCTCTTAAATAAACTAAGTAATGAAATGACTTAAGTTAAGGAATCATGTTAAATGAATAATTCTTTCTAGAGTAGTTAAGGTTTCAGTAAGGTGTGAAGGGGGCAATGAATGGTCACTTCATCTCTTACTTAGAGTGACTCTTAATAAGGATTCTACTTTAGTGAATATGATTTGATTGTGTGGACATGATCCTAACCTAGGTAAGTCTTAAGAATACTTAGTAATCTTAAGAGGTCGATTATAAACATTCTCTTCTAGAGTTACTTGAGTAGTCTTTTGATAACCTTTGAAGAGAGAATACATGATTGATGTATGTGTATGTAATAAGTGAGAATGATTCTATCTTAGTATCTATAGGATCCCTTGTGTGTGTGTGAAGGGATTGTATGGGCGGTGCTCAACACTCACCCAAGTGAACCTTGGATTCACCTTTGGAGGAGGATCTATGTTTATGTGTTTGATGTATGCTAAGTGTGTATCTGTCTCATTCTAAGTAGTTCGTAAGGATCGTTTAGTATGCTTTGAGAGGATGTTGGAGGTCTCTCTTACATGTGACTTAAGTGAGTCTTAAGATACTTTAGTGGGTTGACTACATGCTAGAAGATGTTAAAAAGTGAAGGTTGAGCACTTCATGTAATAGTGAAGGAACATCACTGTAACAATGAAGTGAGTTACTGTAAAGTGGCTACTAAAATTATGATAACTTGCTTAAATGATTTTCTTATTATTCTAATTGATAAATTTTGTTCTAATGATCTATAGTATGTGTTTTAATCAAAATTCATGAAAAGATGTTATTAACTAAATGTCTCTTTTCATGTTTTTTGCATGGCTTCCATACTAGTACATCTAATGTGCTAACCCCTTCTTTCCTTTTGACTAAAGTTTAGGGAATTAGAAGTTTTTGTTGCCATGGAGGATGGATAGGTTTCTAAGTGTTGAAGATGAAGTATTTGTGAGTCCTCATAGATTCGAGGACAATATCCACAAGATCCGTTATGTCTTAAGTCTTTTATTATGTCTTGTATGGTTAGGTCCCAACTTATTGTATACTCATAAGTTATTAGATGTTCAAGGGTTTTAAAGTTTAACGTTTTTAATGAAAGTCTTCCCTTGTAGTATTGTTATGAAAAGAGTTCTTCGTGTAGAAGAAAGTTTTAAATTCTTACTCATTTTAGTATGTTTTTATGCAATGAATGGTACGAGAGGCTTATATGAGACTTCTTGAAGTCTCATTTGCCGTGTGACGCACTCAAGGATACTCTAACTTCAGGGTGTACTTGAAGGTCGTGACAATTGGACTCACAAATTAAACTCAGGTCTGTATTTTTATAGAAAAGTGTCTTAAATGTTTATTTTATTAACTAATCTCATGAAAGACTTAGTTTTCACCGTTTAAAAGTTTGAAGGAAAGCATGGACACAATATCGCAAAAAGGAACAAAAGGAACAAAAAGGGATTAAAAGAACGAAGATATGAAGGCTTAGGATCACCGATTTCACTTGGCGAGTCAACGAAGTGCCTTACTTCACCTTTTTTTGCAGTGTGCTGATCCTTGAATGAAAGGATAAAATTGGTTAAAATAGGGCAGTCGGTTATATCAACCAAGAGTTCTGGCGAAGCAGTACCTCATTACCCAATTGGACCAAAGAATCGATGATGCTGAAAACTTGCGAGATGGCAAGTAAACTATACAATGGCGAACCGCCGAGTTGATCAGGGATTCTGATTAATGAAGAAAAATGATTCGGTGCAGCAAAGATATGTATAAACTATAAATACTAGTTAGAGGTGTATTTTTTAAGGGAGGAACCGTCTTAATTACTTTCACATATAATTTTACTTTTTGATATGTTTTATTTGAGTTTGAGAGGGTTTTTGAAGACTTAGACAAGAATAAGGTTCATCTTCATGATTTGGGAGTTTAGGTTTCTTTGTTCTTTCATTCATTGGGTTTTATGAAGACTGAAATCTTCATACCTATTTGAATGCAAACTCATTTGAGTAATAATTTCTATCTCTTCTACATTTGTGGATATAACCCCAATTCATGGGGTGTGACATAGCGAAATATGGGTTAAGATTGTTGTTGGTTCTTGCTAGCTTATATATTAATTGTAGTTTAATTGTAATTTCGTTTAATGGATGTAAGTGAATCTAATGAATATTTAGCTGCCAAATAATAATTTCTTTATCTATTTTAGGCTTGCTCGAGAGAGAAGTCGCTAAACTAAGACTACTAAATTGTGGTCCGATTGGAGTGGGTCGACAAGAGGCTCAGCTTTGAGAGAGTGAGTCAATAGTCTCATTCACACACCATAGCTCGAAGAGTGATAGGGTAAGGTGTTGGCTAGTCTTTCATGGGGCAACTGGTTTCCACGAGGGAACACATTTGAAACTGGTGTAAGTTTCTCTTGAGAGAGAACTTATTTTCATTTAAACATAACTTAGTTACAATTATTCTATAAACCTCCTATCGACAACTTATTACCCAACAATTTAAATTAGCCGTATCCCTGTTACATCTTAAGGATTCCTCTATCATTGTTTATATTTCCTTATTATTTTTGTTATTTTTACTATTGTGACAAGCCCATTGATATTGATGCTTGTGTAACCCCCATTTTGAATTTTATAGTTTTTTATTCGATAATATTCTTTAGTATGACTAGTTAAAATGTATTTTTACTATTCTATAAATTCACACCACACCTCCCTTGGACAAGCCCAATCGCTGGTTGGGTTACTATACTATCGCCAACCATATCGGCAATCCGAATGTTTTTTTTCGCGGTTTCGAACATCCAAATTTGCTGGGAATTATGTAAAACCCTGCGAAGTAAACGATTATAAAGAAGCGCCGATTGACGCAAAATTCAAGATGTTGTTGCCAAATGGTGTAAAATCGGAATGTTTGCGAGCCAAAACGCAAAAGCGTGGTTTGTGAAAGTATTCGAGAATGTGGATTGAACATAGGTTCATTGGGTTGATTAGTGAAGTTGTGTAGATCTAGCTAAACCACTCAACTTTTGCTTAACGTCCAAACCGCTACTTTGTAATGTAGAATTTGTTGAAGACTATGACTCGAAGCAGCATGTATAGCCAGACGTAACACCATGAGTATTTTCTTGCCCTATCTATACTTTCTCTAATTTGACCTCTTGATTATTGTTATTTATTTGGGAGAAATGTTAATTATTTCTGGTAGGTGACACCACACCTTTTGTGTTGATGCTTGACTGTTTTGTGTATATAGTTTGGGGTGTTATGTTTGAATTGTGTTATACATTGATTTTTTCTGTATGGTTGAGCTTATGGATCCTATATATTTAGAATTGCAAAATGATTTTGACCCATCCAAAATTTTTAAATTTTTCAAAATTTTTGCCACTTTCATATGTATTTGAAAATGTAGTTGTTATTAGGACAATTTTATGTCTCCGTTTAGATCAAACCGATGACTAGAATAGTGCTCAAATCGAAGACAACATGAATGCACGGAACAATGAGGACAAAATAAGTTGCATAGACAATACGTGAACTATTTTGTATCTCGTTGTGATTAGATAATTGTCAAATCGATTCTTTGGTAATGAATGTTAAACACTATCCAAAGTGTGTAGTCTTCTTTGACTTAAGTGTCGATGCCTTGTGTGATGAGTCTTACCTTGAACCAAGCATGACAAACACTAGAATCCCTGCCCCGTTAGGTCCTAGTTGATTAAGTAAAGCTTTCTCTTAATGTGATCTTAGGCAATTATGAACTTGTTTAGCCAATTTGACATACACCTCTTTGTGACCTACCTTGATAGTGTGTGAATCTCTCTTGATCCCCATTTGAAACTTACCTTCTTTTTGAAGGAACGTGATAACAACTAGACCTTTCATAATCCATTTTCACAATCCTAATGATTTTTGGTTTGATTTAAAATAGCCAACTTAGGCCAAAAGCCTAAGTTGGGGGTGTCGTGAAATAAAAGAGAATAGTCAGAAGTGCAAAGACTGTCTCCCTTAACCCATGTGTTGCGAACAAATGGAAACTCTCCATTTAATGAAAAAAGAGAAGAAAGAGAAGAAAAAGAAAAGGATGAAAAAAGTAGTTATTGAATAAAGTACTAATGAAATAGGGTTTCCAAGCAATCCATGGAAGTGAATAATAGGATGAAGTATGCGCAAAAACGAAAATGAAGAACAAAGAATAAAGGAAGTGTTGTGAGCCACAAATTCATGAGGATAAAAGATATTGAGCCTAAATACCATACTTTGCACTCACCCATTACAATCCTTAAAAAGACCTATTTGTCTTGGAGAAAGCTGATACACGGGAAAACCAATGGGTGAAAGAATTCATTGTGTCCTTTTTTTAGAGTTAGAGTTCTATCTTATTCTGACAAAAATTGATTATACATTTGTGTGTGAAATCATCATTTGTGTGAGGGCATTCAAATATTTTGTTCAGCTTGAACTTGCATTTGAAGGAAGTATTGTTGAGCTTGAGAATCTTTGTTATGGTGTGTCACTACTTGAATCTTTGGATTACAACAATTGATCCTTGCATAGGTAAATTGAGTATTGTTTATGTACATTCATGATTGCATCTTCTGTATCACTGTGTAACACCCTCTATTTCTAATGACTTAAACTAGAGACTAAACCATAGTCTAATGGCTAAGGAAGTCTAAACATAAGGATAAGGTGCTAAAATAATCTTCCTAACCTTAAATAAGGTTTCAATGCCGTAAACGTCAAAGTATAACAAGCCTAGAACCCTACCAAGGTCCATGAGAGGACCAAATGAAGAGTCCAAAAAGCTTTCAAAAACAAGATTGGTCCACGGAGGACCATTGAAAGCACATCAATTGACTCACGCCCCGTTAATGGGAGTCGTGAGTCGATACTTAGTCTCTATCACCTTTTCCCCAAAACACATGCCTCAGTCCCATTGACGAGTGACAGTACGGTCAGTCAATGCATTGACACCCCATAATGGTGACTAGTCAAATGAACACAACTCATTGCTCTCAAAATATGGTAAATGAAGGGTAGTCAGGTAATTAGCTAATACACATAATTACCAATTTATAAATCCAATAAAAAATGAAAACCCACTTTCCCTCTCTCACAACCATCTCTCTCAAACCCACAACTGAAGAACAAGGAAGAAGTCAAGCTAGGGCACTGAACATTAATCGTTTTCACTTCAAATTTTTGCGCTTACATCAAACAAGTTATTGGGATATTGATTCGTGGATGTAGTTTTCTCCATGAATCCCTTTCCTAACGTCTATTTTTGATATTGAAATTGTGACAAAAACTAGGGCTTGTGATCTAGCCATGGGTTCCTTTAAAAAATTGTCTTCTTTATGTAGTCTGACTTATATTTTGAATAAATTGGGATTAGTTGATGGTTTGTATTGTGAAATCTCCCAAGAACCAATGTGCACCCTATAACCTAATTTTATGAATGTTTTGAGTGAATTGAGTAGATATGAACATGGTAAAATTGTTATTGTTGATTACTCTAGTTATATAATCTTGTTTTTCATGTCTATTGTGATGTCTATGGGTGTTAATTGTGATACTTCATTCTTGATATTGAAATGGGGGGAAATTCTAGGGTTTGTTATCATATGCTTGAAAATCTTGTATACTGAACTTTGAATTATCTTGCAGGTACATGGCTTATTAAAGAGATGTAGGTAAGGTATTGTGGGAGGTTCCACTCACTTGAACCTTGCTTATTATGTTGCATGAATGAGTATAATGAGGTTAATCTCTTGTGTTCATTGAAAGCATACTTTTCATGAAAACACTATGGTTTATATTGTAAAAGTGCTACTCACATATGTATGTAGATTCTTGGATGAAACGTGTATTCTCGCATTGTCACTCTCGGATCTTGAACTCGAATCGCCACCTACGTCGTTGACCGCGCAGAGGTCGCAGACAAGTCTCATCTTGCATTCATCCATTCATCTAGTTAAATTTGCGGAAAATTTAAAAACTTTTTATATGTTTGAAGTTTACTTAGACTTCATATAGTACTTACGTATTAAACAATTCTATACTAAGCTCAACATCAATACGACAACCATCTATATATCAATAAATTTTCAAAGCAACAACGATGAAATATAATATATTTTAAGTTGCAAAAACGGCCTTACATCAAAAGGTTCGAAATTAAATATGAAATAAATGGTAGGGAGAACATCCACTAGCTATTCTATACCTAAAGCTGGACTAATGCGTGTAGCATCCTCGAAATCAGAGGACCTACAAATGGTTTAGAGAAAGCGCTGAAGTCCAAACCGCTGCAATTATCATAGTTTGTCCTCTGACTGCACCTATAAAAATAGTAAATAGTATGGGGTTAGTACAACACTTGTAATAAGTATGGGTGTACTGCACAATCACAAAAAGCATATGCATGATCAATGAAAAATCTCTTCCTAAAGCAACATTGCCATTTCTGGAAAGTCTTAGTTCATTAGACCTTTCCTAATTCATTAGTTATGTGAATTGTGGTATGAATATGATGTTTTTAATAAAGCATTCAACAGCACACAATCCCCATTTTTCTATATGATTACAAGACATTAGTGATCATCAACATAATTCTATAGAATCAACTCGAGCGAACGATTTGAAAATTGATTCCTCCAAACCCGAGAGTCTCATTTTGACACTGTTAGATTATTTTTCAATTTTTGTTCTTCTTTTTGTTGGTAGTTCAAGTAATTTCCTTGGTAGTCATATGTTTTACTTACAACGTGCAACTTGATTCATTGCTAGTCCATACCGACAATGAATTCGATGTAAGTATCCTAGGACATAAGGGAATTATTTCCCCTACCTTATAGTGAGTTCACTTCTTTACACTATATATCATTACATTTCATAACGCCATTCTGTATTAGTCATGCCATTATATTTCATTCTTTTCAGATTGGGAAGTTTATGAGGTATTTTTAGTTACATTTCGTTTCTACTTCCCTTTATTGGCATCATATAATAAGTCATTATAAGCACACTATTTGGCTTTAGCTCATTATTTACTGATACTTCTGAGTTTGACATTGGCAATTGGACATTACAACGCTCTTCTTCATTGCTCAATTTGAACATACGTCCATCATCATCATTCATTTCACTTTCATAGAGACATCAATGATAGATCCTAACACTGAAATCCAGTGTCTGCCCCACACAAAAATGGGGTTGATTCACCGGTTTAAAATGAATGTAGAGCATGTGAGCTACTCATGGATCCAGTGTCTGCTCACATTTGAAAGGGGTGATCCCCGGCTAAGCAGAACCATCTCAAGTGTTCACTCCAAACCAAAAGGAGTGGCTCACGGCCTATTAGTTGAACCAAGAACATTCGTGACTCATGTAGCCGACATAGATCACTGTAGCTAAACATGAAATCTTAGTGTCTGCCCCACACCGAAAAGGGGTGGAATCACGGCCAAAGTGAAACCGAACATGCCTAGCTCTCCTTACGGTGGAAACCATGGGCTAGTTCCTATGTTGGTAGACATAGTTCGAAGACAAAGGAATAATGAGACACTTATCCACCTTGGTGGTAGCCTCGTCAGATTGAGGACTTACACGTGCAAGGACATTGCCTCATAACTAGTCTATCGGTGCTGTTCTCACTTTCATTATCTCATTTATCTTTTATTTACGGTTTGACTCAAGCATTATGGAAGCTTTCCTGTTTAGATTGAGATTTTATTACTCTTTGTGATAACTTTTCATCCTTACATTACATTGATGAAATGTGAATTGGTCCTCACACTATCATCCCG
>JAJJBR010002802.1:168339-224654 GCA_022817965.1 Solanum lycopersicoides
TGTTTACTCCTCAATTCAGCCACACTTCATGTCACATGAACATCACATTTTACTTCAATTGTACATAAAACAACAAACAAAACATTAACAAAATCAAGCCTCTAGGCCGAGACTCAACATGCCATACACATTTTTTTTTCTTAATTCGAACACACACATGTTGTCTTTTCATGAATTAACGTACATCCAATACATTAACATTCAACACAAACGTCACATAATCCTAAGTCTACCAGCATTCATACAACCTACATTCGTTGGGAGCTAATGACAGGGACATGAAATGGGGAACAACCTAGTTTCGAAATAGAATTATCTGAGTCCTAAGGGTCTCTTGGGAAAGGGACCAAGAGTAAGAAACCCATACCTTTGTTTTCTTGTTAAATGTTCAGAATGCTGCCCAAGAACTCCTCCACAAATCAGTCCACACACCCAAAGTCACACCTTACCCGACTAGTGTAGTACGTTTTGCTTAACGTTACCGGATTGCTTTCTCTTTTGTGTTTCTATCTTTCAAGTTCTTGATGAACTTTTGCCTTTACTTTATTTTCTTTTGCTGATTGTTTTCTCACGTTTTCAGCCAAGAAAAAGAGAGTGAAAGAGAGAGAGAAATCGTGCAAGAGAGAGTGGGGAAAATGGGAGATAGAAGTCTAGTAGAAGTAGGACTTTGTGGGTATGAATTAGTCAACTTAATAATTAAATCAAATTAATAAAAATCTGATTTCTTTTTCCTAAATCAGCTAATATTAATTATTTATTAAAAACTAAGTTAACACATTAAAATAAAAGCAAGTTAAATCTTGCTTCTAGTGGGGCTCGAACCCGAGTGACCCCATTTGCGAGAAATGGGTCAATTCGGGTTGCCCCACCCGAAATACCTTAAACAAATTAATTAATTTTTAATTAATTTCCTCAGGGTAATTACAATATTACCCTTGGCTTGGAAAAGACCATTTTACCCTTGGACCCTCAAAACTTAAGATTTCTTCTTTTGAGTCCGGTAAAAACTCTTTCAATTAAATCTTCGTTTTCGCGAGCCTCACATGGTTGGTTCCAACCTTTCCAAGCTCAATTAACTCCCCAAGTTAGTTGGCTTGGTCGTAGTAAGGGTTCTGAGGTCTGGTTCTACGCGTATCAATACGTGTGGACCTTGGTCTAATCACAAGCATTCTTGAAAAACCTAAGTCTTGATCCTATTCATTTTTAGGGTTGTTACATTATCCCCCTCTTAGGAACATTCGTCCCCGAATGACACTACTACTTCATGTTGTAATGCCAGTCAAGTCGTAATAAAAGCACTATACACAGTCAATCAATAGCAACAAATTACGGGGAGGTAAGGAAGTATAGGTTTAGAGTATAAAGTCTAACCTCGAGAGCTGAACAGGTGAGGGTAACGGTCCCTCATGTCGGTCTCAGCTTCCCACGTAGCACCCTCAACAAGATGATTTCTCCACAATACTTTCACTGTGGCAATCTCCTTGTTCCTCAGCCGCTTGACCTGTCTGTCTAAGATCTCAACCGGTACCTCCTCATAAGACAAGTCTTCATCAACCCCCAAACCTTCAACAGGTAAGATTGATGCTGGATCACCTAGGCACTTCTTCAACATAGATACATGAAAAACTGGATGGACAGAAGCTAACTCTGCGGGCAATGCCAACTCATAGGCCACCTCACCCACACGCTGTAGGATCTCATATGGCCCAACATATCTCGGACTCAGCTTCCCTTTCCTACCAAATCTCATCACCCCTTTCATAGGTGATATTTTTAAGTAAACCTGGTCACCAACATCAAACTCTAAGGGTCGCTTTCTGTTATCAGCATATGACTTCTGCCGACTGTACGCAGTAGCAACCTGTCCCTAATCATTCTGACCTTCTCTAAGGCCTCATGAATGATCTCCGGCCCCAAAATGGATGACTCTCCAACCTCGAACCACCCAACTGGAGATCTACACCTCCTACCATACAATGCCTCAAACGGTGCCATCCCAATGCTGGAGTGATAGCTATTATTATATGAGAACTCTATCAAAGGCAGATGGTCATCCCAGTTACCTCTGAAGTCAATCACACACGCCCTCAACATATCCTCCAATGTCTGAATGGTGCGCTCTGCCTGCCCATCTGTCTGAGGGTGAAAGGCAGTGCTAAGCTTCACCTGCGTGCCCAAGCTCTTCTGGAAAGATCTCCAGAAATGAGAAGTAAACTGAGCTCCTCTGTCTGAAATAATAGACAAGGGAATCCCATGCCATCTCACAATCTCATCAATGTAGAGCCTCGCATAATCCTCGGCTCTGTAAGTAGACTTTACAGGGATAAAGTGGGCAGACTTAGTCAATCTGTCCACAATAACCCATATAGAGTCATGCTGCCTCCTAGTCCTCGGAAGCCCAACCACGAAGTCCATATTAATGGCCTCCCATTTCCAAGTCGGAACCTCAATAATCTGCGTCAGACCACCAGGCTTAAGATGCTCTGCCTTAACCTGCTGACAATTAGGACACTTGGCCACATATTCTGCAATGTCCTTCTTCATGCCATCCCACCAATAATCTGCTTGAGATCATGATACATCTTGGTGGAACCTGGATGTATAGAATATCTGGAACCATGGGCCTCTGCAACAATCCTGGTCCGCAAATCATCCACATCTGGCACACACAGCCTGTCCTGATACTAAGTATGCCATCACCTCCCAAAGCGAAAGACTCATTCATCTTCATCAGCACTGAGTCCTTCACTCCATCAACACGGGATCTAGATGCTGACCCTGCTTGACTTCAACTACCAAGGATGATTCAGAACTAGGATGAACTGAAACATCCCCACTAGTGGAGTCAACCAAACGCACACCCAGTCTGGCCAGTCTGTGTACATCTTTACCAGCTCCTTCTTCTCATCCTCAACGTGAGTGTACTTCCCATGCTCATCCTGCTCAAAGCATCAGCTACAACATTAGCCTTACCTGGATGATAGTGCACATTCATGTCATAATCCTTCAACAGCTCCAACCATCTCCGCTGACGTAGATTCAACTCCCTCTGTGTGAACACGTACTGGAGACTTTTATGGTCTGTGAACACATCTACATGCACTCCATACAGATAATGCCTCCACAGCTTCAGTGCAAATACCACAGCTGCCAACTCCAGGTCATGAGTGGGATAATTCTTCTCATGAACCTTGAGTTGTCTAGATGCATAGGCTATCACCTTACCAACCTGCATAAGAACACAACCCAAACCAACCCTAGATGCATCACAATAAACAGTGTAGTTCTCACCACACTTAGGCAAGGTAAGCACCGGGGCTGAAGTGAGTCTGTCCTTGAGCTCCTGGAAACTCTTCTCACAAGTCTCCGTCCATTCGAACTTGGCTTTCTTCTTAGTCAAAGCTGTCAATGGGGCAGCAATGGAAGAAAAGCCCTCCACAAACCTGCGATAGTAACCAGCCAATCCCAAAAAGCTACGGATGTCAGTAGGAGTAAGAGGTTTTGGCCAGTTCTTCACAGCCTCAGTCTTCCTGGGATCCACCTCCACGCCCTGATCGGACACAACATGACCCAGGAAGGTCACTGATCTCAGCCAGAATTCACATTTGCTGAATTTGGCATACAACTGATGCTGTCTAAGTACCTGCAAGGTTAGTCTCAAATGTTGTTCATGCTCTTCCTTGGTCTTAGAGTAGATGAGAATGTCATCAATGAATACTATGACGAAAGAGTCAAGGTATTCACGGAAGACCCTGTTCATGAGGTCCATAAATGCAGCAGGTGCATTCGTGAGACCAAATGACATGACTAAAAACTCATAGTGACCATAGCGGGTACGAAAGGCTGTCTTTGGGATATCTCCATCCCTAACCCTAAGCTGATGATACCCTGAACGAAGATCAATCTTAGAGAAGAAACTAGACCCTTGGAGTTGATCAAACAGATCATCTATTCTGGGGAGTGGATACTTATTCTTTATAGTGACTTTGTTGAGCTGCCGATAATCGATACACATTCTAAGGGTTCCATCCTTCTTCTTTACAAACAACACTGGAGCGCCCCAAGGGGATATGCTCGGTTGAATGAAACCCTTGTCAGTGAGATCTTTTAACTGCAGCTTCAACTCTTTGAGTTCCGTTGGAGCCATTCTGTAAGGAGGAATTGAGATTGGTTTAGTATCGGGTTCTAAATCGATACCAAAGTCAATCTCTCGAAGGGGAGGGACTCCAGGTAAATCATCAGGGAACACATCTAAGAACTCATTCACTACAGGTACTGAGTCTATGGAAGGAATGTCATGATCTAAATCATTAACACTCACAAGATGACACAATAACCCCTTGGACATCATTTTATTGGCCTTAAGGTTAGAAATCAAGGGGTTAGGACGACTCGAATTGTACCCCTCCCAGACTAACTCTTCTTCATTAGGAAAGCGAAACCTCACCACTCTACTACGACAGTCTAAGCAAGCATAACAACTGTGAAGCCAATCCATGCCAAGAATAACATCAAAATCATGCATGGGTAACTCAACCAGGTTTGCACACATAGTTTTACCACTCACAACTATTGGGCAATCTTTGTATACTCTATCAGTTCTTACATTCTCTCCCAAAGGTGTACTAACCACTATAGGATCATGTAGAACTTCAGGCAATACCTCAAAAGTAAGAGCAAGCAGAGGAGTTACAAAGGAAAGTGTAGACCCTGGATCAAGTAAAGCATAAACAGAAGTTGAGAATACTTGCAGCATACCTGTGCCCACATCAGCGGACTTCTCCTGCTCTTCCTGCCCTTCAGGGCATAGAACCTGTTCCTCTTAGGAGGCTCGGCTGCTGCTGCACCCTGTGGTTAGGCCTAGGCTGATATTACCTCCAGCCTGACCTCTGTTCTGTGGAAGTCTCTGACCATGTGTCCACTCTTACCACAACCGAAGCAGGCATTAGTGCCCTGTCTGCACTCTCCACTGTGAGCTCGGCCACACTTAGCACAATTCTTCTTAGTACGCTGCATCTCACCTCCATTTCCCTTCTTGGGCTCAGGTCTGCCTCCTTTAGGTGTAGTACTCCTCTGAGGATTAGAATTCCCAGAACTCTGTTGCCCCTTTTTGAACCTTGGCTGCTCACGGACGCCAAAGTTATTCCTGTGGCCTCCATGACTGGGTCCTGCCTGGTCTTGAGGCCTGGGCCTCCTAGCATCACGAACACCTCTTTTTCTGCGGCTGTCCTCTACCTGCTGGACATGCACCATCAACCTGGAAAGATCCATATTATCATGGAGCATAGCAGATCGACACTCCTCCTCCAGGTCTCCATTGATTCCTGTGAGGAACCTGCTCATCTCATCCCTGCTGTTAGAAACCAGGGAAGTAGCATACCTGGGAGATTTCAACAAGGTTCAGTATTATTCTTATTCTTGCTATTAAATACTTAGGGAAAAACAACATACCTTGACAGCTTAACAAACTTCAGGGAATACTCCCTGACTGTCATGGAGCCTTGTTTGAGGTTGATGAATTCCTCAACCTTGGCCTCCCTCATCTCCCTGGGAAAGAATCTCTCCAGAAATGCTGTCTTGAACAGCTCCCATGTGACTGGTACTCCAACTAAGACACGGCTATCTTGCCACATCTTGCACCAAGTCTGTGCAACATCCTTGAGCTGATAGGAAGCCAGCTCAGCCTTCTCAATCAGTGGCCCCCATAGCCACCAGATCTTATGCACCTCATCTACAAACTCTTGAGGATCCTCCGATGTCTTAACCCCTGAAAATGGGAGGATTCATCCTCGTGAAATCCCTCAGCTGTCAGCCATGCTACGACCGGTGGGTTCTCCCTCTGAACATCCTGTCTGTTGACCTGGGCAGTCATAGCCTGGGCCTGCATAGTAATGGCCTGTGCCATTTGGGCCAAAGATGCCCGCACCTCAGCATCAGTCAACCCAGCTGGGTTAACTGGCATGGCCACTCCTTCAGCTGGAGCCTGGGGTAGATCCTGATTACCCCTAGCAGCTGCTCCTCCTCTCCTCTGACCATCCTCTCCTAGTGTTCATTCTCTGGAAAAACAAAAATTGATGTTAGACACGCTCATAACACCAAGAATTCAGACATTCAGAAAAGCACGATAAGATCAGAAGAAGGGAAATTTCCTACGCATCATGCAGTCTCTAATCCAGGATAGTGGTGCACTTCACTACCATGACTTAGAAACTACTCAATGTGGTTGATGTGAACTTATTATTTTCGTAATTTAACCTAGTGCTCTGATACCAACTTTGTCACGACTGGAATCTAGACCCCAGACGAGACCGGCGTCGTTGACCTCTCAGAGGTCGCAGACAAGCCTACTTACGTCATTCTTACTTTACATAGGTTAATTTTAGCGGAAAATTTGAAACTTTTTGTTTCTAAACATTACTTACTAAACATTTCTAATACATTCGTAATTCGTTCAACATCAACCATCTAGTCATTAAGAGATAATCAAATGAAAGAAATAGTTCAATAACATAATTGTATAATTGCCAAAATGGCACCATACATAGTCTGAATAAAATAAGAAAGAAACGCTAGTGGAACATGCTCCACTAGCTCAACTCCTAAACTAAGCTAGAACATAAACAGTAGCATCCTCGAAAGCATGAGGACCTACCAAAACCGGATGAATGCTGGACGTCCGGATAACTGCAGCGATGATCCTGTAGCTCTACCGTCCACCTGTGCCTGCACCTAAAATAGTAGAGTTTGTATAGGGTTAGTACACACTTGTACTAAGTATGGGTATATGCAAGCACACACCAAGGACATGCATGAGAAAGAATAGCTCTTTCCTAACAACATGATTTTTGGAAGTCAAGTCAGTGGACTTGCCAAATTGAGATTAGGAAAGTTAGTGAACTTTCCAAATTTGGATTAGGAAAGTAGTGAGCTTTCCAAATATGGATTAGGAAAGTCATGCCATGAGAATAACATACATCATCATACTTATCACATTTCACAGCACATAACATTTACACATAGCACATATCATACAACATACATACTTTTACATGTAGCACATAACTTCTTCATATCATTCATTCATATGCCATGAGACCTTGGAATCATGGACTTGACATTAAGACATCCCAAAATGAGGGCTCAACATATGGGACCTCAACTAGGGAGTCTTCATTAGCAAACACAGAGTCTGCTTCATTCATTCATACGTACTTCATTTCATTTCGTTCATAGTCCAGTGTAACCACCAGTTATACCTAGGATGTAGTTTAAGACTTTCATTAGGTTCGTTGTGCAATGACCAAGAATGACCTAATGTCATTACTTGAATCTAACTCACCTTTTGATTATCCTATCCTAACACCTTTGGTATTCATTCATTTCATTATGTGCATCATTTGAGGCTGGCCTCATTCATTCATTGGGAACTTTAACTTTAACCGACATAGATCATGTGAGCATCATGAAATCCAGTGTCTCCCCCACACCGAAAAGAGGTGGAATCACCGGCCAAAGTGATCCAATAACATGCTAGCGTACATGGGAATTTAACCCCGCCAGATCCCTATATTGGCAGTATAGGTTCGAAGACTAGGAGATATAAGGAGACCCATACCCAGCAAGCTGGACAGTCTCATCTCATGAGAGTTACGTGAACCTCCGCCCTTCCCGAAAGAAGGCATCACCGCTCATAGCTAGTCTATCGGTGCTCAGTATAAAGTTCCATTTCATTCATCTCATACGACATGGAAGCTAACTTCTAGTATGAGGACATCATAACTCATTAGATGATCTCTCATCTCATCATTCGTATTAAGTGTGTTAAGCTCAATACTCTCATTAGAGTGTTCATAGAGACTGGTCTCTTCATTATCTTACACTCTCATAGGTGAATACATGTTGGTAACCTTTACTTAGGCTCATTTGAGATTACTCTCCTCATTTACATTAGCCTATATCATGTTGTCACCACATTCATCATCATTTGCATCTTTGTTTTTCTTAGTTATTCACCTCTCATTACGTGTATGTTCATTTCGTCATATGCCAATGCACTTGGCCATTTGGTGTGTCTCACACCCTTACTTAACCCCTCTAGGGTTCATCATTCCACTTCATACATCTTAGGTTCACTTACTTTTGAACGTATGTTAGACTTATGAGTCTAAACACACAAGCCATGAGGCTTCATTCGTAGTTCGTTAAGTAATTCTTACATTCCTAAGATTATGTAGTACAAGACTTATGTATCTTGTAGTTATGCCAAGATCTTGAATTTGATCTAAGTGGTGGCATTATTCTTGGATGATTTGTTCACGTATGACTTATGTATCAAACGGAAGTTTGGGCAAGGAATCCCAAGTCTTGAATCAATTGAATGTCATTTACATTAATAATTGATTTTATTCTAATAGTCATAACATTTTAACTCTAAGTCAAATCACAATGTTTACCTTGAAGGTTTACTTTTCTACTTAAAATCTCTCTTGTATTGGCCGAGGGGTTGTGGGTTCAAGCCCCCACAACCCCATTTTCGTTTTTGTTTAATTTATTTCGGTTCATGTGAGGCTTTGGGACTCGAGGTTGAGTCCCCTCAGTCACACTAAATTATCCTTTAATTTCCCTTCCCTTCCATTCGCTTAAGGCCGACAGGTTGTGGGATCGAACCCCCACAACCTCTTTATTTTATTCTCCTTTTTGAAAGTTGACTATTTGAGTTGACTGTGAGGTTGTGGGGTCGAATCCCCCCAGCCTCATTTCATTTATTTTTATCTTCCCCCATCCGCATAGAGGTCGTGGGTTCGATTCCCACGCCTCTCATAATTTTTCTTTATTTTTCCTTTTCCTTGGTTTCTAACCGAGAGGGTGTGGGTTCGAATCCCACCCCTCTCATTTCTTATTTTCTTTTCGTCACACTTATTTCCCAGCCAAGACAGGTTCGAATCCCCTCACCATACAAATTTTTCTTCTTTAATTTTGGGGATTTTAAAGGGGTGAGGTCTCGGGTTCGACCCTCAATGACCTCACCTATTTTTCTTTATTTTTCTTAACATTCTAAACAACTTAATTTGGCAGAGATGTATCAACATAATGCTGGAAATTTAAGGCATCTTCTTTACTCATTTTTATCTCCATTTGTTCGTGAATTTATAGAGCAATACATAGTTCATTTGGTGCATTCTTTAATACATTTTTTCACGAATTCTTAACCAAGATGTTTACTCCTCAATTCAGCCACCCTTCATGTCACATGAACATCACATTTTACTTCAATTAGTGTACATAAAACAACAAACAAAACATTAACACAATCAAGCCTCTAGGCCGAGACTCAACATGCCATACACATTTTTTTTTGTTAATTCGAACACACACATGTTTGTCTTTTCATGAATTAACGTACATCCAATACATTAACATTCAACAAAAACGTCACATAATCCTAAGTCTACCAGCATTCATACCAACCTACATTCGTTGGGAGCTAATGATAGGGAGCATGAAATGGGGAAAAATCCTAGTTTCGAAATAGAATTATCTGAGTCTTAAGGGTCTCTTGGGAAAGGGACCAAGAGTAAGAAAACCCATACCCTTGTTTTCTTGTTAAATGTTAAGAATGCTGCCCAAGAACTCCTCCACAAATCAGTCCACACACCCAAAGTCACACCTTAACCGACTAGTGTAGTACGTTTTGCTTAACGTTACCGGATTGCTTTCTCTTTTGTGTTTCTATCTTTCAAGTTCTTGATGAACTTTTGCCTTTACTTTATTTTTCTTTTGCTGATTGTTTTCTCACGTTTTCAGCCAAGAAAAAGAGAGTGAAAGAGAGAGAGAAATCGTGCAAGAGAGAGTGGGGAAAATGGGAGATAGAAGTCTAGTAGAAGTAGGACTTTGTGGGTATGAATTAGTCAACTTAATAATTAAATCAAATTAATAAAAATCTGATTTCTTTTTCCTAAATCAGCTAATATTAATTATTTATTAAAAACTAAGTTAACACATTAACATAAAAGCAAGTTAAATCTTGCTTCTAGTGGGGCTCGACCCCAAGTGACCCCATTTGCGAGAAATGGGTCAATTCGGGTTGCCCCACCCGAAATACCTTAAACAAATTAATTAATTTGTTTCTCAGGGTAATTACAATATTACCCTTGGCTTGGAAAAGACCATTTTACTCTTGGACCCTCAAAACTTAAGATTTCTTCTTTTTAGTCCGGTAAAAACTCTTTCAATTAAATCTTCGTTTTCGCGAGCCTCACATGGTTGGTTCCAACCTTTCCAAGCTCAATTAACTCCCCAAGTTACTTGGCTTGGTCGTAGTAAGGGTTCTGAGGTATGGTTCTACGCGTATTAATAGGTGTGGACCTTGGTCTAATCACAAGCATTCTTGAAAAACCTAAGTCTTGATCCTATTCATTTTTAGGGTTGTTACATAAGGAAAATTCACATTTCATCAATGTAAAGTAAGGATGATATGTAAGGACAATTCACATTTCATCAATGTAAAGTAAGGATGATATGTAAGGACAATTCACATTTCATCAATGTAATGTAAGGATGAAAAGTTATCAAAAGAGTAAGTAAATCTCAATCTAAATGAAAGCTTCAATAATGCTTCAGTCAACTATAAAAGATAAAGAAGATAATGAAAGTGAGAACAGCACCGATAGACTAGTTATGAGAATGTCCTTGCACGTGTAAGTCTCATATGACGAGGCTACCACCAAGGTGGATAAGTAGTCTCATTAATTCTTTAGTCTTCGAACTATGTCTAGCCAACATAGGAACTAGCCAATGGTTTCCACCTAAGAGAGCTAGGCATGTTCATTTCACTTTGGCCGGTGATTCCACCCCTTTTCGGTGTGGGGCAGACACTAGATTTCATGTTTAGCTCACATGATCTATGTCGGTTAATGCTCACGATATGTTCTTGGTTCACTATAGCCGTGAGCCACTCCTTTTTGGTGTGGAGTGAACACTTGAGATGGTTCTGACTTAGCCGGGGATCACCCCTTTCAATATGTGAGGCAGACACTGGATTCCATGAGTAGCTCACATGGTCTACATTCATTTTAACCGGTGAATCACCCATTTTTGGTGTGGGGCAGACACTGGATTTCATGTTAGGTCTATGATGTCTCTATGAAAGTGATAATGAATGATGATGATGGAACGTATGTTCAAATTGAGCAATGAAGAAGAGCTTAAGAATGTCAATTGCCAATGTCAAACTCAAGAAGTTTCAGTAAATAATGAGCAAAGCCAAATAGATTGGCTTATAATGACTTATTATATGATGCCAATAAAGGGAAGTAGAAACGAAATGTTAACTAAAATACCTCATAACTTCCCTAACATGAAAGTAATGAAATAAATGGCATGACTAATAGAGAATGGCTTATGAAATGTAATGAACATATAGTCTAAAGAATGACTCACTATAAGGTAGGGAAATAATTCCTTAGTCCTAGGATTACTTACATCAATTCATTGTCGGTATGGGACTACAATGAATCATTGCACTTGTATGTAAAACATAGGACCAAAGGAATTATTGAACTACACAACAAAAAGAAGAAAAAGATTGAAAAATAATCCAAGTGTCAAAATTGGAGCTCTCGGGTTTGGAGGATAAAATTTTCAAATGTTCGCTCGAGTTGTTCTAAAATTATGTTGATGACACTAATGTCTTGTAATCATATAGAAAATGAGTTGTGTGCTTTGAATGCTTTAAAATACATCATATTCATACCACAATTCACAACTAATGAATTAGGAAAGTCTAATGACTAGACTTTCCAGAAATGGCATGTTGCTTAGGAAGAGATTTCATTGATCATGCATAGCTTTATGTGAATGTGTGCATACACCCATACTTATTACAAGTGGTGTACTAACCCCCAACTATTTACTATTTTTATAGGTGCAGGTCAGAGGACAAATTGATGAGAATTGCAGCGGTTTGGACTTCAGCGCTTTCTCTAAATCATTTGGTAGGTCCTCTTGATTTCGAGGATGCTACACGCATTAGTCCAGCTTTAGGTATAGACATAGCTAGTGGATGTTGTCCCTACCATTTATTTCATATTTAATTTCGAACCTTTTGATGTAAGACAATTTTGGCAACTTAAAATATATTATATTCATCGTTTGCTTTGAAATGTTATTGATATTAGATGGTTGTCTATTGATGTTGAGCTTAGTATATAATGTTTAATACGTAAGTACTATATGAAGTCTAAGTAAACTTCATACATATAAAAAGTTTTAAATTTTCCGCAAATTTAACTAGATGAATGGATGAATGCAAGATGAGACTTGTCAGCGACCTCTGAGAGGTCAACGACGTAGGTGGCGATTCGGATTCAAGAATCCGGGTCATGACAATGCGAGAATACACTTTCATCCAAGAATCTACATACATATGTGAGTAGCACTTTTACAATATAAACCATAGTGTTTTCATGACAAGTATGCTTTCAATGAACATAAGAGATTAACCTCATTATACATCATTCATGCAACATAATAGGTAAGGTTCAAGAGAGTGGATACCTCCCACAATACCTTACCTACATCCTTTAATAAGCCATGTACCTTGCAAGATAATTCAAAGTTCGTATACAAGATTTTCAAACATATATACAAACCCTAGAATTTCCCCCCATTTCAATGTCAAGAATCAAGTATCACAATTACACCCATAGACATCACAATAGGCATGAAAAGAAGATTATATAACTAGATAATCAACAATAACAATTTACCATGTTCATATCTACTCAATTCATTCAAAAACATTCATAAAATTAGGTCATAGGGTGCACATTGGTTCTTGGGAGATTTCACAATACAAACCATCAACTAATCCCAATTTATTCAAAATATAAGTCAGACTACATAAAGAAGACAATTTTTAAGGGAACCCATGGCTAGATCACAAGCCCTAGTTTTTTGTCACAATTTCAATTTCAAAAATAGACGTTAGGAAGGGATTCATGGATAAACTAATCCACGAATCAATATCCCAATAACTTGTTTGATGTAAGCGCAAAAATTTGAAGTGAAAACGATTAATGTTCAGTGCCCTAGCTTGACTTCTTCCTTGTTCTTCAGTTGTGGGTTTGAGAGATGTTGTGAGATAGGGAAAGTGGGTTTTCATTTTTTATTGGGATTTATAAATTGGTAATTATGTTATTAGCTAATTACCTGACTACCCTTCATTTAGCCATATTTGAGAGCAATGAGTTGTGTTCATTGACTAGTCACCATTGATGGGGTGTGAATGCTTTGACTAAGTATCGACTCACGACTCCCATTAACGGGGCGTGAGTTAATTGATGTGCTTTCAATGGTCCTCGTGGACCAATCTTGTTTTTGAAAGCTTTTTGGACTCTTCATTTGGTCCTCTCATGGACCATTGGTAGGGTTCTAGGCTTGTTATACTTTGACGTTTATGCATTGAAACCTTATTTCAAGGTTAGGAAGATTATTTTAGCACCTTATCCTTATGTTTAGACTTCCTTAGGCCATTAGACTATGGTTTAGTCTCTAGTTTAAGTCATTAGAAATAAGGGTGTTACACAGTGATACAGAAGATGCAATCATGAATGTACATAACAATACTCAATTTACCTATGCAAGGATCAATTGTGTATCCAAAGATTCAAGTGGTGACACACCATTAACAAAGATTCTCAAGCTCACAATACTTCCTTCAAATGCAAGTTCAAGCTGAACAAAAGCATTTGAATGACCTCACACAAATGATGATTTCACACACAAAGGTATAATCAATTTATGTTCAACAATAAGATAGAACTCTAACTCTAAAAAAAGGACACAATGAATTCTTTCACCCATTGGTTTTCCCGTGTATCAGCTTTCTCAAGATCAAATAGGTCTTTTTAAGGATTGTAATGGGGCTGAGTGCAAAGGTATGGTATTTAGGCTCAATATCTTTATCCTCATGAATTGTGGTGCTCACAACACTTCCTTTATTCTTTGTTCCTCATTTTCGTTTTTGCGCATACTTCATCCTATTATTCACTTCCATGGATTGCTTGGAAACCCTATTTCTTTAGTACTTTATTCAATAACTTTCTTTTTCATCCTTTTCTTTTTCTTCTCTTTCTTCTCTTTTTTCATTAATGGAGAGTTTCCATTTTTCGCAACACCATGGGTTAAGGGAGACAGTCTTTGCACTTCTTGACTATCTCTTTTATTTCACGACACCCCCAACTTAGGCTTTTGGCCTAAGTTGGCTATTTCAATCAAACCAAAAATCATTAGGATTGTAGAAAATGGATTATGAATGGTCTAGTTGTTATCACGTTTCTTCAAAAGAAGGTTAAGTTTCAAATGGGGATCAAGAGAGGTTCACACACTATCAAGGTAGGTCACAAAGAGGTGTATGTCAAATTGGCTAACAAAGTTCATAATTGCCTAAGATCACATCAAGATAAAGCTTTACTTAATCAACTGGACTAACGGGGCAGATTCTAGGTGTTGTCATGCATGGTTTAAGGTAAGCTCATCACACAAGGCATCGACACTTAAGTCAAAGAAGACTACACACTTTGGATAGTGTTTAACATTCATTACCAAAGAATCGATTTGACAATTATCTAATCACAACGAGATACAAATAGTTCATGTATTGTCTATGCAACTTTATTTGTCCTCATTGTTTCCGTGCATTCATGTTTCTTCGATTTCGAGCACTATTCAAGTCATCGGTTTGATCTAAACTAAGACATAAAATTTCCTAATAACAACTAAATTTTCAAATACATATGAAAGGTGGCAAAAAATTTTGAAAAATTTAAAATATTTTGGATGGGTCAAAATAATTTTGCAATTCTAAATATATAGGATCCATAAGCTCAACCATACACAAAAAATCAATCTATAACACAATTCAAACATAACACCCCAAATATATACACAAAACAGTCAAGCATCAACACAAAAGGTGTGGGTGTCACCTTACCAGAAATAATAACATTTCTCCTCAAATAAATAACAATAATCAAGAGGTCAAATTAGAGAATGATATAGATAGGGCAAGAAAATACTCATGGTTTACGTCTGGCTATACATGCTGCTTCGAGTCATAGTCCTTCAACAAATTCTACATTACAAAGATGCAGCGGTTTGGACGTTAAGCAAAAAGTTGAGTGGTTTAGCTAGATCTACACAACTTCGCTAATCAACCCAATGCACCTATGTTCAATCCACATTCTCGAATACTTCACAACCACGCTTTTGCGTTTTGGCTGCAAACATTCCGATTTATCACCATTTGGCAACAACATCTTGACTTTTGCGTCAACTGGCGCTTCTTTTATAATCGTTTACTTCGCAGGGTTTTACATAATTCCCAGCAAATTTGGACGTTCAAACCGCGAAAAAGATTCGGATTGCCGATATGGTTGGCGATAGTACAGTAACCCAACCAAGGATTGGGGTCGTGTCCCGAGGGAGTGGTGGTGTGAATTTATAGATTAGTAAAAATACATTTTAACTAGTCATAGCTAAAGATATTATCGAATAAAAACTTTATAAATTCAAAATGGGGGTTACACAAGCATCAAATATCAATGGGAGCTTGTCACAATAGTAAAAATAACAAAAAATAATAAGGAAATATAAACAATGATAGAGGAATCCTTAAGATGTAACAGGGATACGGGCTAATCTAAATTGTTGGGTACATACTTTCGATAGGAGGTTTATAGAATAATTGTAACTATGTTAAGTTTTAAATGAAAATAAGTTCTCTCTCAAGCAACTTACACCGTTTCAAATGTGTTCCTCTTGGAAACCCAGTTGCCCCATAAAGACTAGCCAACACCTTACCCTCTCACTCTTTCGAGCTAAGTGTGTAGGAATGAGACTATGACTCACTCTCTCAAGCTGAGCCTCTTGTCGACCCACTCCAATCGGAAAACAATTTAGTAGTCTTAGTTTAGCGACTTCTATCTCGAGCAAGCCTAAAATAGATAAAGAAATTATTATTTGCAGCTAAATATTCATTAGATTCATCTACATCCATTAAACGAAATTACAATTAAACTACAATTAATATATAAGCTAGCAAGAACCAACAACAATCTTAACCCATATTCGCTATGTCACACCCCAAGAATTGGGGGTTATATCCACAAATGTAGAAGAGATAGAAATTTATACTCAAATGAGTTTGCATTCAAATAGGTATGAAGATTTCAGTCTTCATAAAACCCAAGAATGAAGAAACAAAGAAACCTAACTCCCAATCATGAAGATGAAATCTTATTCTTCTCTAAGTCTTCAAAACCCTCTCAAACTCAAATAAAACATATCAAAAAGTAAAATTATATGTGAAAGTAATTAAGACGGTTCCTCCCTTAAAAAATACACCTTAACTAGTATTTATAGTTTATACATATCTTTGCTGCACCGAATCATTTTTCTTCATTAATCAGAATACCTGATCAACTCGGTGGTTTGCCCATTGGTATAGTTTACTTCCATCTCGCACAGTTTTCAGCATCATCATTCTTTGGTCAATTGGGTGATGAGGTACTGCTTCGCAGATCTTCTTGGTGATACACCGACTGCTCCTATTTTAACCAATTTTATCCTTTCATTAAAGGATCAGCACACTAGAAGAAAAGGTGAAGTAAGGCACTTCGTTGACTCGCCAAGTGGAATCGGTGATCCTAAGCCTTCATATCTTCGTTCTTTTCATCCCTTTTTGTTCCTTTTTGTTCCTTTTTGCGATATTGTGTCCATGCTTTCCTTCAAACTTTAAAACGTGAAACTTAAGATCTTTCATGAGATATTGAGATAAAATAAACATTTAAGGACACTTTTCCTATCAAAAATACAGACCTGAGTTTAATTTGTGGAGTCATTGTCACGACCTTCAAGTACACCCTAGAAGTTAGAGTATCCTTGAGTGCGTCACACGGAAAATGAGACTTGAAGAAATCTCATGTAAGCCTCTCGTACCATTCATTGCATAATAAACATACTAAAATGAGTAAGAATTTAAAACTTTCTTCATACACGTAGAACTCCTTTCATATACAATACACAAGCGGAAGACATTCATTAAAAACGTTAAACCTTTACAACCCTTGAACCATCTAAAACTTAATAGTATACAATAATTGGGACTAAGCCCATACAAGACATAATATAAATACTTAAGACATAACGGATCATGTGGATATTGTCCTCGAATCTATGAGGACTCACCAATACTTCATCTTCAACACTTAGAAACCTATCCATCCTAATCTAAAGTGACTTAAGGATTCCTTAGTTAAAGTGTGAAGAGGGCATAATGGATGATCTTTTAATGTATTATCTTTGGAAGTCTTGGGAATGACTCTAGTTAGATAAGTTGCTTGATATGTTTGACATGATCTAAACCTAGAAAGTCTTAAGGATTATTTAGGTAGCATTGAAGTGAATGTATGTGCGTTCTCTTCTAGGAGTACTTGAGTAAGTCTTTTGATAGCCTTGGAAGGGGAGATTGTCATATTATGTATGTCTTGTATGTTGGTGTATTGTAGGTGTGTATGTGTCTCAGTATGAGTAATCTTGAGGATCGTTTAGGGACATTTATAGAGGGTGTATGGGAGGTCTCTCTTTGTGTGACTTAAGTGAATCTTAGGATGGCTTTGGTGAGAAGACTACATGCTAGATTATGTTCAAAATGGAGGAATTAGGCTTCACTGTACATTTAAGGGACTTCACTGTACAGTGAAGTAAGCTTACTATAAAGTAAGCTCTAAAATCATGTAATTCGTTTTAAGTGTTCTCTTATGTGATTATAAGTTTCTAAATGTTATTCTTTTGATAATTTTATGATGTTTTAACGAAAAGATGCATATTTCCAATAAAGTCTATTTTCATAATTTTATGCATAATGCATACATAGTACATGTGGTTGTACTAATTTCATGCTTTATTTTCTATCTATTAGTTCTTGGTAGGTGAAGAGCTTTGGGAAAAATACTTGGACAAGGAGATCGTTCAATATGAAGTTTGAAGTATGTCCTCACTTTACTCGAGGGCATATATGTCATTTCATGTTTCTGTAATGAAGTTTTGTAATAGACTATATAGTAATATGTTTTAAATTTGTATGGGCCGTGACCAAAGTATTGTCGTGTCTTAAGATGATGATTCGAGACTTAGTGTATTCCTATTTCTACATATATGAAATAGTTTAAAACTTCTATATTATTTTATGAAAAGTTTTAATTCCGCACTACTTTTCATTATGTATATTCGATGAATGATATGATAGGATTGTATGAGACCTCCGAGAGGTTGAATACGCCGGTCGCAGTCCAATATTGCACCCTTACTTCTAGGGTGTGGTTTCGGGATGTGACAACATGTCATTTCACATAGGCCTCATGTATAGACATAAATGGCATCACATCAACATATAATCAAAGATTCACCTTCACACATACTCATCAAACCATAAACAAAAATAAGCGTCAAAACTCACCTTTTCTCCCTCAAGCATAGACATACCATGTCATCCAAGCAATCACATCTAAAAGGCCATCAGACAAGAAAACATAAGAGAGAGATCTTATAGAGTTAAGTTCTATGGCACAATATGAGAATGATGAAGAAGGGAAACTCTATTGTCCTATAGCCCCCGCATCATTTGATGTGTTGCGACTTACCAACAATGATACGAGACTCTACTAGCATGGTAATATGAGACTTATTTGACCCTAAACAACTTTTAAAATCTCAAGCTCTGATACCACGTTTGTCACGACAAGGGAGCACCCCCTAGAAGTAACATGGGATACTTGACCTCTCATAGGTCTTATACAAGCCCATAGTTATCATTAATCGCATTGCCATAATAAATTTAGCGAAAAATTTAGAACTTTTCATATCACATCGTATGCTAGAAACATCACTTCCATTATATAAGAATATAAGTCATATACATAGTTAGACTCTAAGTCTATTTTGCCATCGTAGACTCAAAATCATAAAGTAGATTAGGGACACGACCCTTTCACATCATAACATAATATTTATGCTATTACAATACATTAAATATAAACTTGACATAGGAAATCCTTGAAACATAAGGAATAGTTTCTTGAGCTTGTGAAACATATATCAAGCTCTTCACCACATAGACATCCTTTAAGCATCCATACACTACACTTTGTGTAAAAAGGTAGAGAAGAATGATGTTAGTACAAGAATGCACCAAGTATTGCAACCATGCAAAAACATGCATTTAAAAAGGGACATTTTACTTTGAAAACCATGCATCATGCCTTTTTGTGAAAATCTCATAAAACGTTGATATAATAAGCCTTATACAATTCACATACTTCAAATAGGCATATTAAATGGTCAAACATCATATAAAACCACACATTACTTTTGAGGCATATAAGTCACCACATTACAGTAAGCACCTTTACAATTACACTGAACTTATTTCAAATTATAGTGAACTCCTTCCTTTTACTTTAACTCCTTATCTTCCCAAGTAACCCTCTAGTGATGCTTGTTGCAATGCATAGACAATGTCCATAACACTATCCACACTCAACCATCACTTTATGGCCACTAGGGAATCATGCATACAACCTTCGTTAACCCAACACATGCATTCAGTGAACTATATTATAAGATACCTAACTGACATTTAACCCAATATACTTTGGGGACCATATAGATGGACTCATTACAAGACAATATGTAAGTTAAGACTTCCAACATAATCCTAGGCAATAGTCACATTAACATACTTGGACTTCACCTCATAAGAACCACATAAAACCCTACTCATAATCCCTTACTAAGTCTACTTGTGCAATGTACATGTGAAGTCCCATAACCCTACACATACTAAGTAAACCTAAAAGGAGACTACAAGCATTCACATTCCCTTCATACATCAACAATACAAGCATAGACAACCTCCTTTATGTCAAGCAAGACTTCATCATATAGTCAATATAACCCATATTATGCATATAAGGTAAGACCACATCATATAGACTCATTAGGGATCCTACCATGCATATCATCACAACAAGTAGACAACACTAAAATGTCATGTCTAAGTAACATAAGCATAATAATATACATTAGAAGACCTTCCTAAAACTCCGTTCAAGAGCTACTTGTGCTATGCATAGGTGAAGTCCCATACCCCCACCTACATTAAGCAACTTCCCTTAGGTTATCCTAGTTAGGGTCCTAGTCATTTACTTCAATTGTCCATTTTACTTAGGGAAACTATAGCCTCAACTGACATTAAGACCATCGGTGCTAAATATAGAATTTGGTGTTATAGAGCCTTACACCAAGAAGAGGTACCCTACTTAGCCAAAGTAGAACATTAACCTTAAACTAGCATCTTATGTGATATTACTTGCTATACCCTATGTGGAAAGCATAGTTTATAGATCTTGGGGGCCGTCTTGGAAATATCACTCTATGCCCTTGTTGGGCTATGCGGCTATCCACCGCATGAGGACTATTGTGAACCCTACCTTCCCTCCTTGTGAAGGTTCCACCATAAATTCACTCGCTTATATTCTAAGTTCCATTTATTGAAAAGCCATTATTACATTACTTTATAAAATATAGGCTTAGGAGAGTTAACCCCTCATATGCTTAGCTTATAGGTTATGGATGAGAGTTCATCAACTAAGTCATATGAGAAACCCTTTCACATGGACATATCATATTCAAAGCACCATCTAGTTTAGGGTACTCTTGGAACACCATCCAAGTGCCCCTCTATTGACTAGATCATCATACATGTGTGTGTATACATATATGTGAAAAAACCTTTCACATAAACACATTAAGGACACACATGTTCATACTTTACATTATTAGTGCATAAGTGTATAGGTGTAACTATATGCGAAACCTTTTGATATAAGCATATTTAGATAATATGTACATTCATAACGTACTCTTGAATTCATGTTCATGTACATGTAAAACCAAACCTAGGAACTATCCTTTAAAGGCACACATGTGCAATGCATAGACAAGGTCCCATACCCTTGCCCATACCAGCAGACCTATCAAGTCATCCTAGTTAAGGGATACATAACATACTTCATGAACATATACTTTTCATGCATAGTAGTAGATATTAGTGCTTATGAGAATTATCCTTTCATTATACACCATGAACCTATACTACCTGATAAACATGCATAAGGTGTGTGTACATTGGTCAACATGATCGTGTAAGGGCAACAATTCTAGCATTAATGGCAGCCACTTTACAAAGGCCACAATACACATTCAAGCATAGACCACACACCACATACTAACATAGGAGACAAGACACCGTCATTTCATCTAAGACCCCTATCATGCTTAGACGAACGATTCATATAGAGTTTCATAGGTAAGTATCATAGCACAAAAGAGTACTCAAACATGAACTTGTAGAGTATACCTAGCCCTAACATAGTCACTTGAACGTATAGGAAGCATCATCAATATAACCTAGATCATAAACTAGCATTGGAGACTAGTCATAATACTTTACATTGTGTAATCATCATAACCACACTTTCATGATACAATTGCCTTCAAGACTATGATCACAACCAATAATAGCTTTACAATAAGGTGAATATCGCCGCCATAAGTGGACCATACTACACAAAGCCATACAAGGTTACATCAACTAGCAATTCTATAAGAAGAGTAGAGAGAATAGGGAAAACTTACAATTTCCTCCAATCTTTATTCATCATGATCAATTCCCATTTCAACATAAATAAATGTATAAAACAGTAGCTAGAGGAATCATTGCATAAACGAAATCATACTTAAATTTACCATAGAAGCGAGATCACATTGAAGCTGCATTAGAAATCTAGAAAAGATAGGAGAATTATAGACTAATCTCATTAAAACCATCAAACCTTCATCCACATGGATCACTCATCAACAATTAACAATCAATATACAATTTAGACATTAGATATAAGCAATTCAACATGCTAATATCATAATTCAATCAATACAAAGTCAAGATCACAGTGCCCATAACATAGGCTAATTTGAGTATTGGAGAGAACATGGGTTTTATCATTCAATTGAATTTAAATTCATCTTAAAAATAGTAGATAATCATTAATTTATCATAAACATGCTTTTGAAATCAATTTGTGAAAGAACCCGTGGCTAGATTGGATATTGGGAATTTTGGTCTTTGAATCATATTTGAAAATCCTTGATTGACTCCTTAGAGAATGGATAACTAAGTATGAAGGATCACCATATCATATTTATTGAATACTAGTGAGAAATTTGAGAAGAAACTATGAAAATCCACCCCATAGCTTGAACTTGAGTTTTCCGGAGGTTTTAGAGAATTTGGAGAAGAAGCGTGATTTGGGATTTGTGATTCTTTATTGGGGGTTTGGGTTTTGGCTTGGAAAAGGGTTTAAATAATTCATAAATCAGTTTTAAGTTAC
The DNA here is from genome assembly GCA_022817965.1 of Solanum lycopersicoides. NCBI lineage: Eukaryota > Viridiplantae > Streptophyta > Magnoliopsida > Solanales > Solanaceae > Solanum > Solanum lycopersicoides. The sequence continues at coordinate 190,848 of JAJJBR010002802.1, forward strand.
CAAAACACCCCATGGTTAATGGGACTTTTAGACATGTCAAAATTGACAGAAAAACCACTCAACCAGATCTGGAAGTGGGATGCGCGTCGCGGGGAAGCCTCCCAATACTGCCCAAAATAATTTTAGGAAAGTAAGGTGCGTTCTAGGCGCGCGTCGCACAGGACAATTCCAAATCATGGCTTGCTCGCTGCCTTGGGCAGCCTCTTGTCCAATGTTTCCGTACACCTTGGGGGGCCTTCGGGTAGTCCCGGGGAGTCGTACCCGGACGTTTTGACCCTTACCATTTCTATTAAGTTAAAAGGGTCAACTAAACTGACTTTCCACTCCAAAAAACACATGAAAACAAGGCCAAATACACTCTAGCACATCTAAAAGGATAACTTTCGAACCTCTAAGACGTTCTTGAACGTTTGACCTCCAAATTTCATGAAACTTAACTCACTGCCTATAAATATCATTATAACTCATATAAGGACCTCATGATCCCATGAAACACACATAAGCACATAAAAATACTTAAGGCCCTTTGGTAACAAGTCGTCAAACGTCTTTATCGTCTCTTGACGTTTGACTTCCAAATCATCTCAAATCAAGTATACATACTATAAAACATTTAATGAAAATATTATTAACTATTTTAGATGCATGTTAGGCTCTAGGAACCTTAATGCATTTTTGGGGTCTTACATTCTACCTTGGCAAGTATACCACCTTCTTTCGGTGTAGGGTTTTATGACACCAGATTCCACATATAGCTCATGTAGTCTATGTCGGCTAAGGCAATTGTTCCCAGTAGTAAAATGAATGATTAAATTTAAATTAAGATAAATATTGATTAAGATGACTTGAGGGGTTTACTTAGGATAGGTAGGGGAATGGGACTCTACATAGACATTGCACAAGTCAACTCTAAAGGGAGCCCTAGGAGATGGTCTTATGTATTATGATATTATGAAATGTATGATGTTGACTTTATATGGTGATACTCTTATATGATATTGGCTATATGTATGAACATGATGTTGGTCTAAATTGCTATATATAGTGAGGACTACGTATGATGATATGTATTATGTAGCAAAGCGTTACTTAGGATCTCCTGTCTTGTTTACTTGATTGTGTAAGGTTATGGGGCTTCACATGAGCATTTCATGTGTGGGATTGGAACGGTATTGTTGGTAAGGGTTTTGTATGTTATAATGATATGAGATATTTAACTTGTTATGTTGATATTGTTCTTATGTTTATGTTGTCTTGGTTGTGAACATGTCTTATGCTATTGTGGGCCTTATATTGTACATGCTCTATTGTATGTGCATTAAAGGCTTTCTAATGACTTAGCATGTTTTCTAAAGTAATGGTCCCTTTTCATTCATGTTTCAAATATTTTATGTGCATATACTCATAATTAGTACAAGTGGTGTACTAACCCATATTTCTATGTTTACTACAACAATGTAGGTTCGTGTCATTGAAGTGTTGAGGCTACTTTGAAGAAGGCTTTGATACTCTTTCTCCAAGTGTGTGTAGGTCCTCAATATCCGAGGATGATACCTTTTTTATTCTACCAATGTGTCTTGCTATAGTCTAAAGACATTCATTTCACTCTCATTGTATAAGATATTGTTCTAAGCCCTATGTGGCAATTATACATTTGTGTAAGGTCTTTGCCCAAATGTTCTATTCCGTTTTAGATGTTTTAATGTGAGACGACCTTAATATATTATCTTATGAATGTTTTTTATGTTGTGTAAAAGAGAAGCCTAAGTAAGATTCCTATGCGAGTAATCTACGTAAACTCCATATATGTAGTATGCGAGAAGTCTAAGTAAACTTCACTATGTATATGTAAAAGTTTAAATTTTTCTGTGTTTTTGACCTATGATATGTAATGATGAATGCTAAGGGCTAGTCGAAGTCCTCTTTGAGGACAACGACGCCTGTTACGTCTAGGGGTGCTCTCCGGATGTGACAAACTTGGTATCAGAGCATGAGGTTGAATATCCCTAGGACTGAGTCTCTCTTAACCACGTATAATTCTATTATTATTCATAATTTTTAGGTGCGCCACAGTTATGAATGAGAGAGTATGTGATGCTTAGGAATTTCTCACCTTCTTGGTAATTTTATGTCGTGCCTATTCTATGTGTTCTTTTCACCTATGTGTTCTTTTCACCTAACCTTTTATTGTGGTTATATGTATAACTAATATAAGGTCAGATGCAAGAACAGTCGAAGAATGAATTGCTAATGCGGGGCCTCCTCCCCATGAAAACCATGCTCCTCAACTAAAGAAAGTTCCTATTGGTCAGGAAGTTTCGGTTATTCCTCAACCTATAATGGATGGAGAGATAAGGTCGACTTTTCTCTATTTGGCCCAATCCATGACATCTCAAGCTAATTTCGTCACTTCTAAAGTTAAAGATATGATTGCTCAAGTCAATCGAGAAGTTGGAACCCGTGTGCCCCAACATGCTAACACTATGGCTTCTCGTTCGAGACACTTTACTAGGATAAACCCTCCTATGTTCTTTGGGTCAAAGGCTGGTGAACCTCCTATGATGAGGTCTTACCTCATATGCATAATGTTGGTCTTGGTTACTGTATAATGAAGGACCTACTTGGCATGCATGTAGTTGACTATAGTATCATTGTTGATGTATGAAGTATATTTAGGTCTTGTAGTATCTTTGTAGGTTTACTTAATATGTGTGAGGTTATGGGAATTTACATGTACATTGCACTAGTAGGCTTAGAATGAGATTATGAGTAGGGTTCTATGATTGTTTGTGAAGTGAAGTCCAAGTATGCTAATGTTGACTATTTTCATACTATGATGATATGATGATGTTGGAAGTCAGTTGAAGGTTTTTTTGTAAGGAGTTCTTCTATGTGGTCCATAAAGTATGTTGGGTCAAATGCGAAGTAGATTTCTTATTATATGAAATGGTTCTTTGAATGTATGTATTGATTAATGAAGGTTGTATGTATGACTACCTAGTGGCCTTAAGGTGATGCGTGAGTGTGGATTGTGTAATGGGACATTATCTATACTTTGAACCAAATATCACTATAGAGTTACGTGGGAAGTTACGGAATTAAAGAAAAAGGGACTTACTGTGACAGGAGACTGAGTTTACTGTAAATGGAATAAGCTTACTATAAATGCAATGAGCTTACTGTGAATAAATTGTAAATGTGCCTTAAATTTTATTTATGGCTTTATGTAATGTTATGACTACTGTATATGCCTAAAATAAGTATGTGAATGGTATGATGCTTATTGTATCAAGTTTTATTAAGTTTTCGCAAAAGGCATAATGCATTGTTTCAAAGTAAAATGTCCTTTTTCAATGCATGTTTTTGCATGGTTTCCATACTTAGTGAATTCTTGTACTAACACAATTATTCTTCTTATTTTTACACAAAGTGTGGGTATGAATGTTTAAAGGATGTCTCTTAGGTGAAGAGCTTGATATGTGTTTCCCAAGCTCAGGGAAAGGGATCTTTAAGATCAAGGATTTCCCATGTCATATTTTATGTAAAGATATGTAATAGGTTGTTATGATTTATATTGTAAGGGTCGTGTCCCAAATGTACTCTAATGATTTTGAGTCTATGATGGCTAAGAGACTTAGGGTCAAACTACATAAATACTATTAAGGAGGAAGAATAGAGAGGCCAACAAGTGGAAGAATAGAGAGGCCAAGAGGGACAAGTCTTATGAAGGTGGTTCTTCAAGGGGAAGGTTAGAAATTCAAGAGAAGCCTAGATTCATGAAGAGGTTCTCCAATCAAGTTCCTTTTATTTTTTCCAAGGGTCATGATGATAGGGTGTCTAACCCCATGTCTCAAAAGGGAAGAGGTAGTAATTCACCAAAGAAGAAGCCTACTTGTGGAAAGTGTGGCAAGAAGTATATGGCACATGTTTAGTTGGGAAGGACAAGTTTTGGGTGTGGTAAGAGAACCCATAGGGTGAATGATTGCCCTAATGTGAGGGTTCAAGAGAAGGGGGTTCTAATGCGGATGTTCCGAGGAAGAATTGCTTTTATGCTCTCTGCTCTAGGGGTGAACAAGAGAGTTCTCCCGATGTGGTGACGGGTATGTTACAATTCTTCAATATTTATGGCTATGCTTTACTTGATCCCGGTGCTACCTTTTCATTTGTTACCCCCTTGGTAGCTGGAAAGTTTAATGTATTGCCGGATATCTTAAATGAACATTTTATGGTATCTTCCCCGATGGGTGAATCAGTGGTTGCAAAAAGGGTATATGGAAATTGTTTTATAATGTTGCCCAATAGATTTACTCATGTTGAATTGGTAGAACTTGATATGGTCAATTTTAATGTCATTTTGGGAATGGATTGGTTGCACGCTTGTTTTGCGTCCATAGATTGTAGAACAAGGGTAGTCAAATTAAATTTTCCTAATGAACCCATCTTAGAGTGGAAGGGGGGAAATTCAATTCCTAGAGGTCCGATCATTTCATGTTTAAAGACTTGTAAGATGATCTCTAAATGGTGTTTATACCATATTGTAAAATTCAAAGATTTAGACTCTGAAACCCCTCCTATTGAGTCGGTCCTCGTACTGAGGGAATTTCCGAATGTTTTTCTGAATGACGTGCCTGGAATTCTTCCCGAACAGGAAATTGATTTTGGTATTGACTTATTACCGGATACGATCCCATTTCAATTCCTCCTTATCGGATGGCTCCTGTTGAATTGAATGATCTGAAGGCTTAACTCAAGGATTTACTAGACAAAGGCTTCATTCGACCTAGTATTTCTCCTGGGTGCTCTGGTTTTCTATGTAAAAAAGAAAGATGGGTCTATTAGGATGTGCATTGATTAGTGTCAATTCAATAAAGTCACCATGAAGAACAATTATCCTATCCCTAGGATTGATGACTTGTTTGATCAACTTCAAGGTGCGAGTTACTTTTCTAAGATTGATTTGAGGTCGGGATATCACCAACTTAGGGTGAGAGGTGAAGATATTACCAAAACGGCTTTCCAAACTAGGTATGGTCACCATGAGTTTCTAGTAATGTCATTTTTGTTAACCAATGCCCCGACAACTTTTATAGACCTAATGAATAGGGTGTTCCGGAATTACCTTAATGCTTCTGTAATTCTCTTTATTGATGACATCTTGGTATATTCTAAGAGTGAGGATGAACATATGGGCCATTTGAGAAAGGTTTTGCATGTCCTTAAGGAACATTAATTTTTTGACAAGTATAGCAAATGTGAATTTTGGTTGAGATCGGTTGTGTTTCCTAGTTATATCATCTCTAGTGAGGGTTGTAGAGGTCGATCCGATAAAGACGGAAGCGGTTAAGAATTGTCCTACAACTTTGGCTACAACTTATATAAGAAGTTTCTTGGGCCTAGCAGCGGTATATAGAAGGTTTGTCAATGGGTTCGTTTATATTTCATTTCCTTTGACAACTTTGACTCAAAAGAATGTGAAGTTTGAGTGGTCGGAGGCTTGTGAAAGAAGCTTCCAATTGGTAAAAGATAGTCTTACCTTCGATACGGTGTTGACCTTACCGATGGGTACCAATGGTTTTTTGGTGTATTTTAAAGCTTCTCGAATCAGTTTGGGTTATTTCCTTATTTAATATGGTAAGGTTATAGCTTATTCATCTATGAAACTCAAACTTCATGAGAGGAAATACCCACTAATGACCTTGAGTTAGCGGCCGTCGTGTTTGCCTTAATAATATGGATGAATTTTCTCTATGGTGTTCATGTTGATATGTATACCTACCACAAGAGTCTTCAATATGTGTTTACTAAAAAGGAGTTAAATCTCCAACAAAGAAGATTGTTGGAATTATTGAAGGATTACGACATGAGTGTTCTCTACCACCTTGGCAAAGCTAATATGGTTGAGGATGCTTTAAGTTGTATGACCGTGGGTAGTGTGTCTTATATCTAGGAGAGCAAGAAAGACCTAGTGAAGGATGATCACAGGTTTGCTTAATTGGGTTTTCGGTTGGAAGATTCCCCAAATGGTTGTTTTATGGTCCATCATAACTATGAATCATCTTTAGTGGTTGAGGTGAAGTCTAAGCAACACCTTGATTTATTATTGATGGAGTTGAAGAAATTGTTCTTCGTTAATCATAATTTTGTCATTCTTCAAAGGGGGGGGGGATGGTGTGCTTACGTACCAAGATAGGTTATGTGTAATGAATGTTTATGATTTCAGAAATCTGATCTTGGAAAAAGCTCATGGGTCCCGATATTCTATTCATCCGGGTGCCACAGAAATGTACTGTAACCTTCAAGAGGTCTATTTGTGGGAAGGCTTGAAGAGGGACATAGCGGAATTTGTAGCTAAGTGTCCTAATTGCCAACAAGTAAAGATCGAGCATCCAAAGTTGGGTGTCTTACTCCAGGAAATGGAAGTTCCCTCTTGGAAGTGAGAAGATATTAATATGGACTTCGTAGTGGGTTGCCTCAGACACGAAGGAAAAATTACTCAATATGGGTTATTGTTGATAGGTTTACAAAATCCGCCCACTATATTCCCGTTATGTCTACTTACTCGGCGGAGGATTATGCAAAGATCTACATTGATGAGATAGTGAGTCTTCATGGGATCCCTTTGTCTATTATTTCGGGTATAGGCACTCAATTCACGTCTCATTTTTGGATATCCTTCCAAAAGGGGTTGGGTAATAGCTATTATTCGACTATTTTGATTACTCCTTTTGACGCTTTATATTGTAAGAGATGTAGGTCTCCGTTTGGGTGTTTTGATTTTGGCGAGTCTTCACTCCTTGGTCCCGAATTGATCCATGACGCATTGGAGAAACTTCATATGATAATGAACCGATTGAAAACAACCTATAGCTGACAAAAGTCTTATGCCGACAATAGGAGGAGAGACCTTGAATTCGAAGAAGTTATAAGGTGTATTTAAAAATTCACCCATGAAAGAGGTGATGAGATTTGGCAAGAAAGGGATGTTAAGGCCCCACTATGTGGTCCTTATGAAATTTTACAAAGGGTTGGCTTATGAGTTGAGATTATCTAGTGAGATAGCTTGAATTCACCCGGTATTCCATTTAACCAAGCTTAAGAAGTGCATTGGTGACCCCAAGTCCATTCTTCCTATTGAGGGTCTAGGTGTGGATGAGAACCGATCCTACGAAGTTGAGGAACAAAGAGGTGGCCTCCGTAAAAGTTATATAGAGGAACCACCTAGTTGAGGGAGAAACATGGGAGGCCGAGACCGACATGAAGTCTCGTTATCGTTATTTTTTTCCTTATGGAGGTTTTTAATTCTTATTAATAACAAATATATTTAAATAACATGAATTTGGCTTGTTTTTCTATGTATGTGCATACTTTGGTAAAGGTTTATGTCAATATGACTCTTCATTTAAAAAGTCCTTTTGTTTTGAATGGAGTTGTTAATTACTCCAATGGGCTGTGACTTATGATTATTATATGTTCTTGTTGGTTGGGCTGCTAGTATTGAGTCTATCCTTTCCCTGCAAAAATATTTAGTGTTATTCATGGACGAATGTTCCTAAGGGGGAGATAATGTAACATTCCGGAAGTTCCATGACATAGACTAGAGCCGCATCCATTAAATAGTTGTTAAAATGATGTTTCCAGACCTATATTAGTGTAATAAACTCAATTAGAAAAGGTTAGATCCAAAATGTCAAGAAACGTCCAAGACGTCCGGAAGCTAGTGTAATTGAACTAGTAAAACATCCTTAGGTTTCGTGAATGTTTGGAGGTGTTGTTTAAAGTATAAAACCTTTAAGAAGACTTTAAATAGGTATCATTATGGATATAGGGTGAAAATGTCCAGTATGACCCCCCTAGGATCGCTCTAGGGGTACACGAAGGGACCCCAACCTTGGCCAAGCAAACTGCCAAAGCAGCAGCCAAATTGGCCTTAGAAAAAGTTTCTCCGCGTCACAAAAATGGTCCACCAAGATCCAAATTATTGTTCTGCGACGCGGACACGCAGCGGACTACATTGGATCAAAATTTAATTTGTGAAATCATGCGGGAGCAGCTCTGCGATGCGGACTTACTTCCCGACGGAAATCTGAAATTTGGAAATCAAATTTTACAACATTAAAGTGTAAACTTATGTGAGGGGTCTTTTGGATATTTCATGGGAGTACTATATATTGATTTTCAATCATTTTTACCTCATATTTAGTAACTCAAAACAAATTCCCAAATTAAAACCCAAAAGCTCTCACCTCTGTCTACTTTCTCACTCTATTCATCCTCCATTTGAATAACAAGAAAGCTTGAAAAAGAAGACCAAATTCTCTAGGATTTCACTCGAATTCTGTGGATAAAGCTTTTTTAAGGCATGGGCTCTTCACTCTTGGGATTCTTTCCACAAGAGGTCTTTTTAAAGTTGATTTCTAAGTTGCCCAATTCTTATGGTTTTTCTTCTACAAATGGGTTTTCTTCTAAACTCTAAATTGATGAGTAATTATTACTAATTGTGGTTACCTATGGTTGATTAAGTAGATATTGTTGAGTAATTTATATTGAATAATGGTAATTTCATTTAATTCATGTGCTTTCCCCAATTCTCCCAAATCTTGGATCTTGCTTTTTAATTGATGAGAATTAAAGAATGTATTTAATGTTAGACTTGTTTAACTATTCTAATCCATTGGTGGACTTCCTAGGGTTATGTATTGTTGGGATTGAATCTACTTCTTGAAGATTCATGATGAACCCTTTCTCCCCTGAACCTAGGTTATAAATTGAAGTTAATTTGAATAGTGATGATATAATTGACTTACTTCTTGTGTTGATTACTATTATATGATGTTGTTACACCTATTGATGGGTGAATAAGATTGGTTGATTGTACGACCATTGAAGAAGTCCTATGAAGGTTAATTGGTAAGACCTTGTGATCTTGAATCCTTTACTTAAATTGTGATGACTTATAATTGATGATGAATTTCAATTGAAGTATTACATGTTACTAGATTAAGTAGGTAATTGTATGATGACTGTAATTGAAATTTCTTAACTATATGAATTGTGAGATGTTGATTAAGGTATGATGATATATGGTTGATTGGGAATCACCTTTGTGTGTTACCATGATATGCCTATGCTATGTTGATCTCACAAATGAAGGGTTGTTATGAAAGGACATTCTCATGTAATAACTAATGATCTCCCGTGACCTACACTAAGTTGTGATGTTAAACGATGACTTAGAGATAATTCAAAAAGGGACATTAGCTTAGCACCGTGTGAACTAGTTGTGAGATGTGTCCCTTACCAAGTAGGGAAGGTAGGTTCACTATGTTCTCATGAGATAGGGATTACGATTCCAATGTATTAAAGAGGGTGTCTACTATGTTTCCTAGTTCTTGAAATATGTTGCACCCATAGGAATACTTCCTAGTGGATCCACCTAGAATCCTATGTTCATGTTTTTGTTCTACCTTGGAAGGTAGACCACCTTCTTTCGGTTTAGGGTTTCATGACACCGGATTCCATATTAGCTCATGCGGTTTGTCGGTTCAGGATATTTCCCCAAAAGTACATTGAATGATTAAATATAAATGAAGAAAGACATTGATTAGGATGACTTGAGGGGTTTATTTAGGATAGGTAGGGGTATGGGACTCTACCTAGACATTGCACAAGTTAACTTGTCTTTATATTCTGATACTCTTATATGATTTTGGCTATGTTTATGAAAATTATATTGGTCTAAATTTCTATATGTAGTGATGACTACATATGATTATATGTATTATGTAGCAAAGCATTAATTATGATCTCCTATCTTGTTTACTTGATTGTGTGGGGTTATGGGGATTCACATTAGCATTGCACTTATAGGCTTTGGATGGAATTGTTGGTAAGGGTTTTGTATGTTATGTTGATATGAGCTATTGAACTTGTTATGTTGATGTTGTCTTGGTTGTGAACATGTCTTATGTTATTGTGGTCCTTGTATTGTATATGCTCTCTTGTATGTTCATTAAAGGCTTTCTAATGACTTAGCATGTTTTCTAAAGTAGTGGTCCCTTTTCATGCATGTTTCAAATATATTATGTGCATATACCCATACTTTGTACAAGTGGTGTACTAACCCATATTTATATGATTACTACAACAATGTAGGTTCGGTTCATTAAAGTATTGAGGCTACTTTGAAGAAGGCTTTGATACTCTTTCTCCAAGTGACGGTAGTTACTAAAGATCCGAGGATGATACCTTTCTTATTCTACCTATTTTGCTTGTATAGTGTAAAGACATTCATTTCACTCTCATTGTACAAGATATTGTTGTAAAACTATGTGGCAATTATGCATTTGGGTAAGGGTTATGCCCGAATGTTCTATTCTGTTATAGATGGTCTAATGTGAGACGATCTTAATAGACTATCTTATGAATGTTTTTTATGTTGTGTAAAAGAGAAGCCTAAGTAAGATTCCTATGCGAGGAGTCTATCTAAATTCTCTATATATAGTATGAGAGAGGTCTAAGTAAACTTCACTATGCATACGTAAAAGTTTTAGTTCTTGACCTGTGATATATAATGACGAATGCTAAGGGCTAGTCTAAGTCCTCTTCGAGGACGATGACGCCGGCTAAGTTTGGGGGTGCTCCCCGGATGTGACACTTGAATTATCCATCAATTCTCCTTCATTTTTGGGGATTTTATCAATCAAGGTATGATGTTTCATCCTTGAATCTTCTTTCTTCAAGGAGGAAAAATTCAAAGTGTTTTCCAAGACTTCTCAAAAGATAAATATTAATTATCCTATTTTCATATCTTGCCACGGGCTCTTGCATAAAATGTTTTGAATCAATTATTTATAATTTAATTCAGGTTAATTGAATGATTTTAGATCAAATTCCTTATGAACCCATGCAAAACATGAAATCCTTATTTTTATTATTTTATGGGTAATTTGATCATGTCTCTATTGTATTGAATTCTTGTGTATTTTACTTTGGGATATTTATTTATGTAAGAAGCATGTCAGAATTTTATAAAGGCTGTCCTAATTTGATGAATTTCATATTGAGTTATGTTGGATCACTGTATAGTTTAAGTATTGATTTGAATTAGTAATTATTGCTATTTGTAAGAGCCTTTGTGGATTGAATTGGTTGAATTGGCTATGGATTGAAGGTGGTAATGTTGGAATGTGGTATGTTGACCTAACTTCTTCAATATTGTTTGTATAGGTGTTTCAATTGTGATGTTTGGTATGGTCCATTTATGGTGGCGGTGATTATGCGATATACTTGTGAAGAATTTGGCCTCGTCGGCATTACTTTATGAATTATGGTATTATAATGTAATAACTTGTATATATGATCATTGTTAGGGCTTATATGAACTATGTGGATGTGTGAAGTGAAAGTGTGAATTATTCTAGTTCATGACATGTAAGGATCCTCAAAATGAAATAAGGTGTCTAGAGACTCAAATGTGCCAAAAAAGGTTTAAATTATGTTAATTAAGTGCTTTATAGTATGCATGCTTTATTTGTATTTTAAAGTCAAACGCCCAAGAACAACCGATGACGTTTGAAAGTTAGCCTTGGGACATACATGTGTGTCTTGGTGTGCCTTGGCATGTTTTACATGTTTGTTTTGGTACATATTTATATGGAAGGTCCTTAACTTGTTATGATCGAAGTTATGTTGGAAACGTCTAGGAAAAACTCCCCAAGGACAAACCAAAGGGTCCTTAAGGAGGACCCAAAGGATGCCTAGACCCTTCCTGGTAGTATCAATTCACGGACCAGTCAATCCATCTACATCCCGTCGTCTGGGGTGTATCGCCATACTTCGCCAGGGGAATTTCAAGCCAAATATTGAGCCTCATACCCAAATGACAGTTGCCAGTACGGCCCGTCGATGGGTCGACGAGGCATACCTTGGTGGGCGTCAATGTTGCCTGCAATTCTGCAGCATGCACGCTGCCATGCTAAGGGGTGAATGGGAAATTCACCCCACGTCCTAAATTGACCCTAGGCAGTTATTTTATGGATTTTTGCGTATATTAAGTTGGTTAAAAATATATAAAAAAAAATGACTTGATTCTTCAAATTTCACTCTTCTCTATGAAAACAAAACCTCTCAAGAAACCTCCATTGGAGATAAAGCTCAAGAACAGCTGGTAGATTAGATTGTGACGGTTTCTTCATCAAAATTTCATGGTTTTATCCTATAATGAGGTATGGTGATCCTTCATATTTAGATAACCTTTCATCTAAAGAGTTCCTTCCAAAGTTTTAAATGAGATTTCATGATCAAATTGTGTATCTTTCAATATAGCCATGGGTTCCTTCTCAAATTGATTTCAAAAGCATGTTTATGATGAATTATGGATTAGCTATAATCCAATTTCATGATGAACCCTTGTTTCTCCAAATTTCTCAATTTACCCTATAATGTGGGTGATATGATCTTGTTGAGATTTTGTTAGATTGTGATTTCAATCATGTTAATGTATCTGTAGCTACTGTTTTCTTTATGAATTGCTTATGAATTATGTGTAATTTATCTATCAGGATCAAGGTTTGGATAATTGGTATGTCCAACCTATATTCCTCAACTTTCTATAGATCGATGATGTAGTATACATAATGTGATCTTGATCCTATTATGGTTGAATCGTGACTTCTTATATGTTATTGTACTTTTAGCTACTTCCCTATATATGAAATGTTGATGAATTATGAGTATTGATCAATGATGATCAAGGCTTGGAGAATTTGTAAGTTGGCCAATTTCTTCTACTTGTCTATACAATTCCTAGTTTAATTGGTCTTGAAGGGCTTTGTGTGTTATGATCCACTTATGGTGGCGGTGGTTACTTAATTTTCAATCTATATGTGATGTGATCATGGTCTTGAAGGCAATTTTATTATGAATGTGTGGTTATGACGATCATCAAATGTAAAGCTATATGCCTAGTCTCCAATTGTAATTCATGATCTAGGTTAATTTGATGATATCTTCTATAATTGAATGAAGTGTTAGGGTTAGGTTTGGTCTATGTTCTTCCATTGATGAAGTTATAATGGTTAATGAAACCTACCTATGTACCCTATATGATTGTGTGATATTAGCCGATGTTAGGAGTTGTGATTGCAAATGTTGAAGTTGCCTTGTCTCCTATGCTAGTATGTTGTGTGTGGTCTATGATTGAATGTGCACTGTGGTCTTAAGAGGGTAGCAGCCTCAGTGTGATGTTGATAGCCATTATGTGATCATGTTGAACAATTTACGCACATTCACACCTCATGCATGCTTATAAGTAGTATATGTTCATGGTGTCTAATGAATGGATAATTCTCATATTCACTCATGTCTACTACTATGCATGTAAAGTATATGTCCATGAAGTATATGAATTATGTTATGTATCTTTACTAGGATGACTTGATAGGTGTACTAGTGTAGGCAAAGGTATGGGACTTTTCTTATATATTGCACATGTCTACCTTGATAGAATAGTTCTCAAGGTTGTGATCCATGTACATGAACATGAATGCATGATTAAGCTATGAACATGTCTTGCATGCTATGATGTCAAGTATATTATGTGATGAAATATGAAAATGTTTAGGGTCTAAATATGTTTATATGAAAGGATTTATCATATAGTGTGACAACCCTAAAAATGAATAGGATCAAGACTTAGGTTTTCAAGAATGCTTGCGATTAGACCAAGGTCCACACGGACTGATACGCGTAGAACCAGACCTCAGAACCCTTACTACGACCAAGCCAACTAACTTGGGGAGCTAATTGAGCTTGGAAAGGTTGGAACCAACCATGTTAGGCTCACGAAAACGTAGATTTAATCGAAGGAGTCCTTACCGGACTTAAAAGAAGAAATTTCAAGTTTTGAGGGTCCAAGGGTAAAATGGTCTCTTCCAGGCCAAGGGTAATATTGTAATTACCCTGAGGAATTAAATATTTAATTAATTAATTTAATTAAATAAAGCAATTCCGGTTGGGGCGACCCGAAGTGACCCATTTTCGCAAATGGGGTGTCACTCGGGTTCGAGCCCCACTAGAAGCAATGATTAAATTTGTTTTTAATTTATGTTGGTAAATTAATGTAATAAATTAATATTTATTAGCTGATTTAAGAAAAAGAAAAAATCAGATTTTTATTTAAAAGTTTGAAAGAGTCCTAGTTGACTAAGTCCTTACCTAAGCCTAAACTACCTTACACGTTTAACTCTCTCCTTCTCTCACGTCAACATCTCTCTTCTCTTTCACGTTTATTCTCTGCAAAATTAAGGTGAAGAACTGAAAATACATCAAGAGTTCTTCACACTTGAAGAACTCACACGAAATTTTAAGAAAAACAAAGTAACCAAAACGTTAAGGCAAAGAGAAGTTGTTGTCGGGTGGTGTGGACGTTGAGGAAGCTTGGACTTATTTGTGGAGAGGATTTTGGACAGCAATTTCGTGGTTGAACAAGAAAATTAAGGTATGGGTCTTCTTACTCTTGGTCTCTTTCCTAAGAGACCCTTAGGACTCAGACGAATTTAATCCTAAACTAAGTTGTTTCCCCTTTTGCATGCCCCTGTCACTAGCTCCCAATAAATCGTAGGTTAGGTATGATTGCTGGTAGATTTAGGAATCTTATGACTTCGTGATGAACATGATTTTAATTTTATACTTGAAATCGTAGGAAAGACAACCATGTATTCGAATGTTTGTGCAAGTGTGTGTATGTGCAAAATGTTATTGTAAACTCACTGTAAATGAGTTTTCGATTTATGGCTTCAAGTTTGATATGGTTTTGGTTGTCATTTTACGTGTATAAATCTATGTAATCGTGATGTTCATTAAAATGGAGATGGGGCTGATTTGAGTGTCAACATTTTGGCTAACGAATCCATGAAATACTCCCCCCAAAAGTATCAAATAATCCATGAGCTTTCCTATGTTTTCAAGTAGAATTATTGGTGAATATAAGCTAATAAAAAGTGACTAATTTCCAGCAGCAACTACAAGTTTGTTTAGGCTAAAGTGTAGAAGGGAAATTTGGAAATTTATTGGTTTTAAAAGAGGTGAGGCCACCAGGGTTCGAACCTGTGACCTCACCCGTATAACACTTTAATTTCGCAAGAATAAAGAAAAGGGGTTGGGGGATTCGAAATGGGGGTGCAGGCGAGTAAGGAGAGAGCAATAACTAAATTTGATAAAATGGGAGGCGTGGGAATCGAACCCACGACCTCAAGGCTGGAATGGAGCAGGGCAAAATAAATAGGAAAATAAAGTGAGGCTGTGTGGGCTCGATCCCACAACCTCACTGCCAAAATACCTACATTAGAGGATTTCAATTAAAAATAAAAATAGGAGGCTGTGGGGGTTCGAACCCACAACCTCACAGCCCCTAGCGAATTTAAATTAAAATAAGGAGGCTTTGGGGGTTCGAACCCACAACCTCCCAATTTCCCCAGCGAAATAATGAACAAAATAAAAGAGGTTGTGGGGGTTTGATCCCACAACCTTCTTGGTGTAGGCGAAATTGGGCATTGAGATGTTAATGAAAAATAAAAAGGGGTTGTGGGGGTTCAAACCCACAACCCTTCGACCAATTTAAGAGAATAGTTAAGTAGAAAATTAATAATTCGATGTCAATGTTGGGATTTAATCTAGAGTTCTAATGTCATGAATATTAAAAATAAAATCAACAAAAAATGTAAATGATATCCCAGTGATTCAAACTTGGGTTTCCTTGCCCAAACTTCCATATTGATACATAAGTCATACGTGAACAAAATATCCAAGAATAATGCCACATACTTAGATCGAAATCAAGATCTTGGCATACATACAAGATGCATAAGTCTTGTATCACATAATCTTAGAAAGATATGAATCACTTAGACGAAATATGAATGAAGCCTCATGGCTTGTATGTATAGACACATAAGTCTAACATACGTTCAAAAGTAAGTGAACCTAAGAGGTATGTAATGAAATGATGAACCCTGGAAGGGCTAAGTATGAGTGTCAGATACACTAAATGGCCAAGTGCATTGGCATATGATGAGATGAACAATGAAGGATGAAATGAACAATGAAATAATGAAACCCTAGAAGGGTTAAATAAGGGTGTGAAACACACTAAATGGCCAAGTGCATTGGCATATGATGAAATGAACATTCACATAATAAGAAGTGAGTAACTATGAAAAGCAAAGGTACTAATGATAATGAATGTGGTGACAACATGATATGAGGCTAATGTAAATGATGAGAGCAATCTAAAATGAGCCTAAGTAAATGTTACCAATACGTACTCACCTATGAGAATGTAAGATGATGAAGAGACCAGTCTCTATGAACACTCTAATGAAGGTATTGAGCTTAACACACTTAATACTAATGATGAGATGAGAAATCATCTAATGAGCTATGATGTCCTCATACTAGAAGCCAGCTTCCATGACGTATGAGATGAATGAAATAGAACTTTATACTGAGCACCGATAGGCTAGCTATGAGCGGTGATGCCTTCTTTCGGGAAGGACGGAGGTTCACGTAACTCTCATGAGATGAGACTGTCCGCATGCCGGGTATGGGTCTCCTTATATCTCCTAGTCTTCGAACCTATACTGCCAATATAGGGATCTGGCGGGGTTAAATTCCCATGTACGCTAGCATGTTATTGGATCACTTGGCCGGTGATTCCACCTCTTTTCGTGTGGGGGAGACACTGGATTTCATGATGCTCACATGATCTATGTCGTTAAAGTTAAAGTTCCCAATGAATGAATGAGGCCAGCCTCAAATGATGCACATAATGAAATGAATGATACCAAAGGTGTTAGGATAGGATAATCAAAGGTGAGTTAGATTCAAGTAATGACATTAGGTCATTCTTGGTCATTGCACAACGAACCTAATGAAAGTCTTAAACTACATCCTAGGTATAGCTGGTGGTTACACTGGCCTATGAATGAAACGAAATGAAGTACGTATGAATGAATGAAGCAGACTCTGTGTTTGCTAATGGAGATTCCCTAGTTGAGGTCCCATCTGTTGAGCCCTCATTTCTGGGATGTCTTAATGTCAAGTCCATGATTCCAAGGTCTCATGGCATATGAATGAATGATATGAAAGAAGTTATGTGCTACACGCAAAATGTATTGTATGCTATATGATATGTGCTATGTGTAAATGTTATGTGCTGTGTGCAAGTGTGAAAAGTATGATGATGTATGTTATTCTCATGGTATCACTTTCCTAATTCAAATTTGGAAAGCTCATTTACTTTCCTAATCCAAATTTGGAAACTTTCCTAATCTCAATTTGGCAAGTCCACTGACTTGACTTTCCAAAAATCATGTTGTTAGGAAAGAGCTATTCTTTCTCATGCATGTCCTTGGTGTGTGCTTGCATATACCCATACTTAGTACAAGTGTGTACTAACCCTATACAAACTCTACTATTTTAGGTGCAGGCACAGGTGGACGATAGAGCTACAGGATCATCGTTGCAGTTATCCGGACGTCCAGCATTCATCCGGTTTTGGTAGGTCCTCATGTCTTCGAGGATGCTACTGTTTTATATTCTAGCTTAGTTTTAGAGTTGAGCTAGTGGAGCATGTTCCACTAGCGTTTCTTTCCTGCTTTTATTCAGATTATGTATTGGTGCCATTTTGGCAATTATACGCTTTATAAGAATTGAACTATTTCTTTTAGTTGCTTATCTCTTAATGTTAGATGGTTAATGGTGAACAATTACGTATTAATGAGAATTTTTTATAAGTATGTTAGGAAACAAAAAGTCTCAAATTTTCCGCTAAAATTAACCTATGTAAAGTAAGAATGACGTAAGTAGGCTTGTCTGCGACCTCTGAGAGGTCAACGACGCCGGTCTCGTCTGGGGTCTAGATTCCAGTCGTGACATATAGTTACACCTATACACTTATGCATGAATGAAGTGAAGTATGAACATGTGTGGTCCATGGGTGTTTATGTGAAAGGTTTTCTCACATATATGTACACACACACATGAAAGCATGTCTATGATTCCTGTATGATGATATAGTAAATAGATGGTCTCTTGAAAGGTGTTCTCAATTGTATCCTATACTAGATTGTTCTTAAATATGCTATGTCTATTTGAAAGGTGTTCTCACATGATATAGGTTGATCAAAGAACTTTCTCATCTATAACCCTTGAGCTAAGAATATGAGGGGTTAATTCTACTAAAGCATTTGTTTTATAAAGTATGTTAATAAAGACTTTTCAATAAAGGTAACTTAGATTATCACCGAGTGAACTTGAAGTTGAGGGGTGTCCCTTCCTAATTTGGGAAAGTAGGTTTACCAAAGTCCTCACGAGGTTGATAACTACAATGCCCCATATGGTATAAAGAGGCTTTCCATATATGCCTCCAAGTTTCATAAACTATGTTGCCCATACGATATAGCAACTGATATCACCTTATATGCTAGCACGATCTTATTGTTCTACCTTGGCAAAGAAGAGCACCTCCTTTTGATGTGAGTGTATACAACACTGGATTCCATGTTTAGCATCCATGGTCTTAGTGTCAGTTAAGTCTATAGTTTCCCTAATGTAAAATGGACAATACATGTAATGTAAGGAACCATAACTAGGATAACGTAAGGGAAGTTGCTTAGGATAGGTTATAGTAATAAATAGTCCTATGCATTGCACAAGTAGATCTTGAAGGGTGTTCTGTGAAGGTGTTCTAATGCATGTGTATTTGTTTATCTTTCTTGTGCATGACATTCTAGTGTTGTCTACTTGTTATGGTGTTATGCATGGTATGAGTTTTATTGAGTGTATATGATGAGGTCTACCTTCTATGCATAATGTTGGTCTTAATGACTATATGATGAAGGTCTAACTTGGTATGTATCTGGTTGACTATACTTTCCACATTGATGTATGATGTCTATGTTAAGTCTTGTAGTCTTCTTATTAGTTTACTTAGTATGTGTGAGGTTATGGGACTTCACATGTACATTGCACTACTAAGCTTAGATTGGGATTGTGAGTGAGGTCTTATATTGTCTTTATGAAGTGAAGTCTAAGTATGTATTGTTGACTATTGCCTATTATGAGGTTATTGGTAGTGTTGACTTACATGTGGTTGTTAAGTGAGTACTATATGTGGTTCATCGAACATTTTGGTTCATATGTGAAGTAGGTGTCTTAGGATATGCTATGTTACTATGAATGCCTATGTTAAGCAAATAAAGGATATGTGAATGTTCACCTTTCTGGCCTTAAGGTGATGCTTCAGTGTGGATGGTGGAATGGGACACTATTCATACATTGCACCAAGTGTTCCTAGAGGGTTTCTTGGGGGTTAATGACATAAGTAAAAGAAGTATACTCTTTTGTAATGCTAAATTAGCTTTAAATGACTTATGTCGCATTATGTGATGTTATGAGTAGTGTACATGACTATGTAAAGGATGTGATCTATGTTTTGTTTATTATGTAAAAGGTTTTCTGAAGTTTTGCTAAACCGCATGATGCATTATTTTCTAACCAAATGTCCTATTTAAATGCATTTTTTGCATTATTTTCATATTTAGTGCATTCTTGTACTAACATCATTCTTGTTCATATTTTTACACAAAGTATAGGTGGTGATGGCTAGAGAAGTCTCTTAAAGTGAAGGGCTTGGATAACTTCCCCAAGTTCAAAAAAGGATCCTTAATATTCAAGGATTCCCTATGTTATGTCTTATTAAAGTTATGTAATAGCCTAGTTAATATTTTATGTTGTAAGGGTCCTGTCCCTAATGTACTGTAATGATATTGAGTCTAAGATGGCAAAGGGACTTAAAGTCTAACTATGTATTATGTTATTTTATATATATAATGGAAGAGGTGTTTTAGAATATGATAAGCTATGAAAGTTTTAAATTTTTTGCTAAATTTCCTATGACAATGCGATGAATGATAACTATTGGCTTGTTTAATACCTCTGAGAGGTCAAGTACGTCAGGTTACTTCTAGTGAGTGCTCCCCGTTCGTGACATGATAGGTGTCTATAGTAGACTATGGTAATGTCTTAATGTGTGTTGCTTGATGTTGAAGTATGAATCTTCATAATTGGCTATATAAGTCTTCTGATGGATTAAGTTGATGTTCCTTTAGGAATGAATAGGGTGACTTGTAGTATACGTAGTTGTCCCTATGTGCTACTTGAATGTGATTGTACATATGATAAGAGGATGTATGTGTTTGTCTTGATGTGGTAGACCTATGTACCTCTACTAGATACATGAAGAATATGAATATGACTCTTGACTTATCAGGCTAAAGCACCTTTGTCATGTATATGTATGTGTGATGAAAATATGACCTTTAACATTGTTCAGAGGGTCATTTACTTAGTACCTTCAAACTCGAAAGAAGGTTATGATATCCTTGAAGTTGAAAGTCGTAATGGTATCCTACTTGTGAGAATGATGGACTTAGGGGTAGGTTTCCTGGAACGGCATGAAACCATCTGTAAGAAATTCATTGAGCTATCCTAGTAACCTTTGTATGGAAGACCTAGTGGACCCTCTTTGGTAAGGTGTATTATGATTTGGTTATTACTATTATATTTTACCTCTTCATATGCCCTTTTGTTTTAATTACTCTATGAGAACAAACGCTAGCACCGAGTTAGTATGCTTGGGTAATGACTCTACATAAGTTAAGAATAGAGTACTAATAAACCCTTGATATTCCTTAACCATGTGCCTACATGGGCTATGTCCTAATTCTACCCTTGGCAAGTAGAACACCGTCCATTTGAGTACTGTAGACTCTAGATTCGATGCCTATCCAGTATGGTCTATGTTGGTTATTGCCTATTCTCATATTGTGGGATACAAGCTAGTGTTGGAGAAGTTCTACAAAGTGTAGGTAGTGGAATGGGACGCTATCTAGACATTGCACGAGTAGGCTTTGAAGATGTTAGTATGTAGGTTCTGTAGTGGTCTTCTCCAAGACCATTGTGTGAAAGCCCATAATTATTGAATGTCTCTTAATTGATTTAGTGAACATAGTGACTTAGGTTAAAAGCATGTAAATGAAAAGGTACTTATCTAGTGTAGGTTTAAGGATTTCTTAGGTAGGATTGGAGAGAGTGTATGGGCGGTCTCTTCATGTCTTACTTAGGTGAGTCTTAGAGTAATTCTAGGTAGGGATTTAATTGATGAAATGGGAAAAATCTTAGCTATGGTAGTCTTAAGGATCACTTTGGTGTGTGTGAAGGGGTTGCATGGGAGGTCTCTTCATAACTCTATCAAGTGAGCCTTAGAATAACCTTTGGGAGGAGGGTCTCATTTTTAGGTGTTTTTAAGTGATGTTGATACTATATTGTGGAGTGTTACTTATATGTGAAGTTGGTGTTAAATGTTGTTCTTATACTTATGTTATGAAGTTTTCTTCCAAAAGAACATCTTATATAGAAATGTCCTTTTAGCATGATTTTATGCATTACACCATGCGTAGTGTGTCACGACCGGGGATCACCCCCTAAAAGTAACATGGCGTAGTTGACCTCTCTGAGGTCTTATACAAGCCCATAGTTATCATTCATCGCATTGTGATAGTAAATTTAGAGGAAAAATTAGAACTTTTCATAGCACATCATATGCTAGAAAACCCACTTCATATATATATATATATATAAATATAAGTCATAATACATATTTAGACCTTAAGTCTCTTTGACATCCTAGACTAAAAATCATTGGAGTACAATAGGGACGCGACCCTTATAACATAATACATAAGTACAATATTAAGAGACTTTACAGTAAACAATAAGTTAGGAAATCCTTGGACTTAAGGATCCCTTTCTTTGATCTTGGGAATTCACATATCAAGCTCCTCATCATCTAAAGAAATTCTTTAAGCATTATAACCTACACTTTGTGTAAAAAGGTAGAGAAGAATGGAGTTAGTACAAGAATGCACTAAGTATGACAACCATGCAAAAACATGCATTTAAAGGGACCTTTTTCTTGAAATCATACTTCGTGCCTTTTCGTGAAATCATCATAAAACCTTTATCCAATAAGCATTAAATCATTTACATACTTCATATAGGCATATTTAATGGTAAAACATAATATAAAATCATACAATGCATATAAGGTAATTTAGGAACATTTTACAGTAAGATTCTCCACTTTACAGTAAGCATTTTTCCCTTTACAGTGAACTGCTTTTCTTTAACTCATTAGCCTCCCAAGTAACCCTCTAGTGATACTTGGTGCAATGAATCACCTTAAGGCAACAAGGAAACCATATATATAACCTATACAATCTAACACATACCATCATAGAAGTATAGAACACCACAAGACATATTCAAGTCAAGACCATAAGGCATTACAGTGAACTCTATTCACTTTGCACATATACTAATTTCACTTCACATAGAACCTTATAAAACCTTACTCACAATCCCAATCTATGTCTACTAGTTGAATGTACATGTGAAGTCCCGTAACCTCACACATACTTAGTAAACCTATCATAAGACCACAAGCCTTAACATATACTTCATGTACCAAACATAATACTATAGTCAACTACATAAACTTCAATTAGGACCTTAGTCACATAGTCATATTAGAACTTCATATCATGCATATCATCACATCATCTAGACACTAACAAAATGTCATGATAGAGAACCATAAACATATGCACATACATTAGACCACCTTCCTAGGACTCCCTTATATATCTACTTGTGCAATGTCTAGTGGGTTCATTACTTCCACCGATCCTAAGTACCTTCCCTTAGTTTATCCTAGTTAGGGTCCTTTACTTTACTTTACTTCCATTGTCCGTTTTACTTTAGGGAAAATATATTCTCAACCGACACTAAGACCATGGGTGCTAAACATGGAATTGGGTGTTGTAGAGCCTTACAACAATTGAAGGTTCTCCGCTTAACCAAAATAGAAAATTAACATATATATTTGCATATTAACTGAATTCACTTGCTAGGTCCTATGTGGCAAGCATAGTTTATTGAACTACGAGATATACATAACCCTCTACATGCTCTTAGAATTGGATCCTCATCTCATGAGAAACCATGGGAGAATCTTCCTCAAGGAGAGTCAACACCTCATGTGGAACCATAGGTGAATGTTCCTCCAAGGGAAGTCAACACGTTATGAGAACCCAATGGTTAATCTTCCTCCAAGGGATGCCAACACCTCTCATTGTCAAGTTCACTCGGTGCTAAGCTAAGTTCCCTTTATTGAAAAGCCTTTATTATATTATGTCATAAAACATAGGCTTAGGATATTGACTTGTCATATGCTTAGCTCATAGAATATTTAAGCACCTATCTAGTTTTAGGGTACTCTTGAGAAACACCATTTAGGTGCCCCTCTATTGACTAGATCATCATTCATGTGTGTATATACATGTGAGTAATCCTTTCGCATAAAACCTTTAAACCACACATGTTCATAACATACTCATGCATTTATATTCATGTCATAGGAGACCAAACCTAGGAACTATCCTATCAAGGCACACATGTGCAATGCATAGACAAGTTGCCATACCCTTGCCCATACTAGTACACCTATCAAGTCAACCTAGTTAATGGAATGCATAACATGCTTCACATGCATATACCTTACATGCATAGTAGTAGACATTTAGTGAATATGAGATCAACCATTCATTAGACACCATGAACCTTTACCACATTGTAAGCAAGCATAATGTGTGAGTGTGTGTACATTGGTCAACATGATCACATAATGGCTATCAAAAACACATTGAGGCAGCCACCCTCTTAAGACCACAATGCACCTTAAAGCATACACCTCACAACACAACTTAGCATAGGAGACAAGCTAACTTCACATTACACTTAAGGCTCCTAATATTGTCTATTCACACATTTACATAGGGGTACATAGGTAAGGGACCATTAACCATTTATAACCATCTAATTATGCACTTAACCAAACCCCAACATAGTCGTTCACATACTTGTAACATGAGTAATACAACCTAGATCATAACTAGAATGAACTAGGCATGAGCTTCACATAGGGTCTTCATCACCAACCCACACATTTATATTGTAATTGCCTTCAAGGCCATGATCAAATCAATATTTAGACAATGAAGTAAACACCGCCACCATAAGTGGACCATTTCACACAATGACATACCGGGCTTCATCAACTATAAATACTATAAGAAAGTAGAGAGGAAAAGTCATCCTTACCCATTCATAATCCTTTGATCCTCATTGATAAACGTACATTTTTTCCCCAACAATATATTATTGGGAAGTATCTAAATATACATTTAACATAAAGGAGATCATACTTAATTCCCTATAAGATCATGACACCAACATATACACCAAACAACAAATTCAATAGAGAGTAGATGAATGTAGATCACTCATCAATTTACCTTGAATTTATAATCAATAGTAATTTATCAACAATATACATGTAGGGCAGTAGATAAAAATATGGTTAGTCATACGAAATCATTCTTCATCTACCCTAGCATTGAGATTACATCATGTATATTACATTACCAATCTATAGGCTAAAAGAACCTTGATAAATTCATACAAATACTCCTTTACTTTGATCATCAAGGATCCATACCCACAATTCGCAACAACATCAACATAAGGCAGTAGCTACAATTATCTTTACATAAACTAAATCCTACAGTAATTACCATAAAATTGAACTTACAGTGAACACATAGAAACATAGGTTAGTCTTATTCTAACATTCATATATTGATCGACATGGATTATTCATCAATAATTCAGCATCAATATACATAATAAACAGTAGACATAAGAAAATCAACGTAGTAGAATCACAATTCCATTAACACAAATTCACGATCACAATGCCCATGCATAGGCTAAATCGAGAGTTTAAGATAACATGGGTTCATAATGCAATTGGATTGAAATCCACGTAAAAACCAATACATTATCATCAATTCATCATGAGAAATCTTTAGAAAATGTTTTCAGAAATAACCCATGGCTAGATTGAAAGATTGAAGGTTTCATCATGAAATCTCTTTGAAATCATTGAGAAGGACTCTCTAGATGGAAGATTAACTTGATATGAAGGATCAACATACCTTAATGTAGAAGAAAACCTCTAAAACTTGGTAAATAACCCATCAGAATCGAATCTCTATGCTGTTCTTGAACTTTACCTTCAATGGAGGTTCTAGAGAGAATTTGGTTTTGGAGGTAAATCTAGTTTGTGAATAATGGATTGGGAATGGGGTATTCACGTTTTTGATAATATATATACATACAAAAATAACCAAATAAACCAAGTATGGTTAGGTTATCACTTAGGGTCAATTTCCCATTCACCCCATAATTAAAATAGTCGCCACGCAGTTGCTGCAGCCTGCATCGACGGACATCCATCAATGCCCCTTTGGCCCATCGACGGAACGTTTGTGGCTTCTGTTTTTAAGGTCTTAGAATGTCTTTTGGCTGATCCTTCCCCAGGATAAGTGTCCATCCACGCCTCCCCATCAACGGGGCATCATTCAACTGATGGGGCATCATTTTGCTCTGTCGATTGGCACTGCCAAAGTAGTGTCTTGACAGCCTTTGGGTCCTTCTTGAGGGCATCTTGCGGGACCCTTAGGGAGTCTTACCCGGACGTTCCTGTAACAACCCTTAAAATGGATAAGATAATAAATGCTTAGTGTGTCTAGAATGCCTATGATTAGACCAGGGTTCACACGGATTGATGCGCGTAGAACCAGACCACGGAACCCTTGCTACAACCAAGCCAACTAACTTGGGGAGTTAATTGATCTTGGAAAGGTTGGGACAAACCATGTAGGGCTCTCGAATACGAAGATATACTCGAATGAGTCTTTACCGGACTTAAAGAGAGGAAAGCTTAAGTTTTGAGGGTCTAGGGGTAAAATGGTCTTTTGCCAGGCTAAGGGTAATATCATAATTACCCTAAATACATATGTAATTATTTAATTAATAAAGTATAGGGGCAATTTGGGGAGAGAGAGCCGAAATTGAGCTCTTGAAGTGAAGTCTTGCTCCACCCGGGTTCGAACCTAGGTGGAAGCAATGATTTAACTTTTTTTTATTTAAATGGATAAATTAATTTAATTAATTAATAAATATTAGCTGATTTAAGAAAAATAAAAATCAGATTTTTTATTTAAAGGTTTAACAAAGAGTCCTAGTTTGACTAATTCCCAAACTAAAACTCCTAATTTTAAGCCACTCTCTCTCACTATCTCTCTCTCTCACGTTTCACTATCTCTCTCACGTTTTCTCTCTGCCAAAACAAGTTCAAAAACAGAAAAATATTGAAGTTCTTCACACTTGAAGAACTCACACCAAAAATCTAAGAAAAACAACGTAAATCCATCACTTTAAGCAAAGGGGGGGAGTCTTCTGTCGATTGGTGTTGAAGTGTTGAACTTGGAATGATTTTGGAGAGGATTTTGGGCAGCAATTTTGTGGTTGAACAAGAAAAATAATGGTATGGGTCTTACTCTTGGTCCCTTTCCCAAGAGACCCTTAGGATTCAGAATATTCAATCCGAAAACTAGGGTTTTTCCCCGTTGCATGTCCCTGTCATTAGCTCCCATCAAATCATAGGTTGGTATGTTTGCTGGTAGAAATTAGGTGTTGCAATGTGTTTTCGTGATGAATATGTTCATGAACATGTATTTGGAATCATATGAATGACAAGCCTTGTTGCCGAAAATATGTGTGTGTACGTGAAAAAGTTTACTGTAAACTTACTGTAAATGAGTTTTGATTTATAGCTTCAAGTTTGATATGGTTTTTGTTGTCATTTTAAGTGTATAAACTTATGTAAATGATGATGTTCAATTAAGTGTAATGTGGCTGAATTAAATGATAAATTCTTGGCCAAAAATATCCATGAAAACGCACCTAAAGTACTCACTAAACACTACTCCAAATGTATGAACTTTTATTGTTAAAGAGTGGAGAAAATAGGCTGCAAAAAGGGAATCAAAATTTCCAGCTTGTGATGTTGATTTCGGGCAGCTTCTGGAAATTTTGAAGGAGTTTTAAAAGTGATTAAAATAGGTGAGGTCAAGGGGAATCGAACCCAAGACCTCACATGACCTCAAGGTTGAGAATTTTAAAAAAAAATGTGTTGGGGCTAAGGGGATTCGAACCCCTTAGCTGCTGCCCACGAAATGAATAAAAAAAAAAAATGGGGATTGGGGGAATCGAACACATGACTTATGGGCAGCAAAGAAGAGGGAGAAATAAGGAAAAATAAAAGATGTGAGGCGTGGGAATCGAACCCACGACCTCAAGGCTGGAATAAAGGAGGCGAAAATAAGTTTAAAAAAAATAGGTGAGGCCGTGGGGGTTCGATCCCACGACCTCACTGTCCATGCTCTAAACATGGAGAAAAATATTAAAAATATATATATATGGGGCTGTGGGGGTTCGAACCCACCACCTCACAGCCCCTTAGCGAAAATTAATTAAAAGTAAGGAGGCTGTGGGGGTTCGAACCCACAACCTCCCTACTTGGGCGAAATTAAGAGTAAAATAAAAGAGGTTGTGGGGGTTTGATCCCACAACCTCTTGGTTTAAGAAAAAATGGGAGAATATCATGTTAATGAAAAATGAAAATGGGGTTGTGGGGGTTCGAACCCACAACCCATCGGCCAAATTCAAGAAAAGGTTAAGTAGAAAATTAATCCTTCAATGTTAATATTGTGATTTAACTTAGGGTTAAAATGTTATGAATATTAGAATAAAATCAATTAAAAATATAAATGATATCCAATTGATTCAAGACTTGGGTTTCCTTGCCCAAACTTCCGTTTGATACATAAGTCATACGTGAACAAATCATCCAAGAATAATGCCATCTACTTAGATCGAAATCAAGATCTTGGCGTATATACAAGATACATAAGTCTTGTACTATATAATCTTAGGAATGTATGAATCACTTAACGAATTATGAATGAAGTCTCATGGCTTGTGTGTATAGACTCATAAGTCTAACATACGTTCAAAAGTAAGTGAACCTAAGATGTATGAAATGAAATGATGAACCCTAGAAGGGTTAAGTATGAGTGTAAATACACTAAATGGCCAAGTGCATTGGCATATGATGAGATGAACAATGAAATGATGATGAACAATGAAATAATGAAACCCTAGAAGGGTTAAGTAAGGGTGTAAAGCACACAAATGGCCAAGTGCATTGGCATATGATGAAATGAACATTCACGTAATAAGAGGTGAATAACTATGAAAAGCAAAGATGCTAATGATGATGAATGTGGTGACAACATGATAAGAGGCTAATGTAAATGATGAGAGCAATCTCAAATGAGCCTAAGTAAATGTTACCAATACGTACTCACCTATGAGAGTGTAAGATAATGAAGAGACCAGTCTCTATGAACACTCTAATGAGAGTATTGAGCTTAACACACTCAATACGAATGATGAGATGAGAAATCATCTAATGAGCTATGATGTCCTCATACTAGAAGCCAGCTTCCATGACGTATGAGATGAATGTAATGGAACTTTATACTGAGCACCGATAGACTAGCTATGAGCGGTGATGCCTTCTTTCGGGAAGGCGGAGGTTCACGTAACTCTCATGAGATGAGACTGTCCGGCTTGCCGGGTATGGGTCTCCTTATATCTCCTAGTCTTCGAACCTATACTGCCAATATAGGGATCTGGCGGGGTTAAATTCCCATGTACGCTAGCATGTTATTGGATCACTTTGGCCGGTGATTCCACCTCTTTTCGGTGTGGGGGAGACACTGCATTTCATGATGCTCACATGATCTATGTCGGTTAAAGTTAAAGTTCCCAATGAATGAATGAGGCCAGCCTCAAATGATGCACATAATGAAATGAATGAATACCAAAGGTGTTAGGATAGGATAATCAAAACGTGAGTTAGATTCAAGTAATGACATTAAGTCATTCTTGGTCATTGCAAAACGAACCTAATGAAAGTCTTAAACTACATCCTAGGTATAACCGGTGGTTACACTGGACTATGAACGAAATGAAGTAAAGTACGTATGATCGAATGAAGCAGACTCTTTGTTTGCTAATGAAGACTCCCTAGTTGAGGTCCCATATGTTGAGCTCTCATTTCTGGGATGTCTTAATGTCAAGTCCATGATTCCAAGGTCTCATGTCATATGAATGAATGATATGAAAGAAGTTACGTGCTACATGCAAAATGTACTGTATGCTATATGATATGTGCTATATGTAAATGTTATGTGCTGTGTGCAAACGTGAAAAGTATGATGATATATGTTATTCTCATGGCATAACTTTCCTATTTCCAATATGGAAAGCTCACTGACTTTCCTAATCCAAATTTGGAAAGATCATTTACTTTCCTAATCCAAATTAGGAAACTTTCCAAATCTCAATTTGGCAAGTCCACTGACTTGACTTCCAAAAATCATGTTGTTAGGAAAGAGCTATTCTTTCTCATGCATGTCCTTGGTGTGTGCTTGCATATACCCATACATAGTACAAGTGTGTACTAACCCTATACAAACTCTACTATTTTAGGTGCAGGCACAGGTGAACGATAGAGCTAGAGGATCATCGCTGCGGTTATCCGGACGTCCAGCATTCATCCGGTTTTGGTAGGTCCTCATGCTTTCGAGGATGCTACTGTTTTATATTCTAGCTTAGTTTTAGAGTTGAGCTAGTGAAGCATGTTCCACTAGCGTTTCTTTCCTGTTTTTATTCAGACTATGTATTGGTGCCATTTTGGCAATTATACACTTAATAAGAATTGAACTATTTCTTTATTGTTTATCTCTTATTGTTAGATGGTTGATGGTGAAGAATTACGTATTAGTGAAGATGTTTTTATAAGTATGTTAAGAAACAAAAAGTTTCAAATTTTCCGCTAAAATTAACCTAGATGAAGTAAGAATGACGTAAGTAGGCTTGTCTGCGACCTCTGAGAGGTCAACGACGCTAGTCTCGTCTGGGTCTAGATTCCGGTCGTGACAAAGTTGGTATCAGAGCACTAGGTTTACTTCCGAGGATAATAAGTTCACATCAACCACATTGAGTAGTTTCTAAGTCATGGTAGTGAAGTGCACCACTATCCTGGATTAGAGACTGCATGATGCGTAGGAAAGTTTCCCTTCTTTTGATCTTATCGTGCTTTTCCTAATGTCTGATTTTCTTGGTGTTATGAGCGTGTCTAACATCAACTCTTGAATTTTCCGAAAGATCAATACAAGGAGAAAAGCAGGCGGAGATATTGGAGGAGCAGCTGCTGGGGTAATCCAAGTTTTCCCCCAGGATCCAGCTGCTGGAATAGAGATGCCTGTTAACCCAGATGGGTTGACAGATGATGAAGTAAGAACAACGTTGGTATAAATGGCCCAAGCTAGCACTTTACAAGCTCAGGCTGTTGGGTTTGATTGATGTGAAGAAGTCTGAGTTGACATCCTACCAGCTAAAGGATGTAGCTCAATCCTGGTATAAGGTGTGACAGGATACCAAGGCCTTAGGAGGAGGTCCTATTACTTGGAATCTTTTCAAGATGGCTACTCTATAGAAGTTCTTTCCCAGATAAATGAAGGAGACTAAGGTTGAGGAATTCATCAACCTTAAGCAGGGCTCGATATCAGTCAGGGATTACTCCCTGAAGTTCGTAAGACTTTACAGCCCAGGAGAGGCCACCTAATAGGAAGTGTGGCATAATGCATGGAGGATAATGTATGATGGACCCTAATGATGTTATAGTTGTGGCAAATCGGGTCACATTATGAAGGATTGTCCGAACGGGAGGAAATGTAAGAGCTGATAGAGTATACAAGGAGATTGCCACAGTGAAGGTATTGTGGAGGAATCATCTTGTTGAGGGTGCTACGTGGGAGGCCGAGGCCGACATGAGATCCCGCTACCCTCATCTATTCAGCCCTTGAGGTTAGACTTTCTACTCTTAAGTCTAAGGTTCCTTATCTCTCCATTTTTTGTTGCTATTGCTTGATTGTGTATAGTAACTATGTTATGATCTGACTGGCATTACGCTAGATAGTTAGTAGTGTCATTCGGGGACGAATGTTCCTAAGGGGGGGATAATGTAACAACCCTGAAAATGGATAAGAAAAGAAATGCTTAGTGTGTCAAGAATGCCTATGATTAGACCAGGGTTCACACGGATTGATGCGCGTAGAACCAGACCTCGAAACCCTTGCTACAACCAAGCCAACTAACTTGGGGAGTTAATTGAGCTTGGAAAGGTTGGGACCAACCATGTAGGGCTCTCGAATACGAAGATATACTCGAATGAGTCTTTACCGGACTTAAAGAGAGGAAAGCTTAAGTTTTGAGGGTCTAGGGGTAAAATGGTCTTTTGCCAGGCTAAGGGTAATATCGTAATTACCCTAAATACATATGTAATTATTTAATTAATAAAGTGGAGGGGCAATTTGGGGAGAGAGAGCCGAAATTGAGCTCTTGAAGTGAAGTCTTGCTCCACCCGGGTTCGAACCTAGGTGGAAGCAATGATTTAACCTGTTTTTATTTAAATGGATAAATTAATTTAATTAATTAATAAATATTAGCTGATTTAAGAAAAGAAAAATCAGATTTTTTATTTAAAGGTTTAACAAAGAGTCCTAGTTTGACTAATTCCCAAACTAAAACTCCTAATTTTAAGCCACTCTCTCTCACTATCTCTCTCTCTCACATTTCACTATCTCTCTCACGTTTTCTCTCTGCAAAACAAGTTCAAAAACAGAAAAAATATTGAAGTTCTTCACACTTGAAGAACTCACACCAAAAATCTAAGAAAAACAACGTAAATCCATCACTTTAAGCAAAGGGGAGGAGTCTTCGTCGATTGGTGTTGAAGTGTTGAACTTGGACTGATTTTGGAGAGGATTTTGGGCAGCAATTTCGTGGTTGAACAAGAAAAATAAAGGTATGGGTCTTCTTACTCTTGGTCCCTTTCCCAAGAGACCCTTAGGATTCAGAATATTCAATACGAAAACTAGGGTTTTTCCCCGTTGCATGTCCCTGTCATTAGCTCCCATCAAATCATAGGTTGGTATGTTTGCTGGTAGAAATTAGGTGTTGCAATGTGTTTTCGTGATGAATATGTTCATGAACATGTATTTGGAATCATATGAATGACAAGCCTTGTTGCCGAAAATATGTGTGTGTACGTGAAAAAGTTTACTGTAAACTTACTGTAAATGAGTTTTGATTTATAGCTTCAAGTTTGATATGGTTTTTGTTGTCATTTTAAGTGTATAAACTTATGTAAATGATGATGTTCAATTAAGTGTAATGTGGCTGAATTAAATGATAAATTCTTGGCCAAATATGTCCATGAAAACGCACCTAAAGTACTCACTAAACACTACTCCAAATGCATGAACTTTTAACGTTAAAGAGTGGAGAAAATAGGCTGCAAAAAGGGAATCAAAATTTCCAGCTTGTGATGTTGATTTCGGGCAGCTTCTGGAAATTTTGAAGGAGTTTTAAAAGTGATTAAAATAGGTGAGGTCAAGGGGAATCGAACCCAAGACCTCACATGACCTCAAGGTTGAGAATTTTAAAAAAAAATGTGTTGGGGCTAAGGGGATTCGAACCCCTTAGCTGCTGCCCACGAAATGAATAAAAAAAAAAAATGGGGATGGGGGGAATCGAACACATGACTTATGGGCAGCAAAGAAGAGGGAGAAATAAGGAAAAATAAAAGATGTGAGGCGTGGAATCGAACCCACGACCTCAAGGCTCGAATAGAGGAGGCGAAAATAAGTTTTAAAAAAATAGGTGAGGCCATGGGGGTTCGATCCCACGACCTCACTGTCCATGCTCTAAACATGGAGAAAAATATTAAAAATACATATATATGGGGCTGTGGGGGTTCGAACCCACCACCTCACAGCCCCTTAGCGAAAATTAATTAAAAGTAAGGAGGCTTTGGGGGTTCGAACCCACAACCTCCCTACTTGGGCGAAATTAAGAGTAAAATAAAAGAGGCTGTGGGGGTTTGATCCCACAACCTCTTGGTTTAAGAAAAAATGGGAGAATATCATGTTAATGAAAAATGAAAATGGGGTTCTGGGGGTTCAAACCCACAACCCATCGGCCAAATTCAAGAAAAGGTTAAGTAGAAAATTAATCCTTCAATGTTAATAGTGTGATTTAACTTAGGGTTAAAATGTTATGAATATTAGAATAAAATCAATTAAAAATATAAATAATAGCCAATTGATTCAAGACTTGGGTTTCCTTGCCCAAACTTCCGTTTGATACATAAGTCATACGTTAACAAATCATCCAAGAATAATGCCATCTACTTAGATCGAAATCAAGATCTTGGCGTATATACAAGATACATAAGTCTTGTACTATATAATCAGGAATGTATGAATCACTTAACGAATTATGAATGAAGTCTCATGGCTTGTGTGTATAGACTCATAAGTCTAACATACGTTCAAAAGTAAGTGAACCTAAGATGTATTAAATGAAATGATGAACCCTAGAAGGGTTAAGTATGAGTGTAAATACACTAAATGGCCAAGTGCATTGGCATATGATGAGATGAACAATGAAATGATGAGCTGAACAATGAAATAATGAAACCCTAGAAGGGTTAAGTAAGGGTGTAAAGCACACCAAATGGCCAAGTGCATTGGCATATGATGAAATGAACATTCACGTAATAAGAGGTGAATAACTATGAAAAGCAAA
>JAJJBR010002802.1:225654-287030 GCA_022817965.1 Solanum lycopersicoides
TCATTCTTCATCTACCCTAGCATTGAGATTACATCATGTATATTACATTACCAATCTATAGGCTAAAAGAACCTAGATAAATTCATACAATACTCCTTTACTTTGATCATCAAGGATCATACCCACAATTCGCAACAACATCAACATAAGGCAGTAGCTACAATTATCTTTACATAAACTAAATCCTACAGTAATTACCATAAAATTGAACTTACAGTGAACACATAGAAACATAGGTTAGTCTTATTCTAACATTCATATGTTGATCGACATGGATCATTAATCAATAATTCAGCATCAATATACATAATATACAGTAGACATAAGAAAATAAACGTAATAGAATCACAATTCCATCAACACAAATTCACGATCACAATGCCCATGCATAGGCTAAATCGATAGTTGAAGATAACATGGGTTCATAATGCAATTGGATTGAAATCCACGTAAAAACCAATACATTATCATCAATTCATCATGAGAAATCCTTAGAAAATGTTTTCAGAAATAACCCATGGCTAGATTGAAAGATTGAAGGTTTCATCATGAAATCTCTTTGAAAACATTGAGGACTCTCTAGATGGAAGATTAACTAGATATGAAGGATCAACATACCTTAATGTAGAAGAAAACCTCTAAAACTTGGTAAATAACCCATCGGAATCCAATCTCTACGATGTTCTTGAACTTCACCTTCAATGGAGGTTCTAGAGAGAATTTGGTTTTGGAGGTAAATCTAGTTTGTGAATAATGTATTGGGAATGGGGTATTCACGTTTTTGATCATATATGTACACCCAAAAATAACCAAATAAACCAAGTATGGTCAGGTTATCACTTAGGGTGAATTTCCCATTCACCCCATAATTAAAATAGTCGCCACGCAGTTGCTGCAGCCTGCATCGACGGACAACCATCAACGCCCCTTTGGCCCATCGACGAAAAGTTTGTGGCTTCTGTTGTTTGGGTATTAGAATGTCTTTTGGCTGATCCTTCCCCATGATAAGTGTCCATCCACGCCTCCGCATCAACGGGGCATCATTCAACTGATGGGGCATCATTTTGCTCTGTCGATTGACACTGCCAAAGTAGTGTCTTGACAGTCTTTGGGTCCTTCTTGAGGGCATCTTGCGGGACACTTAGGGAGTCTTACCCGGACGTTCCCAACGTAAATATACTCCTTGAGATGTCAAGAACCTTCCACATCAGTTTCACCTAAAACGAACACGTAAAAAACATCCAAACATGCAAGGCACACTCAAGACACACATGCATGTCTCAAGGGCTAACTTTCGAACGTCTTCGACGTTCTTGGACGTTTGACCTCCAAACTCATTAAACTTAATATACTGTCTATAAACACTATTATAACTAATTTAAGGACTTCATAAGCTCATGACATACAAATATAAGCACGTATAGACACATGAGGCACATAGGTGACTAGTCGTCGAACGTATTAGTCGTCCCTTGACGTTTGACTTCCAGTTCACCTAAATCTTTATACAATGCTTCAATACCACATTATAAAAAATTTTAGGACCTTAGACCCCTATGACAAATATGTTAGTCTCTAGACACCCTAACTCATTTTGTGGGTCTTACCCCACTTGGGAACATTAGTCCTCGAATGACATTTAGAATCTTTAATCACAACAAGGACTTCAATGAATTATAGATAAGATTACCATATTCATAACATCATCACATAGAAGTCGATGCACAAAAATTGTAAGGAACGAAAATTTCAAACCATTTATCACTCAATGCAATACAAGCAAGCCACACTTCACTGAGTCACGTTCAATGCATCAAACTCTTAGGAAGTTCTCATTTTCATAGGAGAAACATCCTTCTCCTAGTAATAACATGGTCATTAAACTTATTTTTATCAATTTTCCATCATACAAGATCACACCTAGACAAATTCAACAATACTCAAAAGCAAATAGGCACTCATACTTCAATGCACATAGACTTGAGTAAGATAGGTTAACAATGGATTCTTATTAGTTAGGCATAATGCCATGGGACCATACTCACCCATACCATGCTTTAGTGTAAAATTAGAATTTCTCAACCTTTAATCAAAACATGCTCAAACTTCCTTCCTAGTGAAGTCTAAATGGAAAGTCACTACAAGCACATCACAACAATAGGAAGCAATTTCACAACATTTCAATTTTTAGAATATCACAAGCCTTCATAAGCAAGCATCAATTTGAGATACTAACACAATATATAGGCACACAAAAGGGCACTTAGCTAAACATGTCTTCACTTTTCAAAACTGAGCCTACAATCATGCTTTCAAAACCATAGAAATCACACAAATTTCAAGAGATTCAACACTTTTCACTTTAAAGAAGCTCAATTTTTCATTTTAAGGATAAACATTACACATAACAAGTGAGTACCACTAAGTTTCTTACCTTATCTCATGAAGTCAAATGCACAACTAGCATATTAAGATGCACAATCAACCTGAGAAAACATGTATTTAATCAAAATTCTTTTTCAAGTACTTTAGAATCTTAAAAATAAATTTAGGATAGTGTCAATCAATACATACCAAACATATAGAGGTCATGTAATTCATACTTTATGCAAAGCTCCTTTCATGAACAAGCTTACTAACAATTCATTAGATTCAAGCTCAAGTAAGAATAGAAAGACAAGGTAGAAATATCTACAACCTTACTACTCCATCACCATCCCCCACTTAGGGTAAACCCAATAAAGAGCAACTTAATCCCTACCTCAAGAGGATCTTAGCTTGACAACCTTCATTTTTCATCACTTACAAGTGATTACCACTTTAGAAGGAATTACAGTAACACATGAAAGGGACATCAAGGGTCATTCTAAACCTTATCATCTAGGCCAATTATCCCCAATCATCAAGTTAGGTCATACTACCCAATAACATATGGTTTTCAACAATACATAGACACCAAGGTCATACAACATTTAGGAGAAACAATAAAAGAGACTTAACCATAAGGACTTTCTTTTCTTTCTACTTTACTGTAAGGCAACTTCTAAGTCAATCAAACCCACATCATCACCCTACAAGAAAAGCATGCTACCCTCACTTCTAGGTTTAAGCCTACACAAAAGACTTCAATCCATACAAAGCAATTATGAAGAACCACTCATATACAAAGATCAATTTTTGAACTATTAAACATGCATATATAGGCAACATACATCTTTACCATTTAACATATTCTTCAAAATATTTCAAGTCTAAACCATATTATAATAATATCATCATGCGAAGTCATATAGTAGCATGTCAATCGAAAAGAAGTCTCATTTTAACTATAATAACATCTAGCGTGTTTTTAACCCATGTCATTGCACAACTCTTCATATATCATATGATTTAACATAAATCTCATATATAGACATAATTGGCAGCACATGATCAAAACATGCCAAAATTCCCCTTCACATATACTCATGAAACCATAAAACCAAGATAAGCATCAAACTCACCTTTTCTCCCTCAAGCATAGATATACCATCTCATACAAGCAATCACATCTAAAAGACCTCCGGACAAGAAAACATAAGAGATAGGTCTTATAGAGTTAAGTTTTATGGCATAATATGAGAATGATGAAGAAGGGAAACTATATCGTCCTATAGCCTCCCGCACCACGAATGTGTCGCGACTCACCACCAATGATACGAGACTCGACTAGACGATGCAATATGAGACTTTTAAAACCTAAAACAACATGGCGTACTTGAATTCTCGGAGGTCTTATACAAGCCGATAGTTATCATTCATCACATTGTCATAGTAATTTAGCGGAAAATTTAAAACTTTTCATAACACATCATATGATAGAAACTGTACTTCATATATATATAAAAATATAAGTCATAATACATATTTAGACCTTAAGTCTCTTTGTCATCCTAGACACAACATCATTAGAGTAAAATAGGGACACGACCCTTATAACATAATAAATAAGTAAAATATTAAGTGACTTTACAGTAAACCATAAGTTAGAAAATCCTTGGACTTAAGGATTCCTTTCTTTGATCTTTGGAATTCACATCTCAAGCTACTCATTATCTAAAGACATCTTTTAAGCATTCATAACCTACACTTTATGTAAAAAGGTATAGAAGAATGGATTTAGTACAAGAATGCACTAAGTATGAAAATCATGCAAAAACATGCATTTAAAAGGGACCTTTTTCTTGAAATCATACTGCATGGATTTTCGTGAAATCTTCATAAAACCTTTATCCAATAATAATTACATCATTTACATACTTCATATAGGCATATTTCATGGTCAAATATAACATAAAATAATACAATGCATTTAAGGCAATTTAGGAATATTTTACTGTAAGCACCTCCACTTTACAGTAAGCATTTTTCCCTTTACAGTGAACTTCTTTTCTTTAAATCATTTGCCTCCCAAGTTACCCTCTAGTGATACTTAGTGCAATGCATCACCTTAAGGCCACAAGGAAACCATACATATAACCTATAGAAGCTAACACATACCATCATAGAAGTATAGCACACCACAAGACATATTCCAGTCAAGACCAAAAGGCATTACAGTGAACTCTATTCACTTTGCACATATACTAATTTCACTTCACATAGAACCTTATAAAACCTTACTCACAATCCCAATCTATGTCTACTAGCGCAATGTACATGTGAAGCCCCATAACATTACACATACATAGCAAACCTATCATAAGATCACATGCCTTAACATATACTTAATGTACTAAACATAATACTATAGACATCAATTAGGACCTTATTCACATAGTCACCTTTGAACTTCATATCATGCATATCATCACATCATGTAGACACTAACTCAATGCCATGCAAGAGAACCATAAACATATTCACATACATTAGACCACCTTCCTATGACTCCGTTAGTGTCACATCCCGAAACCACACCCTAGAAGTTAGGGCACAATCTTGGATTGTGACGTCCGTATTCGACCTCTCGGAGGTCTCATACAAGTCATTCATATCATTCATCGTGTATACATAATGAAAAGTAGTGTGGAATTAAAACTTTTTATAAAACAATATCGTAGTCTTAAAAACTCTTTTATATAGAAGTAATAGGAAATACAACGTCTCAATCTCATCATCTTAAGACACAAAAATACATGGTACACGGCCCATACGAAATATAAAACATACTACTATATAGTCTATACAATACTTCATAAATGAAACATAAAAGACATATATGCCCTCGAGTAGACATACTTCAACTTCTCTTGAATGATCTTCTAAATCCAAGTCTTCTTGCCAAAAGCTTTTCACCTACCAAGAACTATATAGATAGATAAAAGCATGAAATTTGTACAACCACATGTACTAAGTATGGCTTATGCTTAAAAATCATGAAAACGGACATTTATTGGAAATATGCATCTTTTCATTTAAATATAATATTTTAATCATAATAACAACATTTAGCAACTAAGAAACACATAAGAAATCATTCAAACCAAATAACATAATTCTTGAAGTCACTTAACAGTAATATCCCTTCACTGTACAGTGAATTCCTTCACCGTTACAGTGAAGTTACATTACTTCTTTTAAGACACTTCCTAGCATGTAGTCTTCTCACTAAAGTAATCCTAAGATTAACTTAAGTCACACAAAGAGAGACCGCCCATACACCCTCTCTTGATGTGCCTAAACGATGCTTAATATTATCATAATGAGACATACACACCTACAATACATCAACATACAAGACATACATAATATGACAATCTCCGCTACCAAGGCTATCAAAAGACTTACTTAAGTACTCCTAGAAGAGAACTTCCATACACCCTCTTCAAGGCTATCTAAATAATCCTTAAGACTTCCTATGTTTAGATCTGTCAAACATAACAAGCAACTTCCCTAACTAGAGTCATTCTCAAGACTTCCAAAGATAAGACATGAAGAGATCATCCTTTATGCCCTCTTTACACTTTAACTAAGGAATCCTTAAGTCACTTTAGATTAGGTACTCATTCATTTACATACTTTATATCATAAAGTCATTAGTTCATTAGTTCATTTAAGAGTCATACATCACATAAATGACATTCAAGTAATGGTCTTGGACAAGACCTACGGACTCTTACTAACACCGTCAAAGCCTATTGTACAATTTGTAGATAGCGTCCCATACCACCATCTACACCTCATAGAACTTCTCTCATGCTAATAGGTATCCCATATGATGAGAATAGGCAATAAACGACATAGACCATTGTAGCAAAGAATGGAATTCGGAGTTCTATCGTACTTCGATGAGGTTGTTCTATTTGCCAATGGTAGAACTTAGACACATCCCATGTAGGCACATGGTTAAGGAATATGAAGGTCATGCTTTGTAATCTAGTCTCATTCTTTAACTAGAACTAATTCCATTACCATACTCACTCGGTGCTAGCCTTAGTTCTCATAGATTAATTCACATTAAGGTTCGTACAAATGGGTCCCATATCAATTTCATGACTCAATTACATTTACCCTACCAAAGCAAGGTCCACTAGGGCTATCTCACTATGGCTACAAGAGGCTCATCATGACTTTCCAAAGAATTGATATGATGTCGTTCCAGACAATCAACCTTAAGTCCTTCATTCATTACATGAAGGATACCATTACGGCTTTCGACTTCAAGTTTCATAACCTTACCACTTCGTTCAAGTTTTCACATAAGGGACCCTCTTACCATCATTCAAGGTCTCACCTAACATTTATTCTTTCAATACTAAGACTCTTTAGGTTCCTAAGTCAAGACATCACATATCCACATTCATAAAAGCATCAAGTAAGGGACACAATTCTACCTAAAGAAGACACAACATACTTCACTTTAGCACATATATCATACATTCTTTAGACACTTAAGAATGACCCTTAACATCATTTAATCAAACTATTCATTACCTTAAAATTATCAACATAAAAATTATAGACTCATATAGCCAAGTTAGGAACAACCATGTATCAACTCTAAGACAACATACTTAACACATAGTCATAGCATAACATGATCACCTAAATAGTATTCATAGTGTAACGCCCTAAAACAAATTAACGTGAACTAGAGCTTCGTAAGTGTTGCTTGAGTGAATTTTGTGTTAAACCGAGTTAGTTTAGTATTCCTAAGGTGTGTGTGAAGTTTGGTTGAGTTTGGAGGTCAATCGACCAAAAACATCTGTGATGTTTGGAAGGTGTGCTTGTGTGTCTTGGTGTGTTTGAGTGAGTTTTACATGTTCGTTTTGCTTGAAACTTGTGTGGAATGTTCCTTAGACCTAGATGAATTAGTTTAGGGGTTTAACGTCTAGGAACGACCCCACATAGGACCCACAAGGGGCCCTAGATGAAGGGCCCAAGACTTGGACAAAAACTGCCTTGGCAGTGTCCACCAACGACGGCCACGACGGCCAGTGGTCCAACCAACGGCCCGTCGTCTTGCTCCGTCGGTTGTAACTGCAAGGTTGGTAAGTCAGGCTCCATTTGGAGATAAGTTTCAACCCACGAGACCCCACCAACGGTCCATTGATGCACAGACGGTCCGTTGGTTAGGTCTCGTCTCTGAAGGGTCCAAAAACTGTAAGTTCCCTGTTAAGACTTGGGGTGTTTGGTAAATTCACCCCAATTCTTTTATGACCCTAGGACGTTATTTTTAGGGTTTATTAGGTATACTAAAGTGTTCTAAACCCTAAGACCTCATTTTAGACTCCTCTTCCTAAAACCCAAAACCCCTCTCTCTTAGAAGACTCTATCAAAGTCACCATTGAAAGCTACAGGTCAAGGAAGGATAGGAGGGCTGGTTGGACGTGATTTCTTCACCAAAACTCTTGGTTTTGATTGATTATTGAGGTATGGTATCCATTCTTGAATACCCTTTCATTCAAGAAGCCATTTCCAATGAATTTCAAAAAGGGGTTTTCAACCCTAACATCTATTAACTTCAACCCAATATGGTCTTGCATGAAAATGTTTCTAATGATAAATTAATGATGTTATTAATCTTAGTTTGTGATTCTAATGCTAAAACCCTAATGAAATCAAGTGAAAGTTTTCTTTCAACTGGTGGCTTAAGAATTTGGTCAAATGAGCATGTTGGTGTATGAAATGAACTTTGGTTTTATTGTGTTGTAATGTTGGTTTAGATACTTATCTAAGGGACTTATTAGGATGAATTAATGATAAAATGATTATAGGTTGTTATATCTTAGTAAATTGAAGAGTTTCTTATATTTTTTGTTCTTATGATAAATTGATCTTGAGTGGTATGGTCCACCTTCTAGGTGGCGGTGCTTATTTTATTAGTTGGTAATGTTTAATATGTATTGATAATGTAATCTTGAAGGTCTAAATGGTAGAATGAATAGAAATGGTAAATGGGTCTTGTTTTGTGATTGTGAAGGTTAAATTGTATGTTTGACCTAGATTTTGGTCTAATTGGAGAATGTGACTAAGTGACGTATGTAAAGTGTGTGAGTTGATAAATGGAAGTCTAAAGCATAATTAGAAGTAATGTATATGAAATGATGTCTATACGCAAGGTGTGCTAATATGTACACACACACTTTAAGTGAATGAATGAAGTTATGCTTAGTAAAAGGGGAGTCTTGGGGTGGACACTCTTCGTGAGTTAAGATGAAGTGTGTAGTAGAAACCTCACTATTCCTAATGAGCTTTCCTAGATAGATCGGAGGATGAATCCACTTCGTGAGTCGAGTTGTGGCATTTGCTAGTTATCCTTAAACTATAGTCTATAATGTGAGAATATGTGGGGAGTTATGACTAGCACCGAGAGGATAGAAAGAAGAGGTGGTATATGGTTCGTGAGTTGAGATGTCGTATTCCCTTATACCTTTTGAGATGAGTACTCCTCGTTAGTAGAGAATGAGTCACTTAGTAGCAATCTCTCTATCCCCTAACTATGTGCCCGCATAGGTATAACTATTGGAAAAGCCATGTAAAAGCTAAGAAGTATGATCTTACTCTAGGCAAGTGAGGATCCCTCATCCGATAGGGGTTAATATCGGGATTCCATGCCTAGCTCTCATGGTCTTTATCTGTTAAGCCAACCCCCCCCCCCCACACAAAAAGTAATGAAAATGATAATTTGTCTAATTAATGTGTTACCTATGTGATTTGATTGATCTAATTCTTCTAAAAGAACGTGCTACTTAGGGTAGGTGGTGGTATGGGACTCTACCTATCCATTGAACTAAGTAGTACCTTCCGAAAGGGAAGACTTGGTGCCAAACCTTCTAAAAGAATGTACTACTTAGGGTAGATGGTGGTATGGGACGCCATCCTACTCATTGCACTAAGTAGGCATTCTGAAAGGGAAGCCTTTGGTGTTTTGTAGGGTTTTCTTCTAAGGTCTAGTCTTTCAGTGATGATTCATTCTCCCGAGGCAAGTAATTCGAACGGGGTAGTCTTGCTAATAGCTTGGGTGTGCATTGAAGGAAGTGTTTAGATGTTTCCTTCATGTCTTACCTTAGAGAGTCTTGGGAATCATCCTTAGGTAAGGAAACTCGTACGGAAATGGACTCATTTCTTCATTTGCAATACTTTAGCAGTTCACCATTGTTGGAGTCTTTAGTGTAATCTAAAGCTTTTAAACTTTCTTTAAAGTCTTAAAATGGTTCACTGTAATGTCAATGAAATAGTTCACTGTAAATGCATCTTTTTGGTCAACTTGTTGTAACGTGCTCAAATCCTTGGGAATCCATTAGGAGTGCTAGTGGGAGTGGTAGTATGGGATGCTACTCTCACATTGCACTTAGTGTGACATAAGAGTCCTATTGGAGGAGAGTACTTGTGTGAGAGTCGTATATATGCGTAGTTCACTGTAATGTGTGATGTCTTTACTGTAAAGTGTAATCTTGAGGTAAAGTTACGGAAATTCTTCTTTAAGTGTTAAATGATGCTTCTTATGTTGTTTTATTCCTAAGTTCATGAATATTTTGTTAAATTGGCAAGAAAGATTATTTTACTAAAAATGTCCCTCTTTACATGTTTTTGCATATGACATACTTAGTATATTGTTGTACTAACCCCAAACTTTTATATACCTTATAAGTATAGGTTGGAACTTTTGGAGGATCGAAGTGAAGCTTGGGAATTCTATCTCTCAAGAATTGGTATGTCCTAATATATTCGAGGACATAGTTTATGTTTCTTAGTTTCATTATTAAGACTTAATTTGTATTTTCGTTTATTGTGAAGGGCCGTGTCCCTAAGATTCTAAGTTGTGTCTATAAGTTGGCTTGTGATGACAAGATTTCCTAGAATTTATGAGAAGACTTATTTTATAATTATTATCATGAAAAGTTTTAATTCCGCACTACTTTTCATGCTTTATGTTATGAACGAGAGTTGAAGGGCTTGTACGAGACCCCAAAGGATCAAGTACGCCCGGACACAATTTGAGAGTTAACCCTAACTTCTAGGGGTACTCTCGGGTTGTGACAGACTTGGTATCAGAGCATAAGGTTTTGTGAATAGTTTAAGGTCTAAAAGGCTCACAACCCACGTCTAGTAGTATCTTGGTCATTTGTGTGAGTCGC
This sequence comes from Solanum lycopersicoides, assembly GCA_022817965.1. Taxonomy (NCBI): domain Eukaryota; kingdom Viridiplantae; phylum Streptophyta; class Magnoliopsida; order Solanales; family Solanaceae; genus Solanum; species Solanum lycopersicoides. Next base: position 236,277 of record JAJJBR010002802.1, read on the forward strand.
GACACATCCATGGACAAGAGGCTATAGGACGATAGAGTTTCACTTTCTTCATTACTCTTGAATCGTGCCATAGAACTTAATTCCATAAGATCTCTCTCTTCTTCTCAATTGCCCGGTGGTTTTCTAGGTGTGATTGGTTGGAAAGGAAGATGTTTCTAAGTTTGAGGGAGAGAAAAAGGTGAGTTTTGATTATATGATGGTTTTGTGGCTAGAAGAGTAAATATGTAGGTAAGATTTAAGAATTGTAATGTGATGCCATTTATGGAAGGGTGTGATTTACGAGTTTGGAAGTGTTGTGATGAGAAACCTTATGGTGATGTAGTTCTAAGCATGGTAAGAGTTATAAGGATAGAATAAAGTGCCTTTGAGAACAAATGAGTTATTTTGTGATTATGTTCAATGATGGTATAAATAGTTTAAGGTGTAAAATTGAGGAAGGTTGAAAGAATGTGGAGATTTTATAGAAGCTGAAGACAACTCTCTTGTGTGACTAATGTTTCATAGTTGTTCTTGTGATTGGTAGATGATGTGGTGTAGGCTTACACTAAGATGGAAATGTGGTATGAATATCTAGTGAGGATGTTTTGGTCCATGAGATTGAGTTAAGTGGGTCCTAAGTGTTGAATGAGGTCATTTTTAAGAGATATTGTCTAGGCTTGAATCCTAAAAGGGAAGTGTTATGATTAACTTGTAAGGTTGATGTTTAGACTTGATGTACATGAGTTAGGAGTAGTATGAGTTCCTACCTTGTGAGGGACATAATGGTGCTTTGAAGTATGAGGCCTTGAAGATGGCTTTACCCTAAGTGGGGGAGAGTGAGTTCACTAAAATATCATGTAATGTACATTGTCCAAGAAAATACTCAAGGGTCACTAAGTGGGAGTGGTAGTATGGGATGCTACTCTCACATTGCACTTAGTGAAACTCGTTAAGTCTCTTTGGTGTAAGTAAATATAGTCTTGTCTCTCATATTGTCATGTCATCTTATTAAAGTTGCTTGAAAGGTGCATTATGGAAATTTTAAAGCATGTGACACAGTGAAGTTTTGAATTCATTGTAAGTAAGTCCAAATTTTGAGAAAATTGCATTTTTCATGAATTATGGTTTCAAGGTGTTATGGAATAAGTTTATGTAGTTTTATAGTTCATATGATCATTTATCTTGATGAAGTGCTCAAATAGTGAAATCTTGAAATTTTTGGTATGTTTGGCGGTGACACAATGAATGCTCACTCTAAAATTCCCTATTTTTGAAGAAAATTGTTTTATCTTTAATTGAAGTTTCAATGTGTGAAAAAGTGTTGTATATGAGCATGTTTAATGTTGGAGAAGGTAGTTCCTCCATAAAAGAAGGTTAAGGATGATTTTTGAAATTTGTGAAGTTTGGCAAAAGTTGCTTTTGTTGCTAAGTGTTTGAAAGTGTGAAATGATGCTCTTTGTTAGTTGATAATTTCATTTTGATATTTTGATCGTAATTGGTTTGTGCTATCTAAGTCTAAGTGAGTCTTGCTTGTTCTTGAAGTTTAAGTGTCATTCGAGGAGGAATGTTATCCCACGTGGGGGAGAATATAACGCCCTAAAACAAATTAAGGTGAACTAGAGCTTCGTAAGTGTTGCTTGAGTGAATTTGTGTTAAACTGAGTTAGTTTAGTATTCCTAAGGTGTATGTGAAGTTTGGTTGAGTTTGGAGGTCAATCGACCAAAAACGTTCGTGACGTTCGGAAGGTGTGCCCTAGAATGTACTTGTGTGTTTTAGTGTGTTTGATTGAGTTTTAAGTGTTCGTTTTGCTTGAAACATTTATTGGATGTTCCTTAGACCTAGATGACTTATTTTAGGGGTTTAAAGTCCGTGCACGACACCACATAGGACCCACAAGGGGCCCTAGATGAAGGGCCCAAGACTTGGACCAAAACTGCCTTGGCAGTGTCCACCAACGAAGGCAACGACGGCCACTGGTCCAACAAACGGCCCATCGTCTTGCTCCGTCGGTTGGACCTGCAAGGTTGGTTATTCAGTCTCCATTTGGAGCTAAGTGTCAACCCACGAGACCCCACCAACGGTCCGTTGATGCACAGATAGTCCGTTGGTTAGGTCTTGTGTGTGAAGGGTCCAAAAACTGTAAGTTCCCTGTTAAGACTTGGGGTGTTTGGTAAATTCACCCCAAGTCTTTTATTACCCTAGAAATTTAGTTTTAGGGTTTATTAGGTATACTAATGTTTTCTAAACCCTAAGACCTCATTTTAGACTCCTCTTCCTAAAATCCAAAACCCCTCTCTCTTAGAAGACTCTCTCAAAGTTACCATTGAAAGCTAGAGGTCAAGGAAGGATAGGAGGGATGGTTGGACGTGATTCCTTCACCAAAACTCTTGGGTTTGCTTTCTTATTGTGGTATGGTATCCATTCTATAATACCCTTTGATTCAAGAAGCCATTTCCAATGAATTTCTAAAAGGGGTTTTCAACCCTAACTTCTATTATCTTCAACCCAATATGTGTCTTGCATGAAAATGTTTCTAATGATAAATTAATGATGTTATTAATGTTATTTGGTGATTATAATGCTAAAACCCTAATTAAATCATGTTAAAGTTTTCTTTCAAATGGTGGTTTAAGAATTGGGTCAAATGAGAATGTTTGTGTATGAAATGAACTTTGGTTTTATTGTGTTGTAATGTTGGTTTAGCTACTTCCCTAAGGGCCTTATTAGGATGAATTAATGATAAAATGCTTATAGGTTTTTATGGCTTAGTAAATGGAAGAGTTGCTTATATTGTTTTGTTCTTATGATAAATTGATCTTGAGTGGTATGGTCCACCTTCTAGGTGGCGGTGCTTATTTTATTAGTTGGTAATGTTTAATATGTATTGATAATGTAATCTTGAAGGTCTAAATGGTAGAATGAATAGAAATGGTAAATGGGTCTTGTTTTGTGATTGTGAATCTTAAATTGTATGTTTGACCTACATTTTTGTCTATTTGGAGAATGTGACTAAGTGACGTATGTAAAGTGTGTGAGCTGATAAATGGAAGTCTAAAGCATGATTAGAAGTAATGTATATGAAATGATGTCTATATGCAAGGTGTGCTCACACGTACACACACAATTTAAGTGAATGAATGAAGTTATATTTAGTAAGAAGGGGAGTCTTAGGGTGGACATTCTTTGTGAGTTGAGATGAAGTGAGTAGTAGCAACCTCACTATTCCTACTGAGATTTCCTAGATAGGTCGGAGGATGAATGCACTTTCTGAGTCGAGATGTGGGATTCGCTAGTTATCCTTAACCTATAGTCTATAATGTGAGAATCTCTGGGGAGTTATGCCTAGCACCGGGAGGATAGGAAGAAGAGGTGGGATATGCTTTGTGAGTTGAGATTCGTATTACCTTATACCTTTTGAGATGAGTACTCCTCGTTAGAAGAAAATGATTCACTTAGTAGCAATCTCTCTATCCCTTAACTATGTGCCCGCATAGGTATAGCTATTGGAAAAGCCATGTAAAAGCTAAGAAGTATGATCTTACTCTAGGCAAGTGAGGATCCCTCATCCGCTAGGGGTTAATATCTGGATTCCATGCCTAGCTCTCATGGTCTTTGTCTGTTAAGCCAACCCCCCCACAAAAGTAATGAAAATGATAATTTGTCTAATTAGTGTAATTTGATTGAACTAATTCTTCTAAAAGAATGTGCTACTTAGGGTAGGTGGTGGTATGGGACGCTACTATCCATTGCACTAAGTAGGACCTTCCGAAAGGGAAGACTTGGTGCCAAACCTTCTAAAATAATGTACTACTTAGGGTAGGTGGTGGTATGGGAAGCCATGCTACTCATTGCACTAAGTAGGCATTCCGAAAGGCAAGCCTTTGGTGTTTTGTTGGGTTTTCTTCTAAGGTCTTGTCTTTCAGTGATGATTCATTCTCTCAAGGCGAGTAAGCCGAATGGCGTAGTCTTGAGGATCGCTTGGGTGTGCATTGAATGAAGTGTTTAGACGTTTCCTTCATGTCTTAAGACTCCTAATCTTGTCTATTCACACATTCACATAGGGGTACATAGGTAACGGACCATTAACCATTTATAACCATCCAATACACAACCTAAACAAACCCCAACATAGTCGTTCACATACTTGTAACATCAGTAATACAACCTAGATCATAACTGGAATGGGACTAGGCATGAGATTCACATAGGGTGTTCATCACCAACACACATTCATATTGTAAATTCTTTCAAGGCCATGATCACATCACATATATTTAGACAATAAAGTAAACACCGCCTCCATAAGTGGACCATACCACACAATGCCATACAAGGCTTCATCAACTATCAATACTATAAGAATGTAGAGAGGAAACACCATACTTACCCATTCATCATCCTTTGATCCTCATTAATGAAAACACCTTTTTTTATAAACAATACATTATAGGGAAGTAGCTAAATATTCATTTAACATAAACCAAATCATATTTAATTCCGTACAAGATCATGATACCAAAATATACACAAACCACCAATTCAATAGAGTAGAAGAATGTAGATCACTCATCAATTTCACTTGCTTTGATCATCAATAACAATTTCTCAACAATATACATGTAGGACAGTAGCTAAAAAGATCATTACTCAAATGAAATCATCCTTCATCTACCCTATCATTGAGATCACATCATATACATTACATTACCAATATATAGGCTAGAAAAACCTAGATAAATTCATACCAAGACTCCTTTACTTTGATTAGCAAAGATCCTTACCCACAATTCACAACAACATCAACATAAGGCAAGAGCTAAAATTATCATCACATAAACGAAAGCACACAATAATTATCATAAAGTCAAACTTACAGTGAACACATAGAAACATAGGCTAGTCTTATTCAATCATTCATATATTGATCCACATGGATCATTCATGAAAAATTCATCATCAATATACATAATAAACAGTAGTCACCAACAAATCAACGTAATAGAATCACAATTCCATCAATATAAATTCATGATCACAATGCCATGCATTCGCTAAATCGAGAGTTGAAGAGTACATGGGTTCGTAATGCAATTGGATTGAAATACTCGTTGAAATCAATACATTATAATCAGTTCATCTTGATAAATTCTTTGAAAATATTTTGAGAAAGAACTCATGGGTAGATTGAAAGATTAATGGTTTGATCATGAAATCTCTTTGAAAGCTTTGAGAAAGACTCTCTAGATCGAAGATTAACTAGAGATAAAGGATCACCATACCTTAATTCAGAAGAAAACCTCTAAAACTTGGTGAACAACCCATAGGAATCCAAGCTCCAAGATGTTCTTGAGCCTCACCTTCTATGGAGGTTCTAGAGAGAATTTTGTTTTGGACGGAAATCTAATTTGTGAAGAATTGATTGGGATTGGTGAGTCGTACCCGACCGTCCCTAACTTATATATACTCCTTAACATGTCAAAAAACTTCCACATCAGTTTCACCCTAAAAGAACACGTAAAACATATCCAAACATGCATGAACACTCAAGACACACATGCACGTCTCAAGGGCTAACATTCCAACGTCTTGGACGTTCTTGGATGTTTGACCTCCAAACTTCATGAAACATAATATACTGTCTATAAAAACCATTATAACTCATTTAAGTACTTCTTAAGCTCATGACATACAAATATAAGCATGTATAGACACATGAGGCACATAGGTGACTAGTCGTCGAACGTCTTAGTCGTCCCTTGACGTTTGAATTCCTATTAACCTAAATCTTTAGACAATGTCTCAATAATACATTATCAACCATTTTAGGACGTTAGACCCTTATGATGAACATGTTAGGCTCTAGACACCCTAACTCATTTTGGGGGTCTTATATAGTGCATTCGAATGTACTAATTCCATATAATTAATCTTATATCTTAATGTGGAGGTAGCAATTTAGAGGAGTACTTGAAGTGAAACTTGGACATTAGTATCTATTCAAGTAAAGTTGGGGTATTTCCTCAATTGATTCGAGGACATTACTATGTTTAGTTTTCTTGGTAAAAGCTATTGTAATGGACATCGATATCTTCATATATTGTTGATGTATGGACCGTGACCCAAGATATTCGTGCGTCTAATATGGCTACAATGTGACTTAGCATTTCCTATTGTTTTCTATAATAAAGATTTTAACATGATGTTGTGAAAAGTTTTAATTCCGAACTACTTTTCATATATGTCTATGCAATGAATGACGTCTAAGGGCTTGTAGGAGACCTCCGAGAGGTTGAATACGCTGTGTGGTGACTTGAGGATACCTTTTATTTTAGTGTATATGCTCGGGCCGTGATAAGCTTTGAGTGATATTTATGAATAAAGAATGTCATGATGAAATATAAAGTTATGTTTTATGTATGAAGTAAGTGACTTAATGTGATACATAGCTTTGGGATTCAATTCTTGGCTTTGCATAATGTATTGTTAGGTTGTCCACATGTTGGGTTAATATCATTTTGAGAGGACCTATAATGCTTACTACATGAGCATGTTGGGTTAAATTGATAGAACACATGATTTTTACAAAAAATGTCCTTTTTCTCATGCATTGATGACTTTTATGAATACAAGCCATACTTAGTACGTGTGATGTACTAACCCATATTTTCTTACCTTTTTTCTCAACAATGTAAGTTCCGGTAATTGAAGTGCTTCTAGGCCACTTGCAAGGAAGACTTGGATATTCTTCTAAGTTGTTGGTTAGTCCTCAAGTCCAAGGATGATGTCATTGTTTTCTATCTTTTGTAATGTTGACTATGTCTAAGACATTTGTTCTTTGCTTATATTGGAAACATTGTTGTACGCCTATATGTGGCATATTCTACTAGTGTAAGGGCTATGCCCAAACATTAATTCTCTATTAGATTGTTTTGTGTGAGACAATATTAGACTACTTAAATGGATTAGCTATGTTGTTAAATGAGAAGTCTATGTACACTTCATAAGCGAGTAGTCTATGTAAACTCCATATTTGATAAGTGAGAAGTCTAAGAATACTTCATATGTAAAAAATTTAAATTTTCAGGAATTTATCTACCTATGATATGCCATGATGTATGCTAAGGGCTATTCTAAGGCATCTTCAAGGACGATGACGGCAGTTACGTCCAGGGGGTGCTCCTTAGTCATGACAACTCCATTCTAAGCTCTAGCTGAAGTCTTTGGATTTCCGAAGTGTAACATAGATCATCCAAGGGTGTCGTAATGGTAGCCAAAATTTGGTATTCAAAGTATGATCCTCTATAGAATACATTATTGATGTGATCTAGGGTGCATCAGACCACTATCACTCGTAGCACGAAACACTCTACCAGGCCATAAAGTTGTAGCCTTTTTCTTTCTCTTAGGTACTAAGTCATTGTATGTTGCGTAGAACTCCTGGACCCATGTAGGAATATAGGCACCTTAGGGCCTAGTGAACTGCTCAAACAGGTGAAACTGGGGGTGTCACTAATTGTGGAATGTCCCTTCACAAATCCCTTGTGTGAATATTAGCTTTTCCTAAAGAATTGTCCTCAACTCGTCGGGCATTAATGTATTGAGTAGCCGTTGAGGAGGTCCATGTAGCAGTAGGAGGGGTTGCGTTTGGAACTCTAAACAAATTTGGCGAGACCAAGCACATATATATTCCCGTAGAGAATCAAAAGGCTGTTCATCATCCAACTATATAAAAAAAGACAGCTTGCCAGTCAAAGGACTCTCCCTCGCTACCGGATTTGCGCTCTCGAACATCAGATATGGGCTTTTTGCCATTGCCTTTTCCTTCCTTTGGAGGTTCTTTCCTTCCATTTTTAAAATGGGTATCTTTCCCCTCTTTGATTGACTTTCCCCGTTCTCTTTGCGTGGTTACATGTCTAAGTTTGTTCTAGCCATCTCTAAAAAAATATCATAGAAAGTTTAAAGCATTTCAATAAAAATCATTGAAAACATATTACACACGGTCTCGCCGAATCACATTAGCGGTCTGAATCAGTATTGTCGAAAGATTGGATTCAAAATTTCCAAAACAAAGTCATGTCGGCGATGGGAGGTGCCTTTCGGCAAATCTACGACATCATTCCGCGAGCACAAACTAGCCCACTGAAAGTTATAGTGTATTTTTGTAGATTGCGGAGCATAAAGGGCAATCAAAGAAGACTTTTGTCAAGTGGCTGTCTGCACTACGGAAATAAAGCTTCTCGGTGAAAGTTAAAGAACCAAAATCTATAGAACCCATGAAATTCAAGGAAAACAAGGGGTGTTCGATGAACTGCCGAGTGGTTCGGCGAGATCGACCAAGCTCACAAAACGACCCAACGTGCCAACTTTGTACCCCAATATGCAAAAGCAACCCCTCACACTCGAAAACATAATATAACCATACGCTTATTTAATTAATCCTACACCCATAAGAGCCATTCCACCAGGGTACTCAGACATCCCCTAGTTTTGCATACATTGTCTATTTGATAAATTTAGCCCATAATAGTGATGGCAAATGCTCCATCATAGGCATATCACATGAGTTGGGTCAAAGCTTGATTTTCTTCTTCATCTTGCTTTGCTGCGTCTCTTACGATGGCTTGCTTGCTAACGTAACGAGCAGAGGGAGGGCGTGCTACGAGCTTCCGGTGGACCAAGTTCTTATAAAACAGCGTATTTTCCGATCTACGTCTCGTGCAAGATGCTGGGTGGCATGGAACTGCTGGTAATTAATCCATCTGCTGATGGTATAAGCGGCACATACCCGACCTTCACTGGAAGTGACATAAAAAAGACAGCTGAATCAAAAAGAAAGCTTCTTTTTTTCGGTATACCGCTCTGCTCGTAGAGCGAATTAACATAAATCTTTCCGAATATCATGAATATCCTTCGCCCCCTATCTCCTCATCTTCCTATTTATAAGCCACAACTTACTTCGACGTTTTCAATTTACCATAGAATCTCCGCCCTACCCTAAGATAAGACGGTTCTCGCCCTCAGGTTAGGGAATAGAGCTAACTGCATCGAAAAAAATAGCAATTCCTAGTCCGAATCCTGGACCTGGTTCACGCTTGAAAGCAGCAATTCTTTTTACAATTTCGTACAGAAAATTGTGTATATAAAGAAGAGTTCGTCCTTCTTCAAAGAGATAAAGTCGCGCGGCCCTTCAATTCAAGATAGAGGCTTCCGTCATCGTTAGAATCCCGGGGCGGGGAAAATTACATAAAGAAAGGAGACTTATTTCAAAGTGGTTCTGGTAGCTCAGCTGGACTGAAAATCCTTGTGTGGTTCGGCTTCTTTCATCAAAGATAGGTGTGAGCTAATTTTCTCGCTAAACCCCTTTCCTTACAGTCAAGTGGCTTTCCGCTCCTCAGTCCTTGCATACTAAGATTATTCTTATCCGTGCTTTCTTTCGTGGAAGTCTCACCTATCAAGGAAGTATGGCAAGGATAGTTTATCCCTGCGGGGAGGACCTCAACTCAGTACGCATAGAAGTACAGTCTACCTCTATTTATTTCTACTGCCTTTCTTATACCTATACCAGGAACCCGAGCCTACCTCTTCTGGTTGAGGAAGAAGGTAATGGAATTGAAAATACAGACTGAAGCAGAGAAGAAACAGAATGTTGGTCTGATGGTAAAGTACCCAGCAGAAGGTAAGGCTGGGAAAGACCACAAGAAGCTAGAGAAGGGACATGCCTCGTCAATGGAGTTTTCTGATGAGCTTTCTTTCAGAAGGCTTGGTTCCTCTCTCAATTAAAAGGGAAGGTACCCCTGTGAAGGGGTTGGGACGAACACTCTACCACATAGTGGAGTGGATAGCTAGGACTACTAAAATGGAGATCGTGTACAACAACATCCTATATTTAATGTCGTCACCGATCCTTAGGTATGGTTGACTTGACTGATTAGTCTCCTTCGGTAAGCATTCCTTGGGCGAAGAGGGGATTTGCGCATCCAACGATAAGATAAATGGCCTTGCTTGCCTTTTGTGATCTGCCAATTGCAATACATGGAAAAGGCTGACACAACCCGTTCAAACAGCTCTTATATACGCGCTATTTCATGCACACTTGCAGCCGCAGATCGTGTTCTCCTCCTTTCTTTTGAAGTTCAATGTCGGAAATTGTATTCTCAGCCTAGCTAAAGCGAGGCAGCACTATTCGCTTGTAGTAAAGTGTACCTTGCTTGCACAAGCCTGATTTATATATGCGACCCCCTATGATTCACTTTAGAACTCGTGCCCTAAGCCTGACCTTCGACGATGCTAGGTCTCGGGGTAAGCCCTTCGTCGCTGCGTTCCGGTCGATAAAATCCTCCGAGTGACTGACGACTCATGAGCTCGCAGGGCTCATAGGATGGGAAAAGCCCCTCTCTTCATTTCATTATTTCATTGACGGGTTTTTATGACGTAAGCCAGTGGAAGCAAACGGGCAATCGGATGCCTAAAGGACCCCATTTGTGGTTGAAGGCTAAGTTCATTCATCGATATATCTCACTCCGCTATGCTAGAAGACTGAGCAGCTTCAGTTTATTACCAACCTCGGGTTCAACAACTATTGGGTAAAGCCTAAACCTTACTCCTTTCCTTCTATCGGAACTGTCAACAGATCTCTAGATCCGATGCAACTAGAAGTCAGTCGATTCCGTCTGAGAATGGTTTCAGTCCAAACCCACCAACATTGGACATATCCCCTTCAATATTGTGAACTTGAGGATCTTGGGGACTTGAGGATCTTTAGGTACTTGAGGGGGAACCACCTCATTCACATCCTCTTGGTCAACTATAGGGACTTGCTCATCACGGGGAGGAATTCTCACATTAGCCAATCTTCCCTCCTCCCTTCTAGCAGGTGTTATCCTCGTATTCATATCCTATAAACTCAAGAGAAAAGTTTGAGAAAAGAAACTTATAGAACTCAACTCTATGGAACGACACTAGATTAATGAAGAAAGTAAAACTTCTATCGTCCTATATCCTCTCACTCATGGATGTGTCGACTCACACCGATGAACAAGACTCTACTAGACGTGGCTTTTAAGACTTTGGACCCTAAACTATTTCCCAAAACCTAGCTCTCATACAATGTTTGGAATGACCCGCAAGTACACCCTACAATATAGAGTACTTTTGAGTCGCCACACGGCGTACTTGACCTCACAGAGATCTTGCACAACCCTCTTAGCTATCATTCATTACATAAGTATGAAAAGTAGTGCGGAATTAAAACTTTTAAGAACAATATATATTAAGAAACTCTTTTATAAAATCTAAGGAATAAGTCTCATCGTCACAAGCAAACTTAAAGACACATCTTAAATATCTTATAGTCATGGCCCTTTACATTGAAATAAATACATAATAAGTCTTTACAAGTCATAAAAGAAGAAACTAAAGAAACATAGACTATATCATCAAATATATGAGGACATACCAATCTTGGGAGAGTCAATTCCCAAGCTTTGCCTACTAAACTTCTACTTGACTTCCATCTATACTCATAAGAATATAGAATAGTATGAGGTTAGTACAAAACTTTTACTAAGTATGGCATTATGCGAAATCATGCAAAAGAGGACATTTTAGTTGAAATATACAAGTCATGCTATTTTTATAAAAACCCTCATGAATCAAGTTACAAAATATTACATAAACCATCAGTTAACACATAAGATAAAACTTGCATACTTCTCACTTAAAGTCACACTTACACTAAACCAATTTACCATAAGGACACATTCCTATCAAAGGTTATCCAAAGGCTCACCTATGTAAGACATCTATTGACTGCCCATACAACCTTTTCAATATGTACCTATGTGATCCTTAAGGCTACAAAGGATAAGCATGCCTAATTTCATGTAACATGTCAACTTTAAATATTAAAAATTCTAGAGGATACATACATATACTCAGGAACTTCACAGAAATTCATCATTCAAGACACCTCCCAAGTAACACTTCGTGCAATCTGAAAGTAGCATCCCATACTACTACTCCCACGTTAGTGCTCTTGTAGAATTCCCTTAGACTCGGCACCTCAGATTCATAATGTACATGGATTTAATCATACAAGACATAACATCAACATGATTTCTTTAACATTATACATAAATTCACATTACTTCATTTACATTATATAATGACCCATTCATACATCTTCATATAAGAACACACCAATACTCCCTCTAAATGCCTTCTTGTACAATGGATAGATAGCGTCCCATACCACCACCTACCCTAAGTAGTACACCCTTAAGAAGAATTATTTTACTTACATTCATTTGTGGGGGATAGCTTTAACCTACATAGACCATGATATCTAGAAATTGAATCCTGATATTAACCCCTACCGGATGAGGGACCCTACTTGCCTAAGGTAGGTTCATACTCTTAGCCTTTACATGGATTCCACACTACATCTATGTGGGCGCATAGTTAAGCGATAAAGAGATTGATACTAATTAACTCATTCTCTACTAACGAGGAGCACTCATCTCAAGATGTACATTGGATACAACATATCTACTCACGAGTTGTACCCACCCCTTCTTCAAATCCTCTTAGTGCTAAGCATAACTCCCCCAAGGAGTCTTAAACATTCATTGAATATAGGTTAAGGGATAAACAATTAGCGCCACATCTCAACTAGGAAAGAGTGCTTATCCCTAGAGGTTACTTTTGAACACCACATCGCAACTCACGAAGGGTATCCAACCTCTAACCTATCTTAGAAAGTTGTTGGGAATAGTGAGGTTGCTACTAAACAGTTCAATTTTCACCCCAAAATCCCCCTTTTTATTACTAGATTTCGTTAGGAATAGTAGGAATTAGTCTAGACAATTCATATGTACTCACGAAGAAAGTCTACCCTACAATTCTCCATAATCATTCATCAACTTCATTCATACATTCAATGTGTCTGTGTGGGTACATGTGAGAACACCATTCACATAATATTCATTATTCACAACATTTATCTCTAGACATGATCATACCTATATTCATCTTAGTTCAAACAATAGCATGCTTCACATATCCATATACTTCGTTCAGACATAACCTCTTCAAGATACACATTTCAAACTTGTTAAAACATGTCAAGCATATACATTATAATCATCACTTAACTTCGCATGTTATGCCTTCAAGGCCATACTCACAATACACATATATACATATTCATATATTTCAAGTATACACCACCACCAAATGTGGATCATACCACTCAAGATCATTTCAATGTAAACTAAACAAGATAGAAAAACATACCCTTCGTCAATGCATTTACCACCTTTTCTCGATATTCTAGATAATCATCATAAATAAGCATAATGAGTCAGTAACTATCCATAATACAACATAAATAAATATAACTCTAATATTATTAAAACATATATATTAAACCCACTGCATAAGTCAAAAGTTGATAATATGCATAAGCATGGGTCCAGTGGGGTTTTGACCTCAAAATCATCAACTAAAATTGAAAATATCAAATTACATTAATTAAAAAGTTTTCATTCAAAGGCCCGCGCTTAGAGTCCAAAATAGAGCAAGTTTGAGTTTGAAAACCCTTTTCGAAAAGCCTTTGTAATGGCTCCTTGAATTAAAAAAGTTTCAAGTATGAACTACCATACCTTAATAGGAGAAAAACCACGAGATTTGATGAAGGAACTTGAAAAAATTGACCTTCTTCCTTGGAGCTCAAAGCTTCATGAAAATTGAGGTGTTTAAAGAAAAGGGTTTGGAGAGTTTTTTTTTTGGAACTTGGGGGTTTGAATTGATGGGTGAATTGGGGTTTAAAGTGACCTAAAATCGTCCACAAATAATCCCCAAAGTTTCCAAAAGACCCTTCACTAATGCACCCTTTTCCCATGTCTACTTTGACTTAAAAACGATGCGACCAAATCTTGGACTTGACTGCGTGTCCCGGGGTCACCTCCACATCTTCGTTATGGAATATGTTTTTGGACATAATGGTTCGTGTTGGCCCCGTGTCGCAGGGAAAAATATTCCCATCAGCTGTAGTAGGCGTGACGCGCCCTTGACTTCAGATCTTCGCTGCCCGGCAGCTTTCTTGGCCAATGTTTGGGTCCTCCTTGGGGACCCTTATGCTCACCATGGGGAGTCGTACTCGTATGTTTTGACCCTTGGTATGTCCGTCTAGGATCTAGTGTCAACCCCACTAGTTTTAGACTCCAATCAAAATATTAAAACATGCACAACAAACAAGAACACGCTACCACACAGAAGGCTAGTTTCCGAATGTCTTGGTCGTCCCTTGACGTTTGACTTACAAGCTTACCAAATTGACCTCACACACTAAAATTACCTATTTTAACACATTATTAACGCATGAAACACATGTGAAGCTATAGTTAGACCTATTTCTTTATGAGGGTCGTTACAAAGGATGTACAAGCAAACCACTTAGCCGAAACCTATACTCATAATAGAAAAGGAAACAAGGTTAGTACAATTAATGGACTAAATATGTAGAAATGCCTAAAAACCATTAAAACTTGAGAAGTTACATTTATATGAAAAGTACGCATTGGTGAGGTTTTTGAAAACCATTTACATCACCAACATAATACATAAGGCAATACCCCAACAATGTCCAAAGTACAATGAAATCATGATTGTAGAACTTCCTAAGGTCCACATCTTCAATGTAAAGTTATCTTCCATAATACCAACCCTACAAAGAATCCCTTAGAAACTACTGTGGCCACACATATTACCTATACATTCAGCTACATTTAATAACCATAAGTGAAGCACATGCATCATGAACCACATTTTCACATAGGGATATTTTCATCACAACCATGATCAATTCAACTTGCATGTTCACATATCATTTCATAACTACAAAGAACCTCCTACAACACCCTTCTAAGCCTACTATTGCAATTACAAGTGAAATACCATACCCCACCTTCTACTTAGTAAGCCTATTATGGTAACAACCCGAAAATAACTATGCTAAGTAATGTCTAAACATACGTAGAATGCCTAGATTAGACCTGGTTCACACGTATTGGTGCGCGTGGAACCAGACCTCTTAACCTACGCACCATCCAAGCCAACCAACTTGGTGAGTTAGTTGAGCTAGGCAAGGTTGGGTCCAACCATGTAGGGCACCCGAATTGAAGATATTCACCCGGATGAGTTTTTACCAGACTTGAAAGGGGTAATCTTAGGTTTGGATGGTCTAGGGGTAAAATGGTCTTTTCCAGGCTAGGGGTAGTATTGTAATTACCCTAAGTATTTAATTAATTTATTAATTAATATAAAAGGTGGGCAATTCGGGTAGGGTTGGCCGAATTTGACCTTTTTCCCAAGTTAAGCTTCACCCGAGTTCGATCCTTGGTGGAAGCATTGTTAAATTTAATTAATATATATTAATAATCTGATTTAAGTAAGGGCATGATTAGTCATTTCACCTGTGCTTTTAAAAAAATCAGATTTTAATAGTAAATGGCAAAGAGTCCTAGTTTGACTAAGTCTTCAAATAAAACTCCTACTCCTAAGCTACTCTCACGTCTAAACCTCCACTCTCTTTCTCACGATTCTCCACTCTCATTCTCATGCTTTTTTATCAGTAAAAGAACAAAATCAAAAGTTCATCATTCTTGAAGAACTTGAACGCTAAAACTCAAAAGAAAAACTTAACTAAAAACGAAAAGAAAAAACATTGTTCTTGACGGGTTGTGCTTGAAGTTTGGTGGTGAGGCTTTGGTGTCGTGGATTTGGTTTCCATTGGAGAAGATATGGAGGGTGTTGATCGACAAAAGGTATTGTTTTCTTCCTCTTGGTCCCTTTCCCAAGAGACCCCTAAGTTTCAGTCAAATTCTAATCCGAAAACAAGGAATGTTTCCCCGTTGTATGTCCTTGTCACTAGCTCCGATCGATTATTGTAGGTTGGGTTTGTTTGCTGGTAGAAATTAGGGATGTAACATGTTTTCGTGATGATTATGTTCATGTATATATGTTCGGACTTATGTGACTGATAATTATGTCTTTTCGAAATTATGTGATAAATATGTGTGCGCATGGTGTAGGCCGTAACTATTGGTCATAAATTGAAGTGTGAAAAAGGCATGTTGAATCCTTGTATTTTATGTTCAAATGCTTGTAAAAATCGTGATGTTCATATGAGTTGTGATGTTGTTGAATTGAGTGAAAACTCTTGGCTAAATGTAACCACAAAATTGCACCTAATAATGTACGAAGTGTTTCACCAATTTGTCCTATAATTGACCATATAAAATGTTGAGAAAGTGGATTGGAAAACGTGATCAAATTTCCAGAATGCTGGAAATTTAATTTCGGCTATGAAACTTGAAGAAATGGAGATTCAAAAATCATTTTAAAATATGTGAGGTCATTAGGGATTGAGCCCAAGACATCACTATATGCAGGCTGCTAAAAAATTCAATAATTAAAGGTGAGGTGCGGGGGATTCGAATTGGGGTAAGGCTGTGTGCGGAAACAAAGGAAAAAGGGTTAATAAATAAAATGGGGAGTGTGGGGATCGAACCCACGACCACTCGGATAGATGATAAAAGTAGGAGAGGACTAAAGAAAAATAAAATGAGGTGTGTGGGAATCAAACCCACAACCTCTCGGATAGTTAAGGAAATTAGGAGAATAATTAAAGTAAAATAAAATGAGGTTGTGGGGGATCGATCCCACATCCTTTTGGTCAAAAATAGAAAATTCAAGGAGAGAGAAGAAAGAAAAAGAAATGTAGGCGTTAGGATTCGATCTCGGGTCCGCAAGCTAAAATTTTATATCAAAATTTAATATAAGACTAAGTGTTGCTCAAGGGATTCGAAATCGGGTTCCCTTGACCAATTCCGTATTAATGCATAAGTCTTACGTGAATAAATAATTAATGAATGCTTCCTATGGGAATCGAACTCGAGACCTTGGCATACCTACAAGATGCATAAGTCTTGTACCTTATAATCTTGGGTAAGTATGAATCACTTAGACGAATTATGAACGAAGTCTCATGGCTTGTACGTATGAATACATAAGTCCAACCTACGTTTAAAAGTAAGTGAACCTAAGATGTATGTAATGAAATGATGTGAACCCAGGAGGGTTAAGTAAAAGTGTTAAACACACTAAAAGGCCAAGTGCATTGGCATATGACGAAATGAACATTCACGTAATAAGGTGAGTAACTATGTTATACTATGATGCTAATGAAAATAGTGACAACATGATAAGAGGCTAAGATGAATGGTGAGGCAAGTCTCAACCAAGCCTAAGAAAATGTTACCAAATTTACTCACCTATGGGAGTGTAGAATGATGTAGAGTCAAATCTCAAGTATACTCCAAAAGAAAGTGTTAAGAATGAATTCATAATTAATAAGCAAAAAAAAGAGTGACTACATGACTATAGGCTAGTGCAAGTGACACAAGCTGCATCTACGCCTAAAAATCAATGTCACTAAATGAAATTTCTAAGAGAGTACATTTATGCTAAACGATGAATAAGCAATGAAACAGTGGCTACATGAGGATAGGCTAGTATAAGTGAGACAAGTTGCATCTACGCCTAGAACCAATGTCCCTCAATGTAAATTACAAGAGAGCATATATATGTTGTACGATGAACAAATAATGAAAGGTGAGTAAAGATGAAATGAAAAGATGTTAAGAAAGAACAGGGTGGTACCACAATATGAGGCTAGTGCAAGTGAGACAAGACGTACCTACGCCAATATAAGGTCACCAAAAGTACTCACCTAAGAGAGTGTTGAATATTAAGAGACAAGTTTCAATCACACTCTATATGTAAGTGTCAGGACAATTCACACTTAATACGTAAAGAAGAGATGATAAATCATCTAATGAGCTATGACTATCGCATGCTAGAAGCAAGATTCGATGATGTATGAGTTTAATGTAAATAGGAACTTTAAACCGATCACCGATAGGCTAGCTATTAGTGGTGATGCCTTCTTTCGGAAAGGGTGGAGGTTCACGTAATTCTCAAGAGATGATACTGTTCACCAAGGTGGGTATGGGTCTCCCTATATCTCCTAGTCTTTGACCTATGCTGCCAACATAGGGAACTAGCCAGTGGTTTTCCACCTAAGTGAGCTAGGGATGTTTTAGTTTCACATTGGCCAGTGACTCCACCTCTTTTTGGTGTGGGGAAGACACCAGATTTCATGATGCTCACATGATCTATGTCGGTTAAAGTTGAAGTTCCTCAAAGTATGAAAGATATGTGCAAGACAATTAGGAGGTGAAACTATATTCAAGTAATGACATTAGGTCATTCTTGGTCATTGCACTTCTTGATCCCGATGAGAGTTTTAAACTTCATCCTAGGTATAGCTGGTGTTTCAATAAGCCTACGAATATGAACTGAATAATGTGACATACGTATGAATGAAAGAAGTAGACTTTGTGTTTGCTAAAGAAGGCTCCCAAGTTGAGGTCCCATATGTTGAGCCCTCATTTGGGAAGTCCTAATGTTATGTCCGTGATTCCAAGGTCTCACGGCATACGAACGAATGATATATGATATGTGTTATGTGCTGTGTGCAATATGTAAAGAATGATGATGCATGTTACTCTCATAGCATGACTTTCCTAATCTGATTTGGCAAGTCCAACTGACTTTGCTTTCCATAATTCATATCGTTAGGAGAGAGATCTTCTTATTCATGTATGTCCTTGGTGTGTGCTTGCATATACCCATACTTAGTACAAGTGTGTACTAATGCCATACAATACTCTACTTTTAGGTGCAGGTGCAGGTGGATGCTAGAGCTTACGAGACTACGTTGAAGCTATCCGGAGTGGAGTATTCATTAGGACTTGGTAGGCCCTCATGCTTTCGAGGATGTTTATCTTTTATATTCTATCTTAGGCGTAGGCATGAGCTAGTGGAGAGTGTTTCACTAGAGTTTCTTTCTTACTTATTTCAGACGTTGTATTGGTGCCATTTTGGCAACTTTATATTTATGGATGAACTATTTCCTTCATTTGAATATCTCATTATTAGATGGTTGTAGTGAACTGATGTGATATATATTGCAATTCTTTCTATGAAGTTTATGTATACTTCAAAGCAAACAAAAGTTTTAAATTTTCCGCTAAAATTAACCTATACGATGTAATGATGACATATGTAGGCTTGTCTGCGACCTTTGAAAGGTCAACGATGCCGATTTCGGCTAGGGTATAGACCCGGGTCGTGACAAACGTGGTATTAGAGAATTAGGTTAAGTTCCAAGGATAATAAGTTCACATCAACCACATCGAATAGTTTCTAAGTTATGGTAGTAAAGTGCACCACTATCATGAATTAGAGACTACATGATGCGTAGGAAAATTTCCCTTCTTCTAATCTTATCGTGCCTTGTGAAATTTTTATTACTTGGTGTTAAGAGCGTATCTAAGATCAACTCTGGTGTTTCAGAAAGATGAATACGAGGAGAAATGCAGACATAGGGATTGGAGGAGCAGCTGGTGGGGGAATCAAGTTCCTCCCCAGGTTCCAGCTGCTGGAATGGAGATGCATGTTAACCCAGCTGGGTTGACAGATGGAGAAGTGAGGACAGCCCTGGCACAGATGGCCCAAGACATCACTTTACAAGCTTAGGCTATGACAGCCCAGGTGGACCAACGAGGTGTTCCCAGAGAGAACCCACCTACCAGCACCATGGCTAGCAGGTTAAGGGAATTCACGAGGATTAATCCTCCCGTTTACACAGGATGTAAGACTGAGGAGGTTCCCCAAGAGTTTGTGGATGAGATCCACAAGATACTGTATGCGATGGGATTGACTGATGTGGAGAAGCCTGAGCTGGCATCCTACCAGCTAAAGGATGTAGCTCAATCCTGGTATAAGATGTGGCAGGATAGCAGGGCCTTAGGAGGAGGTCCTATTACTTGGGATCTTTTCAAGACTGATTTTCTGGAGCGGTTCTTTCCCAGAGAAATGAAGGAGGATAAGGTTGAGGAATTCATCAACCTTAAGCAGGGCTCGATGTCAATCAAGGATTACTCCCTAAAGTTCATAAAACTTTCCAGGTATGCCACTTCTCTCGTGTCTAACAACAGGGACGAGATGAGTAGATTCTTGACAGGGATTGTTAAGGATCTCAAGGAGGAGTGTAGGGCAGCTATGCTGCATGACAACATGGACCTTTCCAGGCTTATGGTCCATGTCCAGCAAGTGGAGGAAAGCAGGAAGAGGAAGCACACTAGGGCAGGGAATATGTCAAGGCAAGCTGAAGAGAATTTTTCAAGGAAGAGTAGTACTGAAATCAGCGATAAGCCCATGTTTAAGAAGGGACTCTCCCACCAAGGGAAGTCAAGTTCATCCAAGGGTCTCTATGATAGGGATTCAGAGCCCAGAGTTAAGAAAATCAATGAAGTAGATACACCTCAGGAGAGGCCACCTTGCATGAAGTGTGGGAAACTGAATGGAGGAGAGTGTATGATGGGCTCTAACGCTTGTTACAGTTGTGGCAAACCGGGCCACATGATGAAGAATTGTCCGAATAGGAGAGGTCAAGAAAGAGGGAAGGAGAATGTTCATCCTAATGGTCCAAGTAAAGAGGCTCCAAGGAGGAAACGATTCTTCGCACTGAAGTCTATGTGTGTAGGGGAAGACACTTCTGGTGATGTCTCAGGTGCGTAGTTTTAATTAGTCTTTCATGTGTTTGACTGTGTATGGTTTTATGCACTAGTATGAAGTTAATATGTTTGAGTCATCATGTTGGCTTCTGATTGGTTTGACTTATGTGTTTACTTATGTTGTATGCTCTGATGAGACTAGTTTAGGAAAGAGTTCCTTAGTCTATTAATGCAAAGCTGCTAGTAGGTTTCAAGGATGTGCACCATCATGCTAATATGTGAATCAGATATTCACCAATGAAGAGTATTGAATTGCCTATGTATGCATATGTTCTATAGATGACTGGCTTATTGCTAGTAAGGAGTAGTGTCATTCGGGGACGAATGTTCCTAAGGGGGGGATAATGTAACAACCCGAAAATGACTATGCTAAGTAATGTCTAAACATACCTAAAATGCCTAGATTAGACCGGGTTCACATGGATTGATGCGCGTGGAAACAGACCTCTGAACCTGTGCACCAGCCAAGCCAACCAACTTGGTGAGTTAGTTGAGCTAGGCAAGGTTGGGTCCAACCATGTAGGGCACCCGAATTGAAGAGATTCACCCGGATGAGTTTTTACCGGACTTGAAAGGGGTAATCTTAGGTTTGGATGGTCTAGGGGTAACAAGGTCTTTTCCAGTCTTGGGGTAGTATTGTAATTACCCTAAGTATTAAATTAATTAAATAATTAAAATAAAAAAGTGGGCAATTCGGGTAGGGTTGGCCGAATTTGACCCTTTTCCCAAGTTAAGCTTCACCTCGGTTCGATCCTTGGTGGAAGCAATGTTAAATTTAATTAATTTATATTAATTATCTGATTTATGTATGGGCATGATTATTCATTTTAATAGTAAATGGCAAGGAGTCCTAGTTTGACTAAGTCTTCAAATAAAACTCCTACTCCTAAGCTACTCTCACGTCTAAACCTCCACTCTCTTTCTCACAATTCTCCACTCTCATTCTCACGCTTCTTTATCAGTAAAAGAACAAAATCAAAAGTTCATCACTCTTGAAGAACTTGAACGCTAAAACTCAAAAGAAAAACTTAACTAAAAACGAAAAGCAAAAACATTGTTCTTGACGAGTTGTGCTTGAAGTTTGGTGGTGAGGCTTTGGTGTCGTGAAGTTGGATGCCAGAGAAGATTTGGAGGGTGTTGATCGACAAGAGGTACGCGTTTTCTTCCTCTTGGTCCCTTTACCAAGAGACCCCTAAGTTTCAGTTAAATTCTAATCCGAAAACTTGGAATGTTTCCCCGTTGCATGTCCTTATCACTAGCTCCCATCAATTAGTGTAGGTTGGGTATGTTTTCTAGTAGAAATTAGGGATGTAACGTGTTTTTGGGATGATTATGTTCATGTATGTATGTTCGGACTTATGTGACTAATAATTATGTCTTTTCGAAATTATGTGATAAGTATGTGTGTGCATGGTGTAGGCCGTAACTATTGGTCATAAATTGAAGTGTGAAAAAGACATGCTGAATCCTTGTATTTTATGTGCAAATGCTTGTAAAAATCGTGATGTTCATATGAGGTGTGATGTTGTTGAATTGAGTGAAAACTCTTGGCTAAATGTAACCACGAAATTACACCTAATAATGTACGAAGTGTTTCACGAATTTGTCCTAAAATCTACCATATAAAATGTTGAGAAAGTGGATTGGAAAACGTGATTAAATTTCTAGAATGCTAGAAATTTAGTTTCGGCTATGAAACTTGAAGAAATTGAGATTCAAAAATCATTTTAAAATATGTGAGGTCATTAGGGATTGAACCCAAGACATCACTATATGCAGGCTGTGGAAAAATTCAATAATTAAAGGTGAGGTGAGGGGGATTCAAAATGGGGTAAGGCTGGGTGAGGAAACAAAGGAAAAGGGAAAACAAATAAAATGGGGAGTGTGGGGATTGAACCCACAACCCCTCGGATAGATGAGAAAAGTAGGAGATGACTAAAGAAAAATAACATGAGGTGTGTGGGAATCAAACCCACAACCTCTCGGATAGGTGAGGAAATTAGGAGAATAATTAAAGAAAAATAAAATGAGGTTGTGGGGGATCGATCCCACATCCTCTTGGTCAAAAAAAGAAAAGTCAAGGAGAGAAAAGAAAGAAAAAGAAATGTAGGCGTTGGGATTCGATCTCAGGTCCCCAAGCTGAAATTTTAAATCAAAGTTTAATATAATACTAAGTGTTGCTCATGGGATTCGTAATCGGGTTCCCTTTCCCAATTCTGTATTGATGCATAAGTCTTACGTGAATAAATAATGAATGAATGTTGCCTATAGGAATCGAACTCGAGACCTTGGCATACCTACAAGATGCATAAGACTTGTACCATATAATCTTGGGTAAGTATGAATCACTTAGACGAATTATGAACGAAGTCTCATGGCTTGTACGT
Source organism: Solanum lycopersicoides (assembly GCA_022817965.1). Classification (NCBI taxonomy): domain Eukaryota; kingdom Viridiplantae; phylum Streptophyta; class Magnoliopsida; order Solanales; family Solanaceae; genus Solanum; species Solanum lycopersicoides. The sequence goes on from JAJJBR010002802.1 coordinate 259,345, forward strand.
ATGAATCAATAAGTCCAGCGTACGTTTAAAAGTAAGTGAACCTAAGATGTATGTAATGAAACGATGTGAACCCAGGAAGGTTAAGTAAAAGTGTGAAACACACTAAAAGGCCAAGTGCATTGGCATATGACGAAATGAACATTCACGTAATGAGGTCAGTAACTATGTTATACTATGAGGCTAATGAAAATAGTGACAACATGATAAGAGGCTAAGATGAATGGTGAGGCAAGTCTCAACCAAGCCTAAGAAAATGTTACCAAATGTACTCACCTATGGGAGTGTAGAATGATGTAGAGTCAAATCTCAAGTATACTCCAAAAGAAAGTGTTAAGAATGAATTTATAATTAATAAGCAAGAAGAAGAGTGACTACATGACTATAGGCTAGTGCAAGTGACACAAGCTGCATCTACGCCTAAAAATCACTGTCACTAAGTGAAATTTCTAAGAGAGTACATTTATGCTAAACGATGAATAAGCAAAGAAACAGTGGCTACATGAGGATAGGCTAGTATAAGTGAGACAAGTTGTATCTACGCCTAGAATCAATGTCCCTCAATGTAAATTCCAAGAGAGCATATGTATTTTATACGATGAACAAATAATGAAAGATGAGTAAAGATGAAATGAAAAAATGTTAAGAAAGAACATGGTGTACCACAATATGAGACTAGTGCAAGTGAGACAAGCTGTACCTACGCCAATATAAGGTCACCAAAAGTACTCACCTAAGAGAGTGTTGAATATTAAGAGACAAGTCTCAATCACACTGGATATGTAAGTGTAAGGACAATTCACACTTAATACGTAAAGAAGAGATGATAAATCATCTAATGAGCTATGACTACCTCATGCTAGAAGCAAGCTTCAATGATGTATGCGTTGAATGTAGATAGGAACTTTAAACAGAGCACTGATAGACTAGCTATGAGTGGTGATTCCTTCTTTCGAAAAGGGCGGATATTCACGTAATTCTCATGAGATGAGACTTTCCACCAAGGTGGGTATGGGTCTCTCTAAATCTCCTAGTCTTTGAACTATGCTGCTAACATAGGGAACTAGCCAGTGGTTTTCCACCTAAGTGAGCTAGGGATATTTTGGTTTCACCTTGGCGAGTGACTCCACCTATTTTCCATGTGGTAACGACATCATATTTCATGATGCTCACATGATCTATGTCGGTTAAAGTTGAAGTTCCTCAAAGTATGAAAGATAATAAAATGAATGATACTGAAGATGTATGTGCAAGAAAATCAGGAGGTGAAACTAGATTCAGTTAATGACATTAGGTCATTCTTGGTCATTGCATTTCTTGATCCCGATGAGAGTCTTAAAATTCATCCTAGGTATAACTGGTGTTTACATCAGCCTACGAATGAATGAAATGAATAATGTGACGTACGTATGAATGAAAGAAGCAGACTTTGTGTTTGTTAAAGAAGGCTCCCAAGTTGAGGTCCCATATGTTGAACCCTCATTTGGGAAGTCCTAATGTTATGTCCATGATTCCAAGGTCTCACGGCATACGGACGTATGATATATGATATGTGTTATGTGTTGTGTGCAATATGTAAAGAATGAGGATGCATGTTACTCTCATAGCATGACTTTCCTAATCTGATTTGGCAAGTCCAACTGACTTGGCTTTCATTAATTCATATCGTTAGGAGAGAGCTCTTCTTAATCATGCCTATCCTTGGTGTGTGCTTGCATATACCATACTTAGTACAAGTTTGTACTAATCCCATACAATACTCTACTTTTAGGTGCAGGTGCAGGTTGACGCTAGAGCTTACGAGACTACGGTGAAGCTATCCGGACGTGGAGCATTAATCCGGACTTGGTAGGCCCTCATGCTTTCGAGGATGCTTATATTTTATATTCTATCTTAGAAGTGGCATGAGCTAGTGGAGAGTGTTCCACTAGCGTTTCTTTCTTACTTAATTCAGACGTTGTATTGGTGTCATATTGGCAACTTTATATTTATGCAGTTATGAACTATTTCCTTAATTTGAATATCTCATTATTGGATGGTTGTGGTGAACTGATGTGATATATATTGGAATTCTTTCTATGAATTCTATGTATACTTCAAAGCAAATAAAAGTTTTAAATTTTTTGTTAAAATTAACATATACGATGTAATGATGACGTATTTAGGCTTGTCTGCGACCTTTGAGAGGTCAACGACGCCGGTTTCGGCTAGGGTCTAGACCCCGGTCGTGACAATTATGATATCATAGACTAGTTCATAATTAATTCATTACTTCATTATTTAGGAAAAGTTAACCATAACCAATAGAGACCATGATAGCTTGCATGGAATCGGGTGTCATAAATCCCAGAGAGAAAAAGGGTGTTACACTTGCTAAGGTAGAACCTACTTACTAGCTACTATGTTGATCCACTAGCTAATTCCTACGGGGGCACGTAGTTAAGGTATAGAGAGAGTACTGCTAGAGACTCTACCGATTGCATTAACGGAGGAGTCCCCATCTTATGAGTATCACTAGGATAACCCAACCTCTTGCATTAATGGAAGGCTCTTTTCCTCATTTTCCATATCACCTCGGTGCTTAGTATACTTTCCCCACTTACTACAATTAGTCTTTTTTTAATTGTATCTACATGTGTGAAGAAGTATTCCCTCTTCATTTAATAAAATACAACATAAAGCTTATCGATTAATTAGGTGCGTAACGTTCCGGAAAATCATGTCTAATGAAGTACATACGTACCTTAATGCACAATATTGAGAAATATTGGGCATAGTGTAGAAATATTGGCTAAGAGATATTACCCAATTTTCTATATACAATATGAGATATACTTTTTGGGTTGTCATGCCCCAATCCAAGATTGATGTTTATGAAATGTACGTGCAATGAAAACCCTAAGCTAATAAAATATATGTCTTCCAACTCACAAAAGGTATGAGGCATCCAAGTGTCAAGCCTAGATACCATGGCAAATGATCAATTAAAATGATCATGTAGATTAAGCAGTGCCCAAGGACATGGTGAGGTTCCTTGGGACAATAAGTAAACAATCCCAAATGATCCATCAAGATAAATTAGTTAGGAAAGTGCAACAAACCCATGTGCAAGCACATGTGCAACACACGTGAAGGAACCGGCTAAGGGGACCATGGAACCACCCTTACCGAATTCGGTTAGGGCGGTTAGGCAAGACACGCACGGGTGGGTCCCTCCATGTAGGACCAGCCAACCTAACTAACTCTAAGTCCTAACCAACTATCCTAACTAGCCAAATAACCTAGGACTAACCGAATTGGACCCCCTAATGCACCCGACAACCTAGGAAAAATAGGGTGGAACCTAGTACTAGTTAAGGGGACAACCTAGTACCAAACCTAGGATGGTTTAAAGTTGTTAGTTGTGGTCCTAGTGACTTAGGGGTGTTTTGGTAATTTCCCTAGGTCCCTAAATTAATTAAATTAAGCTTTTAGTTGATTAATTAAAAGTCAAAATGTTGACCAAAACAAGGGTCAATGTCGATTTCTAGATTTCGGTCAAAGTCAACATCTGCCTATGTTTAGTCCACTTAGGAAGGACATTTTGGTAATTTACTAATCAGTTGGTTAATTTACTAAAATAGCCTTAGTTGAATAAGTCAAAGTCAGTTCCTAAATCTAATCATTCACGATCAAAACACTTATAACAAAAATGCAAGAACGAGGCAGTGAAAAAAGAACGCTAAAACAGAAAAGTGCATAGACGTTCTTAGGAGATTTCAAGTTTCTCGGCAACGAGGTATCATCCTAGATTCAATCTACATAAGGTATGGGTTTCTCTCCTGGACTTCTTTCTCCAAGAGAACTTTCTTTCCAACGATTCAAAGATCTTGAAAACTAGGGTTGTTCCCATGTTCTCGTCGAACTCCTTTTCCTTAGTATCCTTTTCGATTCCATGTTGAATAGGTTAGAGATCATGTTGTTGGTATGTGGTGCTGGCTGATCTTATGTGTAACGTTCTTGAATTATGAATGCCGAATGAACTATGAATTGAACTCATTTGATGCTAAGGGTTCCTTACATGAATTAAAGAATGATGTATTACTAAGATATCTTCGAAAACGTTAAATGTGATGTGTGACGTCTTAATGCATACTTACTGTTAAGGTGACTTTATGAAGGTATTATATTCATCAAATGTTAATATGATGCTGTCCAAAATGATTAAAAACGTTATGCTTAAAGTCATGAACTAAGATTGTCTTAAAAGATGTCAATGAAATCACATCTTGAATGAATTTACTATCTGATGCCAATAAAATTGGCTAACACTACTTTGTCAAAACGAATGCATGCTAATGGCTAGGAGCTTATGTAAATGATTGAAAGATTGACTAAAGGTTCATACATATTCAATTTAAATATGAACATACGTAAAATTGGCTTATGCTAATAAAAATGATTTGCTAGTTTAACATCCCAAATGTTGAGGCCAATACTAATCATATGCCAATCTTGTGTAGTTAGAATAGCAAATGATATTATAAGCACTTGTAAAGTAAGTCAATGAATCCATAACCAAGGGCATGCCATTCATTGAGATAACTCCCAACATGCTCTAAAAGAATGAACTATGAACATATGTAACTCATTGAAAGAAGTTCTCATCGTCCATAAACGATGAAATGGAACTACTACACTAAAGTAAGGAAGTAACGTGAGTTATAACATAATTAAAGGGGTCTAAACTAAGTAAGTAACCAGAATGGGGTGTTAAAGAAAGTGAGACAAGTCTTATTTACACCTAAGCTACTATGTTAAAAGATTACTCACGAATGAAGGTGTTAGAATCTGTGAGACTAGTCTCATTAACACCTAAGGATGATATGTAAGGACAATTCACATTTCATCAATGTAAAGTAAGTATGATATGTAAGGACAATTCACATTTCATAAATGTAAAGTAAGGATGATATGTAAGGACAATTCACATTTCATCAATGTAAAGTAAGGATGACATGTAAGGACAATTCACATTTCATCAATGTAATATAAGGATGACAAGTCATCAAAAGAGTAAGTAAATCTCAATCTACAAGCAAGCTTGCATAATGCTTGAGTCAACTCTAAAAGATAAAGAAGATAATGAAAGTGAGCACAGCAGCGATAGACTAGTTATGAGCATGTGCATACACTTGTAAGTCTCATGTGACGAGGCTACCACCGAGGTTGATAAGTAGTATCATTAAGTCCCTAGTCTTCGAAATATGTCTAGCGAAAATAGGAACTAGCCAGTGGTTTCCACCTAAGCGAGCTAGGCATGTTCGGTTTCACTTTGCCCGGTGATTCCACCCCTTTTCGGTGTGGGGCAGACACTGGATTTCATGCTTATCTCACCTAATCTATGTCGGTTAATGCTCAAGATATGTTCTTGGTTCACTATAGCCGTGAGCCACTCCTTTGCGGTGTGGAGTGAACACATGAGATGTATTCGCCTTAGCCGGGGATCACCCTTTCCATGTGTGGGGAAGACACTGGATTCCATGAGTAGCTCACATGGTCTAGATTCATTTTAACCGGTGAATCACCCCTTTTCGATGTGGGGAAGACACTGGATTTCATGTTAGCTCGTATGATCTTATTCACTATGATGTCTCTATGAAAGTGAGAATGAATGATGATGATGGAACGTACGTTCAAAGTGAGCAATGAAGAAGAGCTTAAAAATTTCAATTTCTAACGTCACACTCATGAAGTTTCAGCAAATAATGGGCAAAGCCAAATAGATTGGCTTATAATGACTTCTTATATGATGCCAATAAAGGGAAGTAGAAACGTAATGTTAACTAAAATACCTCATAACATCCCTAACATGAAAGTAATGAAATAGATGGCATGACCAAAAGAGAATGGCTTATGAAACGTAATGAATATATAGTGTAAAGAATGACTCACTATAAGGTAGGGAAATCATTCCTTAGTCCTTGGATTACTTACATCGATTCATTGTGGGTATGGGACTACAATGAATCATTGCACTTGTAAGTAAAACATAGGACTAAAGGAATTATTGAAATACACAACAACAAGAAGAAAAAGATTGAAAAATAATCTAAGTGTCAAAATTGGAGCTCTCGGGTTTGGAGGATCAAATTTTCAAATCTTCGCTCGAATCTTTATAAAATTATGTTGATGATACTAATGTATTGTAATCATATATAAAATGAGTTGTGTGCTTTGAATGCATTAAAATACATCATATTCATGCCATAATTCACATCTAACGAATTAGGAAAGTCTAATGACTAGACTTTCCAGAAATGGTATGTTTCTTAGGAAGACCTTTCATTGATCATGCATAGCTTTATGTGTATGTGTGCATACACCCATACTTAGTACAAGTGGTGTACTAACCCCCTACTATTTACTATTTTTATAGGTGCAGGTTAGAGGACAGATTGACGACACTTGCAGCGGTTTGGACTTCAACGCTTTCTCCAGACCATTTGGTAGGTCCTTTTGATTTCGAGGATGCTACACGCATTAGTCCAACTTTAGATATAGACATAGCTAGTGGATGTTGTCCCTAGCGTTTCTTTTACATTTCATTTCGAGCCTTTTGATGTAAGGCCGTTTTGGCAACTTAAAATATATTCTATTCATCATTTGCTTTGAAATGTTTTTGATAGTAGATGGTTGTCTATTGATGTTGAGCTTAGTATATAAGTTTTAATACGTAATGAATATATGAAGTCTAAGTAAACTTCATACATATAAAAAGTTTTAAATTTTCCGCAAATTTAACTAGATGAATGTGATGAATGCAAGATGAGGCTTTTCTGCGACCTCTGAGAGGTCAACGACGCCGGTAGAGATTCGGATTCAAGAATTTGGGTCATGACAAACTTGGTATCAGAGAATGAGTTTAAATTACCTAGGATCGAACGCTCAACACAACCACTTTACGTAGTTTCTAGCTTATGGTTGTGAAGCGCGCCACAATCATGACTTAGAGACTACGCGATGATAGGAAATTCTCCCTTCTTCTACTCTTTATCGTGCCATGTAGAGTTGTGACATTTTATGTCATTTTGAGGATCTAACTCTCTTCTTGTGTATACGTGTAGAAAATGAACACAAGGAGGGATGCCGCGAGAAGAGATGAGGAAGCAGCTGCGGAAGGGAATCAAGCTCCTCCGCAAGCCCTAGTTGCTGCTGAAGAAGTGTCTATCAACCCAGATGGGTTGACAGATGGTTAAGTAAGGAATGCTTTGCTACAGATGGAACAGGCCATAACGACTCAGGCTCAAGCCATCACGGCTCAAGCCGTGAGAGAGGGTGCTCCCATAGAGAACCCGCATGCTAATACCATGGCTAGCAGGTTGAGGGACTTCACCAGGATGAATCCACCAGTGTACTACGGGTCCAAGGCCAGCGAGAAATCCTCTGGAGTTCATAGATGAGGTCTACAAGATTCAGTGTTGCATGGGAGTTGATGAGGAGGCAAAGGCTGAGTTGACTGCATGTCAAATCAAGGATGTGGCACAGGTTTGGTTCCGGATGTGGGCTGATGGCCGAGCTAGAGGAGATGTTCCCATCACTAGGGATGTTCTAAAGATTCCCTTTCTGGAGAGGTTCTTTCCCAGAGAGCAAAGGGATGCCAAAGTTGAAGAGTTCATCAACCTGAGAGAGGGAGGTATGTCTGTCAAGGAGTATTCCTTGAAGTTTGTTAAACTTTCAAAGTATGCTTCTTCTCTAGTGGCAAATAACAGGGATGAAATGAGCAGATTTATGACTGGCATGTCAGAGGATGTAGTAGAAGATTGTCGGGCAGCCACGTTGCATGACAACATGGATTAGGGCAGATTGATGGTACATGCTCAGCAAGTAGAGGAGAGCCGCCGCAAGACGCGAATTCATGAAGGCAAGAAGCCTAAGGCGGCGGACCAGTCTGGTTCTAGCTCGGGTAGGGGTTCATTTGGAGTCCAGAATAGGACTAAGTTCAAGAGATACTCAGGTAATCCTACTCCTTCTAAGGATACTAGTACCAAAGAGGGCAATGATAGAAATGCCCAGCGTGATAGAAAGTCGTGTGATAAGTGTGGTTGTTCGCATGGAGGTGAGTGTTTGTTAGTTACTAATGCTTGATTTGGGTGTGGAAAGACTGTACACATGGTCCGAGACTGTCCTCAAGTGAGGAATCAGGCCAAGGCAGATGCTCAGCCTCGTCCAAATCCTAATTCTTCAGCCAAACCCCCCAAGAGAAACCGGTTCTATGCGTTGAAAGGAAGAGAGGAACAAGAGAAGTCCACGAATGTGGATAATGGTAACTTTCTTGTCTTCTCCTTTCCTGTTTATGCATTATTAGATCTAGGATCTACCTTGTCTATGGTTAATCCTTTGGTGGCTAATCAATTTGACTTACTTCCTGAGATCTTACATGAACCGTTTCTAGTTAGTACTCCCATAGGAGACATTGTTATGGCTGAAAGGGTATGTAGAGAAGTAGAAGGCATAGTGGCAAGTCCCTTTGAAATTAAGTTGGGCGTCATTAGGTTCAAATCTTAAGGCCAAAATGATGTTATCTAAGAGGTTAGATATACTCTTCCTAAGTCTGGTTTATGTTTAAGAACACTCTAAGTATAAGTGCTTTAGTCGATTTGGTGTGATGGGCCACTAATCGTATGTCCTATAATAGCACTATGTGAGTTAAAATTAAGTCATGTTTGAATTTCATGTTGCTGTTTTTGTGTAGCATAGACATGATTTTTGTATTGCATGAGTTGTGATGTGCATTAAGTTAAGTGTGATTGAGAAGGAAATTACTCAATCTCAAATATGAAGCTTCAGATAAGCTTGAATGTTATGCATCATCCAAATAAGTGTGAATCAGATATTCACAAAAGAGAAAAGTTTGAGCATGATAAAGTAACTTTCGAGAATCACTGTCGTGTTTAAATGATGTGTAAGTGTCATTCGGGGATGAATTTTCCTAAGGGGGGATAATGTAACGTTACGGAAAATCATAACTAGCCCAGTATGCCCTTATAACTAGCCCAGTATGCCCTTAGTATAGCCTTTTAGGGTTACATAGGCACCATAATGCCCAATATTGAGAAATATTGGGCATAGTGTACAAAAATTGGCTAAGAGATATTAGCCAATTTTCTATATACAAATATGAGATATACTTTTTGGGTTGTAATGCCCCAATCCAGGATTGATGTTTAAGAAATGTACCTGCAATGAAAACCCTAAGATAATAAAATATATTTCGTCCAACTCACAAAAGGTATGAGGCATCCAAGTGTAAAGCCTAGATACCATGGCACATGATCAATTAAAATGATCATGTAGATTAAGCAGTGCCCAAGGACATGGTGAGGTTCCTTGGGACAATAAGTAAACATTCCCAAATGAGCCATCAAGATAAGTTAGTTGGGAAAGTGCAAAAAACCCATGTGCAATCATATGGGAAACACACGTGAAAGAACCGGCCAAGGGGACCACGAAACCACCCTAACAGAATTCGGTTAGGCATGACACGCACAGGCGGATCCCTCCATGTGGGACCAGCCAACCTAACTAACTATAAGTCCTAACCAACTATCCTAACTATCCAACAAACCTAGGAATAACCGAATTGGACCCCCTAATGCACCCGACAACCTAGGACAAATCGGGTGGAACCTAGTACTAGTTAAGGGGACAACCTAGTACCTAACCTAGGATGGTACAAAGTTGTTAGTTGTGGTCCTAGTGACTTAGGGGTGTTTTGGTAATTTCCCTAGGTCCCTAAATTAATTAAATTAAGTATTTAGTTAATTAATTAAAAGTCAAAATGTTGACCGAAACAAGGTCAATGCCGATTTCCAGATTTCGTGTCACAATTGGAATCTAGACCCCAGACGAGACCGGCGTCGTTGACCTCTCAGAGGTCGCAGACAAGCCTACTTACGTCATTCTTACTTCATCTAGGTTAGTTTTAGTAGAAAATTTGAAACTTTTTGTTCCTTATCATGAATAAAGGTCATTCTACTTACATTCACAATGTTCACAATAAACCATCTAACATTAAGATTATCAACTGAAAGAAATAGTTCAATACTGCAATAAATTTATAATTGCCAAAATGGCAACAATACAATGTCTGAAATAAAAACGGAAAGAAACACTAGTGGAACATACTCCATAGCTAAAGCCTACATCTAAGCTAGATATAACGGTAGACATCCTCGAAAGCATGAGGCCTACCAAGTCCGGATGAAAGCTCCACGTCCGGATAGCTGCAACGTCAACCTGTGCTGCACCTAAAAATATAGAGTTGTATGGGATTAGTACACACTTGTACTAAGTATGGGTATATGCAAGCACACACCAAGGACATGCATGAGTAAGAATAGCTCTTTCCTAACAACATGATTATGGAAAGTCAAGTCAGTGGACTTGCCAAATTGGGATTAGGAAAGTAGTGAGCTTCCAAATTTGGATTAGGAAAGTTAGTGAGCTTCCAAATTTGGATTAGGAAAGTCATGCCATGAGAGTAACATGCATCATCATACTTATCATATTGCACACAGCACATAACATCTTACACATAGCACATATCATATTGCATATAGCACATAACATCTTTCATATCATTCATTCATATGCCATGAGACCTTGGAATCATGGACTTGACATTAAGACTTCCCAAAATGAGGGCTCAACATATGGGACCTCAACTAGGGAGCCTTCTTTAGCAAACACAGAGTCTGCTTCATTCATTCATACGTACTTCATTTCATTCATTCATAGCTAGTGAACACCAGCTATACCTAGGATGTAGTTTAAGACTTCATCGGGTTGCTGTGCAATGACCAAGAATAACCTATGTCATTACTTGAGTCTACTCACCTCTTGATATCCTATCCTAACACCTTTGGTATCATTCATTTCATTATGTGCATCATTTGAGGCTGGCCTCATTCATTCATTGGGAACTTTAACTTTAACCGACATAGATCATGTGAGCATCATGAAATCCAGTGTCTCCCCCACACCGAAAAGAGGTGGAAACCGGCCAAAGTGACCCAAAACATGCTAGCGTACATGGGAATTGAACCCCGCCAGATCCCTATATTGGTAGTGTAGGTTAGAAGACTAAGAGATATAAGGAGACCCATACCCGGCATGCCGGACAGTCTCATCTCATGATAGTTACGTGAACCTCCGCCCTTCCCAAAAGAAGGCATCACCGCTCATAGCTAGTCTATCGGTGCTCAGTATAAAGTTCCATTTCATTCAACTCATACGTCATGGAATCTGGCTTCTAGTATGAGGACATCATAGCTCATTAGATGATTTCTCATCTCATCATTAGTATTAAGTATACATTATTCTCAATACTTTCATTAGAGTGTTCATAGAGACTGGTCTCTTCATTAACTTTACACTCTCATAGGTGAGTACGTTTTGGTAACATTTACTTAGGCTCATTTGAGATTGCTCTCATCTTTCACATTAGCCTCTTATCATGTTGTCACCACATTCATTAATTAGCACATTTGCTCTTCATAATTACTCACCCCTTTTTACGTGAATGTTCATTTCATCATATGCCAATGCACTTGGCCATTTGTGTGTTTCACACTCTTACTTAACCCTTCTAGGGTTTATCATTTCATTACATAATATTCATTTCATCGTATGCCAATACACTTGGCCATTTAGTGTGTTTTACACTCTACTTAACCCTTCTAGGGTTACATCATTTCATTACATACATCTTAGGTTCACTTATTTTTAAACGTATGCTAGACTTATGGGTCTATACATACAAGCCATGAGGCTTCATTCATAGTTCGTTTAAGTGATTCATATCTTCCTAAGATTATGTGGTACAAGACTTATGCATCTTGTAAGTATGCCAAGATTCGATTTCGATCTATGTAGGCAACATTATTTTGAACATTTATTCACGTATGACTTATGTATCAATACGGAATTTGGGCAAGGGAACCCGTTTCGAATCCCTTGGACAACACTTACATTTTCATTTATTTTATTTTGTCCACACGGCTTGGGGACCCAAGATCGAGCCCCAACACCTACGTTTCCTTTTAATTTCTTTTCTTTGAAATCTCACTTTCTTGGCCGAGGGGTTGTGGGATCGAACCCCCACAACCCCTTTTATTTTTTATTTCTTTCCTTGACTTTTTTGAGTTGACCATGAGGTGTGGGATCGAACCCCCAAGCCTCACTTTATTTTCTTTTAATATTTTACTCCTAGAGGTCGTGGGTTCGATTCCCACGCCTCACATTTTCTTTTCATTTTTTTCTTTTTCCTTAAGCTTGACTGAGAGGTTGTGGGTTCGAATCCCACTCCTCTCATTTCTTATTTTCATACATTCATTTTCCAGCCAAGACCATGGTTCGAATCCCCTTCACCACATTCTTTTTACTTCTTTTTTCATGTTTTTAACATGGTGAGGTCACGGGTTCAATCCTCCATGACCTCACTTGTTTTAATTCATTTTTCACAACATTTTGAACCCTCTTAACTTGACCGAAATTCATCACTTGAAGCTGGAAATTTTGTAATTTTCAGCATTTTTTTATCAAGTTACAAATTAGTTCTTAGGGAAATTTCATGGTGCATTTAGAACGTTTTAGGTGCATTTTCATGGATTCGTTTAGCCAAGAGATTATCACTCAAATCAGCCATATTCATTCATATGAACATCACGATTTACATAAATTTATGCACGTAAGATAACAACCATAACATACATTTTTTAGCCTTAACCCGAACACCTAGTCACGTCACATTTTGCACACACATGCACATAGTTTCGGAAACACATAGGTTGTCATTCATACGATTTAAAACACATTCATGAATATATTCATCACGAAAACACATACACGCCTAATATCTACCAGCAAACATACCCAACCTACGAATCTGGGAGCTAGTGACAGGGACATGCAAGGGGAACAACCCTAGTTTTCGGATTAGAATATACTGAACCTTAAGGGTCTCTTGGGAAAGGGACCAAGAGAAGAAACCCATACCTTTTTGACGTTCAAACCTTGAACTTGCTTCCCAAACCTTCTCCAACACACGTCCAAATCCAAAGTTCAACACCAACTCGACGGAAAAACCCTCTTTGCCTAACGTTTTTGCTTATGTTTTGTTTATATTTTTCGTGTGAGTTCTTCAAGTGTGAAGAACTTTGTAATTTTTCTTCTTGTACGTTTTTGGCAGAGAGAACATGAAGAAGAGTGAGAATTATGACGTGAGAGAGAGAGTAAACGTGAGAGGTAGTTTAGATTAGGTAGGATAGTTTAGGACTTAGTCAAATAAGGTTTATTAAATTAAAAATCTGATTTCCTTTTATTTTAAATCAGCAATTAAATATTAATTAATTAATTAATTTACCAACTTAAATAAAAACAATTTAAATCATTGCTTCCACCTAGGTTCGAACCCGGTGGAGCAAGACTTCACTAAGAGCCAATTTTCGGCCCTCTCTCCCCAAAATGCCCTCCACCTTATTAATTAAATAATTAATTATATATTTAGGGTAATTACGATACTACCCTTAGCCTGGAAAAAGACCATTTTACCCCTAGACCCTCCAAACCTAAGATTTTCCCTTTTTAAGTCCGGTAAAGACTCATTCGAGTAAATCTTCGTATTCGAGAGCCCTACATGGCTGGACCCAACCTTTCCTAGCTCAACTAACTCCCCAAGTTAGTTGGCTTGGCTGTAGCAAGGGTTCAGAGGTCTGGTTCTACGCGCATCAATCCGTGTGAACCCGGTCTAATCGTAGGCATTCTAGACACATTAAGCATTACTTAGCATATCCATTTTTAGGGTTGTTACATTATCCCCCCTTAGGAACATTCGTCCCCGAATGACACTACTAACTATCTAGCACAATGCCAGTCATAACATAACATAATCACTATGCACAGTCAAGCAATAGCAACAAAGAATGGAGAGATAAGGAAACTTAGACTTAAGAGTAGGAAGTCTAACCTCAAGAGCTGAAAAGATGAGGGTAGCGGGATCTCATATCGGCCTCAGCCTCCCACGTAGCACCCTCAACAAGATGATTCCTCCACAATACCTTCACTGTGGCAATCTCCTTGTTCCTCAGCCGCTTGACCTGTCCTCCTATAGGACAAGTCTTCATCGACCCCCAAACCTTCCACAGGTAGAATCGATGCTGGATCACCTAGGCACTTCTTTAACATGGATACATGAAAGACTGGATGGACAGAAGCTAGCTCCGCAGGCAATGCCAACTCATAGGCCACCTCACCCACACGCTGTAGGATCTCATATGGCCCAACATACCTCGGACTCAACTTCCCCTTCCTGCCAAACCTCATCACCCCCTTCATAGGTGATATCTTCAATAGACCTGGTCACCAACATCAAACTCTAAGGGCCGTTTTCTGTTATCTGCATATGACTTCTGCCGACTGTAAGCAGTAGCCAACCTGTCCCTAATCACCCTGACCTTCTCTAAGGCCTCATGAATGATCTCTGGACCCAAAATGGATGACTCTCCAACCTCGAACCACCCAACTGGAGATCTACACCTCCTACCATACAGTGCCTCAAACGGTGCCATCCCAATGCTGGAGTGATAGCTATTATTATACGAGAACTCTATCAAAGGCAGATGGTCATCCCAGCTACCCTGAAGTCAATCACACACGCTCTCAACATGTCCTCCAATGTCTGAATGGTGCGCTCTGCCCCATCAGTCTGAGGATGAAAGGCAGTACTAAGCTTTACCTGCGTGCCTAAGCTCTTCTGGAAGGATCTCCAGAAATGTGAAGTGAACTGAGCTCCTCTATCTGAAATGATAGACAAAGGAATCCCATGCCATCTCACAATCTCATCAATGTAGAGTCTCGCATAATCCTCGGCTCTGTAAGTAGACTTCACAGGGATAAAGTGGGCAGACTTAGTCATCCTGTCCACAATAACCCATATGGAGTCATGCTGTCTCCTAGTCCTCGGAAGACCAACCACGAAGTCCATATTAATGGCCTCCCACTTCCAAGTCGGAACCTCAATAATCTGAGTAAGACCCAGGCTTAAGATGTTCTGCCTTAACCTGCTGACAATTAGGACACTTGGCCACATATTCTGCAATGTCCTTCTTCATGCCATCCCACCAATAAATCTGCTTAAGATCATGATACATCTTGGTGGAACCTGGATGTATGGAATATCTGGAACCATGGGCCTCTGCAACAATCCTGGTCCGCAAATCATCCACATCTGGTACACACAGCCTGTCCTGGTACCTAAGTACGCCGTCACCTCCCAAAGCAAAAGACTCATTCATCTTTATCAACACTGAGTCCTTCAGCTCCATCAACACAGGATCGAGATGCTGACCCTGCTTGACTTCAACTACCAAGGATGATTCAGAACTAGGATGAACTGAAACACCCCCACTAGTAGAGTCAACCAACCGCACACCCAGTCTGGCCAGTCTGTGTACATCTTTCACCAACTCCTTCTTCTCATCCTCAACGTGGGTTGTACTTCCCATGCTCATCCTGCTCAAAGCATCAGCTACAACATTAGCCTTACCTGGATGGTAGTGACATTCATATCATAGTCCTTCAACAGCTCCAACCATCTCCGCTGACGTAGATTCAACTCTCTCTGCGTGAACACGTACTGGAGACTCTTGTGGTCTGTGAACACATCCACATGCACTCCATACAAGTAGTGCCTCCACAGCTTCAGTGCAAACACCACAGCTGCCAACTCCAGGTCATGAGTGGGATAATTCTTCTCATGAACCTTGAGCTGTCTGGACGCATAAGCTATCACCTTACCAACCTGCATAAGAACACAACCCAAACCAACCCTAGATGCATCACAATAAACAGTGTAATTCTCACCACACTTAGGCAAAGTAAGCACCGGGGCTGAAGTGAGTCTATCCTTGAGCTCCTGGAAACTCTTCTCACAAGTCTCCATCCACTCGAACTTGGCCTTCTTCTTAGACAAAGCTGTCAGTGGGGCAGCAATGGAAGAAAAACCCTCCACGAACCTGCGGTAGTAACCACACAATCCTAGAAAGCTACGGATATCAGTGGGAGTAAGAGGTTTTGGCCAGTTCTTCACAGCCTCAGTCTTCCTAAGGTCCACCTCCACACCCTGATCGGACACAACATGACCCAGGAAGGTCACTGATCTAAGCGAGAATTCACACTTGCTCTGGATAATGCATATTTCTCAAGCTTATTTGAAGCTTCATATTTGAAATTGAGGAGCTTCCTTCTCAATCGCACTTAACTTGATGCACCTCACAACTCATGTAACCAAAAAATCATGTCCACGCTATACAAAACAGCAACATGACATGCAAACATGAATTCATTTTAACACTAACTTATTCGGAAACTTAACCTTACTTCCCTGTTTCGATAGTCTATTGTAGCCTAGCATTTATGAAGTAATCCATACCTAAGCCATCTCCTTGAGCTAGTAAGCAGCCAACTTAGACTTCTCCTCTTCATCAATACTCATAGCAGGCTTTAGAACCTACCATGCACTCACCTCCATGCGAACAACCACTCTTATAAAACGTCTTTCGTTCACGCTGGGCATTTCTATCACTGCCCCTTCTTGGGAATGCCAGATGTTGAGTCTGGCGCCTTAGACACTTGGCCATCCTAATTCTTGTGTGTATTATTCTACGCGCGCACACAAGAATGAAGTTAGATACTTAGAATGACACAAAGTGTCAAAGCTCTAGATAGCACGATAAAGAGTAGAAGAAGGGAAATTTTCCTACGCATCATGCAGTCTCTAATTCAGGATAGTGGTGCACTTCAGTACCATGACTTAGAAACTACTCAATGTGGTTGATGTGAACTTATTATTCCCGAAGTTTAACCTAGTGCTCTGATACAAACTTTGTCACGACTAGAATCTAGACCCCAGCCGAGACCGGAGTCGTTGACCTCTCATAGGTCATAGATAAGACTACATACGTCATTCTTACTTCATCTAGGTTAATTTTAGCGGAAAATTTGAAACTTTTTGTTCTTTATCATGAATAAAGGTCATTCTACTTACATTCATAATGTTCACAATCAACCATCTAACATTAAGATTATCAACTGAAAGAAATAGTACAATATTGCATTAAATGTATAATTGCCAATATGGCACCAATACAATGTCTGAAATAAAAACGGAAAGAAACACTAGTGGAACATACTCCACTAGCTAAAGCCTACATCTAAGCTAGATAGTAACGGTAGACATCCTCGAAAGCATGAGGGCCTACTAAGTCCGGATGAAAGCTCCACGTCCGGATAGCTGCAACGTCAACCTGTAAGCTCTAGCGTCCACCTGTGCCTGCACCTAAAAATATAGAGTTGTATGGGATTAGTACACATTTGTACTAAGTATGGGTATATGCAAGCACACACCAAGGACATGCATGAGTAAGAATAGCTCTTTCCTAACAACATGATTATGGAAAGTCAAGTCAGTGGACTTGCCAAATTGGGATTAGGAAAGTTAGTGAGCTTTCCAAATTTGGATTAGGAAAGTTAGTGAGCCTTCCAAATTTGGATTAGGAAAGTTAGTGAGCTTTCCAAATTTGGATTAGGAAAGTCATGCCATGAGAGTAACATGAATCATCATACTTATCATATTACACATAACACATAACATCTTACACAGCACATATCATATTGCCTATAGCACATAACATCTTTCATATCATTCATTCATATGCCATGAGACCTTTGAATCATGGACTTGACATTAAGACTTCCCAAAAAGGAGGGCTCAACATATGGGACCTCAACTAGGGAGTCTTCATTAGCAAACACAGAGTCTTCTTCATTCATTCATACGTACTTCATTTCATTTCGTTCATAGGCTAGTGGGAACACCAGCTATACCTAGGATGTAGTTTAAGACTTTCATCGGGTTTGCTGTGCAATGACCAAGAATGACCTAATGTCATTGATTGAGTCTAACTCACCTCTTGATCATACTATCCTAACACCTTTGGTATCATTCATTTAATTATGTGCATCATTTGAGGCTGGCCTCATTCATTCATTGGGAACTTTAACTTTAACCGACATAGATCATGTGAGCATCATGAAATCCAGTATCTCCCCCACCGAAAAAAATGGAATCACCGGCCAAAGTGACCCAAAACATGCTAGCGTACATGGAATTAACCCCGCCAGATCCCTATATTGGCAGTAGGTTAGAAGACTAGGAGATATAAGGAGACCCATACCCGGCATGCCGGACAGTCTCATCTCATGAGAGTTACGTGAACCTCCGCCCTTCCCGAAAGAAGGCATCACCGCTCATAGCTAGTCTATCGGTGCTCAGTATAAAGTTCCATTTCATTCAACTCATACGTCATGGAAGCTGGCTTCTAGTATGAGGACATCATAGCTCATAGATGATTTCTCATCTCATCATTAGTATTAAGTATACATTATTCTCAATACTTTCATTAGAGTGTTCATAGAGACTGGTCTCTTCATTAACTTTACACTCTCATAGCTGAGTACGTTTTGGTAACATTTATTTAGGCTCATTTGAGATTGCTCTCATCTCTCACATTAGCCTCTTATCATGTTGTCACCGCATTCATTAACATTAGCACATTTCTCTTCATAATTACTAACCCCTTTTTACGTGAATGTTCATTTCATCATATGCCAAATGCACTTGGCCATTTGTGTGTTTCACACTCTTACTTAACCCTTCTAGGGTTTCACCATTTCATTACATAATATTCATTTCATCGTATGCCAATACACTTTGCCATTTAGTGTGTTTTACACTCGTACTTAACCCTTCTAGGGTTACATCATTTCATTACATACATCTTAGGTTCACTTATTTTAAAACATATGCTAGACTTATGGGTCTATACATACAAGCCATGAGGCTTCATTCATAGTTCGTTTAAGTGCTTCATATCTTCCTAAGATTATGTCGTACAAGACTTATGCATCTTGTAAGTGTGCCAAGATTTCGATTTCGATCTATGTAGGCAACATTATTTTTGAACATTTATTCACGTATGACTTATGTATGAATACGGGATTTGGGCAAGGGAACCCGATTTCAAATCCCTTGGACAACACTTACATTTTTCATTTATTTTATTTTGGTCCACACGGCTTGGGGACCCAAGATCGAGCCCCAACACCTACATTTCCTTTTAATTTCTTTTCTTTGAAATCTCACTTTCTTGGCCGAGGGTTGTGGGATGAAACCCCATAGCCCCTTTTATTTTTTTATTTCTTATTCCTTGCATTTTTTTCGAATTGACCATGAGGTTGTGGGATCGAACCCCCATAGCCTCACTTTACTTTTCTTTTAATTATTCTTTACTACCTAGAGGTCGTGGGTTCGATTCCCACGCCTCACATTTCTTTTCTTCTCATTTTTTTTCTTTTTCCTTAAGCTTGACTGAGAGGTTGTGGGTTCAAATCCCACTCCTCTCATTTCTTATTTTCATACATCATTTTCAAATCCCCTTCACCATATTCCTTTACTTATTTATTTTCATGATTTTAACATGGTGAGGTCACGGTTCAATCCTCCATGACCTCACTTGTTTTAATTTCATTTTTCAACATTTTGAACCCTTCTTGACCAAAATTCATCACTTGAAGCTGGAAATTTTGTAATTTTCAGAATTTTTTCATCAAGTTACACATAAGTTCTTAGGAAAATTTCATAGTGCATTTAGAACGTTTTAGGTGCATTTTCATGTATTTGTTTAGCCAAGAGATTATCACTCAAATCAGCCACATTTCATATCATATGAACATCACGATTTACATAAATTTATGCACGTAAGATAACAACCATAACATCACAATTTTTTAGCCTTAACCCGAGAACACCTAGTCACTGTCATATTTTTGCACACACATGCACATAGTTTCGGAACACATAGGTTGTCATTCATGATTTTAAACACACATTCATGAACATATTCTTTCACGAAAACACAATACACGCCTAATATCTACCAGCAAACATACCCAACCTACAAATCCTTGGGATCTAGTGACAGGGACATGCAACGGGGAACAACCCTAGTTTTTGGATTAGAATATACTGAACCATAAGGGTATCTTGGGAAAGGGACCAAGAGTAAGAAAACCCATACCTTATTTTGACGTTCAAACCTTGAACTTGTTGCCCAGAGCTTCTCGAACACACGTCCAAATCCAACAGCTTCAAACCAACTCGACGGAAAACCCTCTCCCTTTTGCCTAAAGTTTTGCTTATTTTTGATTATATTTTTGTGTGAATTCATCAAGTGTGAAGAATTTTTGTAATTTTTCTGCTCTTGTACGTTTGTTAGGTAGAGAGAATCATGAAGAGCGTTGAAAACTATTGACGTGAGAGAGAGAGTTAAAACGTGAGAGGTAGTTTTAGATTAGGTGGAGTAGTTTAGACTTAGTCAACTAGGACTCTTTCAAACCTTTAAAAAACCTAATTTTCTTTTTCTTAAATGAGCTAATTAATATTAATTAATTAAATTAATTTACCAATTTAAATCACTGCTTCCAATTTTCGGCCCTCTCTCTCCAAAATGCCCCTCCACCTTATTAATTAAATAATTAATTATATATTTAGGGTAATTACGATACTATACTTAGCCTGGAAAAAGTCCATTTTACCCCTAGACCCTCCAAACCTAAGATTTTTCCCTTTTTAAGTCCAGTAAAGACTCATTCGAGTTAATCTTCGTATTCGAGAGCCCCACATGGCTGGACCCAACCTTTCCTAGCTAACTAACTCCAAAGTTAGTTGGCTTGACTGTAGCAATTTCAGAGGTTTGGTTCTACGCGCATCAATCCGTGTGAACCCGGTCTAATCGTAGGCATTGTAGACAGATTAAGCATTACTTAGCATAGCCATTTTTTTAGGTTGTTACATTTCGGTCAAAGTTAATATCTTCCTATGTTTAGTCAACTTAGGAAGCCATTTTTTAGGGTTGTTACATTTCGGTCAAAGTTAATATCTTCCTATGTTTAGTCAACTTAGGAAGGGCGTTTTGGTGATTTACTAATAAGTTGGTTAATTTACTAAAATAGCCTTAGTTGAATAAGCCAAAGTCAGTTCCTAAACCTAATCATTCACGATAAAAACACTTAGAACAAAAACGCAAGAACGAGGTAGTAAACAAAGAACACTAAAATGGAAAAGTGCATAGACGTTCTTAGGCGATTTCAAGGTTTTTGTGCAATGAGGGATCGTCATAGATTCAATCTACATAAGGTATGGGTTTCTCTCCTGGTTTTCTTTCTCCAAGAGAACTTTCTTTCTAACGATTCAAAGATCTTGAAAACTAAGGTTGTTACCATGTTCTCGTCGAACTCCTTGTCCCTAGTATCCTTTTCGATTCCATGTTGAATAGGTTAGAGATCATGTTATGGGTATGTGGTGCTGGCTAATCTTATTGTAACGTTCTTGAATTATGAATGCCAAATGAACTATGAATTGAACTCGTTTGATGCTTAGGGTTCCTTACTTGAATTAAAGAACGATGTATTACTAAGATATGTTCGAAAACATTAAGTGTGATGTGTGACGTCTTAATACATACTTACTGTTAAGGTGACTTTATGAAGGTGTTATATTCATCAAATGTTAATATGATGCTGTCCAAAATGCTTAAAAACGTTATGCTCTAAGTCATGAAATAAGATTGGCTTAAAAGATCTCTATGAAATCTCATCTTGAATGAATTAACTATTTGATGCCAATTAAATTTGCTAACACTACTTTGTCAAAACGAATGAATGCTAATGGATAGGAGCTTATGTAAATGATTGAAAGATTGTCTAAAGGTTCATACATATTCAATTTAAATATGAACACACGTAAAATTGGCTTATGCCAATAAAAATGATTTGCTAGTTTAACATCCCAAATGTTGAGGCCAATACTAATCATATGCCAATCTTGTGTAATTAGAATATCAAATGATATTATAAGCACTTCTAAAGTAAGTCAATGAATCCATAACCAAGGGCATGTCATTCATTGAGACAACTCCCAACATGCTCTAAAAGAATGAACAATGAACATATGTAACTCATTGAAAGAAGTGCTCATCGTCCATAAACGATATAATGGATCTACTACTCTAAAGTAAGGAAGTAACATGAGTTATAAGATAATTAAAGGGGTATAAACTAAGTAAGTGACCAGAATGGGGTGTTAAAGAAAGTGAGACAAGTCTTACTTACACCTAAGCTACTATGTTAAAAGATTACTCATGAATGAAGGTGTTAGACTGTGCGAGAATAGTCTCATTAACACCTAAGTATGATATGTAAGGACAATTCACATTTAATCAATGTAAAGTAAGGATGATATGTAAGGTGTCACGACTGGAATCTAGACTCCAAACGAGACCGGCGTCGTTGACCTCTCACAGGTCGCAGACAAGCCTACTTACGTCATTCTTACTTTACATAGGTAAATTTTAGCGGAAAATTTGAAACTTTTTGTTTCTAAACATTACTTACTAAACATTTCTAATACATTCGTAATTCGTTCAACATCAACCAACTAGTCATTAAGAGATAATCAAATGAAAGAAATAGTTTAATAACATAATTGTATAATTGCCAAAATGGCACCCATACAAAGTTTGAATAAAATAAGAAAGAAACACTAGTGGAACATGCTCCACTAGCTCAACTCCTAAACTAAGCTAGAAAATAAACAGTAGCATCCTCGAAAGCATGAGGACCTACCAAAAACCGGATGAATGCTGCACGTCCGGATAACTGTAGCAATGATCCTGTAGCTCTACCGTCCACCTGTGCCTGCACCTAAAATAGTAGAGTTTGTATAGTGTTAGTACACACTTGTACTAAGTATGGGTATATGCAAGCACACACCAAGGACATGCATGAGAAAGAATAGCTCTTTCCTAACAACATGATTTTTGGGAGTCAAGTCAGTGGACTTGCCAAATTGAGATTAGGAAAGTTAGTGAACTTTCCAAATTTGGATTAGGAAAGTCAGTGAGCTTTCCAAATATGGATTAGGAAAGTCATGCCATGAAAATAACATACATCATCATACTTATCACATATACTCACAGCACATAACATTTACACATAGCATATATCATACAACATACAGTACCTTTTACATGTAGCACATAACTTCGTTCATATCAATCATTCATATGCCATGAGACCTTGGAATCATGAACTTGACATTAAGACATCCCAGAAATGAGGGCTCAACATATGGGACCTCAACTAGGGAGTCTTCATTAGCAAATACAGAGTCTGCTTCATTCATTCATACGTACTTCATTTCATTTTGTTCATAGTCCAGTGTAACCACCAGTTATACCTAGGAAGTAGTTTAAGACTTTCATTAGGTTCGTTGTGCAATGACCAAGAATGACCTAATGTCATTACTTGAATCTAACTCACCTTTTGATTATCCTATCCTAACACCTTTGGTATTCATTCATTTCATTATGTGCATCATTTGAGGTTGGCCTCATTCATTCATTGGAAATTTAACTTTAACCGACATAGATCATGTGAGCATCATGAAATCCAGTGTCTCCCCCACACCGAAAAGAGGTGGAATCACCGGCCAAAGTGATCCAATAACATGCTAGCGTACATGGGAATTTAACACCGCCAGATCCCTATATTGGCAGTATAGGTTCGAAGACTAGGAGATATAAGGAGACCCATACCCGGCAAGCCGGACAGTCTCATCTCATGAGAGTTACGTGAACCTCCGCCCTTCCCGAAAGAAGGCATCACCGCTCATAGCTAGTCTATCGGTGCTCAGTATAAAGTTCCATTTCATTCATCTCATACGTCATGGAAGCTAACTTCTAGTATGAGAACATCATATCTCATTAGATGATCTCTCATCTCATCATTCATATTAAGTGTGTTAAGCTCAATACTCTCATTAGAGTGTTCATAGAGACTGGTCTCTTCATTATCTTACACTCTCATAGGTTAATACATGTTGGTAACCTTTACTTAGGCTCATTTGAGATTACTCTCCTCATTTACATTAGCCTCTTATCATGTTGTCACCACATTCATCATCATTTGCATCTTTGTTTTTCTTAGATATTCACCTCTCATTACGTGTATGTTCATTTCGTCATATGCCAATGCACTTGGCTATTTGGTGTGTCTCACACCCTTACTTAACCCCTCTAGGTTTCATCATTCCACTTCATACATCTTAGGTTCACTTACTTTTGAACGTATGTTAGACTTATGAGTCTAAACACACAAGCCATGAGGCTTCATTCGTAGTTCGTTAAGTAATTCTTACATTCCTAAGATTATGTAGTACAAGACTTATGTATCTTGTAGTTATGCCAAGATCTTGAATTTGATCTAAGTAGGTGGCATTATTCTTGGATGATTTGTTCACGTATGACTTATGTATCAAACGGAAGTTTGGGCAAGGAATCCCAAGTCTTGAATCAATTGAATGTCATTTACATTATCAATTGATTTTATTCTAATAGTCATAACATTTTAACTCTAAGTCAAATCACAATGTTTACATTGAAGGTTTACTTTTCTACTTAAAATCTCTCTTGTATTGGCCGTGGGGTTGTGGGTTCAATCCCCCACAACCCCATTTTCGTTTTTCTTTAATTTATTTCGGTTCATGTGAGGCTTTGGGACCCGAGGTCGAGTCCCCTCAGCCACACTAAATTATCCTTTAATTTCCCTTCACTTCCATTCGCTTAAGGCCGAGAGGTTGTGGGATCGAACCCCCACAACCGCTTTATTTTATTCTCCTTTTTGAAAGTTTACTATTTGAGTTGACTGTGAGGTTGTGGGGTCGAATCCCCCCAGCCTCATTTCATTTATTTTTATCTTCCCCCATACGCATAGAGGTCGTGGGTTCGATTCCCACGCCTCTCATAATTTTTCTTTATTTTTCCTTTTCCTTGGTTTCTAACCGAGAGGGTGTGGGTTCGAATCCCACCCCTCTCATTTCTTATTTTCTTTCCTTCACACTTATTTCCCAGCCAAGACAGGTTCGAATCCCCCTCACCATACAAAATTTTCTTCTTTAATTTTGGGGGATTTTAAAGGGGTGAGGTCTCGGGTTCGACCCTCAATGACCTCAACTATTTTTATTTATTTTTCTTAACATTCTAAACAACTTAATTTGGCAGAGATGTATCAACATAATGCTGGAAATTTAAGGCATCTTCTTTACTCATTTTTATCTCCATTTGTTCGTGAATTTATAGAGCAATACATAGTTCATTTGGTGCATTCTTTAATACATTTTTTTCACGAATTCTTAACCAAGATGTTTACTCCTCAATTCAGCCACCCTTCATGTCACATGAACATCACATTTTACTTCAATTAGTGCACATAAAACAACAAACAAAACATTAACAAAATCAAGCCTCTAGGCCGAGACTCAACATGCCATACACATTTTTTTTTCTTAATTCGAACACACACATGTTTGTCTTTTCATGAATTAACGTACATCCAATACATTAACATTCAACACAAACGTCACATAATCCTAAGTCTACCAGCATTCATACAAACCTACATTCGTTGGGAGCTAATGACAGGGAGCATGAAATGGGGAACAATCCTAGTTTCGAAATAGAATTATCTGAGTCATAAGGGTCTCTTGGGAAAGGGACCAAGAGTAAGAAAACCCATACCTTTGTTTTCTTGTTAAATGTTCAGAATGCTGCCCAAGAACTCCTCCACAAATCAGTCCACACACCCAAAGTCACACCTTACCCGACTAGTGTAGTACGTTTTGCTTAACGTTACCGGATTGCTTTCTCTTTTGTGTTTCTATCTTTCAAGTTCTTGATGAACTTTTGCCTTTACTTTATTTTTCTTTTGCTGATTGTTTTCTCACGTTTTCAGCCAAGAAAAAGAGAGTGAAAGAGAGAGAGAAATCGTGCAAGAGAGAGTGGGGAAAATGGGAGGTAGAAGTCTAGCAGAAGTAGGACTTTGTGGGTATGAATTAGTCAACTTAATAATTAAATCAAATTAATAAAAATCTGATTTATTTTTCCTAAATCAGCTAATATTAATTATTTATTAAAAACTAAGTTAACACATTAACATAAAAGAAAGTTAAATCTTGCTTGTAGTGGGGCTCGAACCCGAGTGACCCCATTTGCGAGAAATGGGTCAATTAAGGTTGCCCCACCCGAAATACCTTAAACAAATTAATTAATTTATTAATTAGTTTGTTCCTCAGGGTAATTACAATATTACCCTGGGCTTGGAAAAGACCATTTTACCCTTGGACCCTCAAAACTTAAGATTTCTTCTTTTTAGTCCAGTAAAAACTTTTTCAATTAAATCTTCGTTTTTGGGAGCCTCACATGGTTGGTTCCAACCTTTCCAAGCTCAATTAACTCCCCAAGTTACTTGGCTTGGTCGTAGTAAGGGTTCTGAGGTCTGGTTCTAGGCGTATCAATACGTGTGGACCTTGGTCTAATCACAAGCATTCTTGAAAAACCTAAATCTTGATCCTATTCATTTTTAGGGTTGTTACATTATCTCCCCCTTAGGAACATTCGTCCCCGAATGACACTACTACTTCATGTTGTAATGTCAGTGAGGTCGTAAAAAAAGCACTATACACAATCAATCAATAGCAATAAATTACGGGGAGGTAAGGAAACATAGGTTTAAGAGTATAAAGTCTAACCTCGAGAGCTGAACAGGTGAGGGTAACGGGCCCTCATGTCAGCCTCATCTTCCCACGTAGCACCCTCAACAAGATGATTTCTCCACAATACTTTCACTGTGGCAATCTCCTTGTTCCTCAGCCGCTTGACCTGTCTGTCTAAGATCTCAACCGGTACCTCCTCATAAGACAAGTCTTCATCAACCCCCAAACCTTCAACAGGTAAGATTGATGCTGGATCACCTAGGCACTTCTTCAACATAGATACATGAAAAACTGGATGGACAGAAGCTAACTCTGCGGGCAATGCCAACTCATAGGCCACCTCACCCACACGCTGTAGGATCTCATATGGCCCAACATATCTCGGACTCAGCTTCCCCTTTCTACCAAATCTCATCACCCCTTTCATAGGTGATATTTTTAAGTAAACCTGGTCACCAACATCAAACTCTAAGGGTCGCTTTCTGTTATCAGCATATGACTTCTGCCGACTGTACGCAGTAGCCAACCTGTCCCTAATCATTCTGACCTTCTCTAAGGCCTCATGAATGATCTCCGGCCCCAAAATGGATGACTCTCCAACCTCGAACCACCCAACTAGATATCTACACCTCCTACCATACAATGCCTCAAACGGTGCCATCCCAATGCTTGAGTGATAGCTATTATTATATGAGAACTCTATCAAAGGCAGAAGGTCACCCCAGTTACCTCTGAAGTCAATCACACACGCCCTCAACATATCCTCCAATGTCTGAATGGTGCGCTCTGCCTTCCCATCTGTCTGAGGGTGAAAGGCAGTGCTAAGCTTCACCTGCGTGCCCAAGCTCTTCTGGAAAGATTTCCAGAAATGAGAAGTAAACTGAGCTCCTCTGTCTGAAATAATAGACAAGGGAATCCCATTCCATCTCACAATCTCATCAATGTAGAGCCTCGCATAATCCTCGGCTCTGTAAGTAGACTT
>JAJJBR010002803.1:0-30720 GCA_022817965.1 Solanum lycopersicoides
CAGTATTATATAAATCCTTGCACAGACTGTTTCTGATTTTATGATAAATAGAAATAGAAATATAGATGAACTAGACAAAAAATAAAATCTGAGTCCATAGAAATCATTGTGTTTCCTTATGAAATTTAATCCCCTCAAGTAACCGAGGTTGCAGATTAATTACTCACAAGATAAAAAGGATTAACATGTTAGAGAGGTAGTGGTACCTCAAACTTTACTAACTTCCGCGAATGCAAGATCAACAACGAGGGAACACTCAGACTTAGTCAGTCGACAATTTTATTTACGTAGGAAAATGAATACAAAGAAGAAATTTTCTTTTATGTGTTGAACAATGGAAAAAACATCTCTATTTATAGCCATTTGCAACAAGGAATGCGTATGTTCGACAATAGTGTGAATGCTTCTATTCAGACATGTCGTTTATGAATTTTGTCTCTTTTGGGAAAAAATAATATCTTTTCGGAAGGAACATGTCCCTTCAGAATGATGTTACCGTTACACGCGAATTTCAAATAAATCCCATTATATGAAATTAATTCTTTTAATAAACTAATTATCTAACATCTTTAATCAATTTATAAGAGAAAGAAAATAAATTAATGAGGTTGATTAAATAAATTTTGTCCAAAAATATAATCAAATCAATCACATTTTCCAAATCAAAATCAAAATCCAAGCCAGAGCCGAGCGAGCGAGCAGTGCGCGAGGGGGCACCTTCTTCTTAACCCTTTAAGAACTAAAGGAAGTGTTTCCTAATATAAGGACAACAAATTTCCTTTCTTCTACTAATATGTGACAAAATGACTTTTCATTTGCAATTTGCAATAACTTTTCATTTTCCATCAAAAAAATATTCCCTCACATTTTTCATTCACACCTTACGGAAATCCAACAATCCCGCTCATAAATGGGGAATGGCTATGTATGGAAAACTTGTGTGTCTTGTAAGTAAGGGTTAATCACATCTGGATAAGTAGGTTTTCCTTTAAACTTTCTGTGGTGAACATATATGAGATATAGTCGGTCAATCGGTAGATTTGATATCTTTGAACCGTCGAGCTTTGGTGTATATCTAGACAACATAAGTGACACTATCAACCGTTGAACTATTTTTTGGTTCTCATTATTTTATTCGTTTCAACCATGAACACATCTCTGTTAATAAGTGCTTAGAGAACCGGCTTTACAAGATTCTCCTTGAAGCGGCTTACACTTCACACTTACATTGGTGTGGTTTGTAAATGTGTTATCCCGTAGATACACTATTTGATATACCCTGTATCAAACTTAAAAAACATTAAGAAGTCCTTATGTCTTTATCCTGTTACTGAACATTGTCTCTTGAGAATGGAACATAAAATAATTTTTGACAATGTTAAATCGTCATCTATGACTTTGTTTTATCTCCTTGAATCTAGATTTTTGGATCTCCAGTCTTTTAGGTAGAGTGACCGCCACGACAACTTGTTATCGACCATAGTCCCATTTTCTTCGATGATCTCTCAACTCCTTCTCACGTTAAGCCTTTTGTAAGTGGATCTGACACATTATCCTTTGACTTTACATAGTAAATTGTTATAATTCCACTAGAGAATAGTTGTCTAACAGAGTTATCTCTTCGTCTTATGTGATGAGACTTTCCGTTATACATAACGCTTATTGCAGCTTGACTATCACAATGTGTGCATATTGGATCCATTGGTTTGGGCCAAAATGGAATATTTTCTAAGAAAGTTCGGAGTCATTCAGCTTCTTCACCTGCCTTGTCTAAGGCGATGAATTCCGATTCCATTGTAGAACAGGCTATACATGTTAGTTTGGACTATTTCCAAGATATTGCTCCTCCACCAATAGTGAAAACATATCAATTCGTTGATTTCATTTCAGTTAGCCAAGTTATCTAATTTGCATCACTATATCCTTCAAGAACTGTGGGATATTTTTTGTAATGCAAAGCATAGTTTTGAGTGTCATCTAATTACCCCGAAACTCTCTTCATTTCCAACCAATGATTTTGATTGGGATTACTTCTGTATCGACTTAGTTTACTTATAGCGCAGACTATGTCTGATCGTGTACAACTAATGAATACATCAAACTTCCCAATACTCTTGAATAATCCAATTGAGACTGACTTTCACCTTTATTCTTAGCAAGATTAAGGTTCATATCAATTGGGGTCTTTGCCTGTTTTGAAATTCAAATACTCTAACTTTTAAAGTATCATTTGAATTTAATGAGATTGAGACAATGCTAGACCGTTAGGAGTTTTGTGAATCTTCATTTCCAATATTAAATCGTCAACCCCTAGATCTTTCATATCAAACTTACTAGCGAGCATACGCCTAGTATCTTTTACATGGGCAATGTCCTTGCTCATTATTAACATGTCATCCACATATAGGCATACAATGACTTCCTGATTCGGAGTGTCTTTAATGTTTACACATTTATCACATTTGTTGATCTTAAATCCACTTGACAACATGCTTTTATCAAACTTTGCATACTATTATTTCGGTGTTTGTTTTAGTTCATAAATTGACATAACAAGTTTGCACATTTTCTTTTCTTTACCGGAAACTACGAAGCCCTCGGGTTGTTCCATGTAAATTTCTTCCTCCAACTCTCCATTTAATAAGGCTATTTTCACATTCATTTGATGGATTTCAATACCGTATACTACATCTAGGGCAAGTAATATCCGAATTGATGTAATCCTAGTCACTGGCGAGTATGTGTCAAAATAATCATAGCCTTCTTTTTGTCTAAAGTCTTTCACAACAAGTCTTGATTTATATTTGTGAATCCATCATCTTTCATCTTTTTGAAGATCCATTTTGAACCCAAGGGTTTGTTCCCGGTAGGAATGTCAACCAACTCCCACATATCACTACAACAAATATGATATATAGTTATGAAATTATTAGTTACTGCATCAAATTCGTCACTAAATGTTCGCTTTTAGTGATAAAATTTACTTTTCATGCTTAAATATATGAGACACATACTTTTAGTGACGAAACATAAAACTCCGTAGCAAAATTTCATCTACTAAAGTTTCCCAGTAAAAAATTAATTGGCGCATCTGTTAAGCAGTGTTAGTCACGAATTTAATGTTATTGGTGACACATTATTTCATCACTAATAATGTATTTAATTCATGACAATTTTTTTTGTCTTAAAATTTATTGATTATATTGCTACAAAATTATTAGCTACGACATTAAATTCATCACTTATTGTTCGCTTTTAGCGACAACATACTTTTCTTACTTAAATATATGAGACACATATTTTTAGTGATGATACATAAAAATCCGTAGAAAAGTTTCGTCTACTAATGTTGCCCACCGAAAAATTAATTGGCGTCATTTGTTAAGTAGTGTTTGTCACAAATTTAAAGCTATCAGCGACACATTATTTCATCACTACTAATGTATCTAATTCATGACAAATTATTTTTTGTCTTAAACATTTATTTATTATTGGACCCAAAAAAATTTCATCTAAAAAATTATGTTGTTACACTATCAATAAATTCGTGGTTAAATGCTATAAGTTTTAGCTTATAAGAATTTAGCTTTATTTATGATATTTAATTTTGTCACTTATAGTATAACTAACTGGTGACAAAGATTTTTTATCTCTAATGAGTCTGTGATTCAGTGACAACAAAATAATTGTCACAAAATATGTAAGGTGTGAAATAGCAACAACTTAAAATTTGTAGCGAATAATTCAAATATTTTCTATGAAAAATATTTGCAGCTAAATATTTTTTTTGGGTTACAATTATTCATAATTACAAGTGACAACTTATAAAAAGAATAATGTAAGTGTTTCATAAGAAATAGATAGAGTTCTTTCATTAATTGGTTAGGGAAAATATTAAAACCAACGAATTTGATTCATTTTGTAAAAATGAAAAAGTTCAATTCATGATTTTCTTAAATTATACAATCATAAAATGCATTATTCAAAAATACAATCCAGGTTGTATGTATCGGGAGTAGGGTACGATTCTGCCACTAGATCACGGATATTTGTTGGTTTAACACTTTTGGTTTTTATTTGATATTTTTTCATCAATAAAGACGATAAAAAGTAGTTTCTCAAGTATTGGTGCCAATTATGTGTGTGTCGATTATTTGTGCTTGATAAACTGCATAGACTAAGTCGATCTATTTGTTTATATTTAAAAGTATCACAAACACCCGTAGTTCAACTATACAAAGATAACATAGACTTTACAAATGCGCGAAATATTTTATGAATTTCTAATAACTTTTTTCATCAGTGTTAAAATTGAAATAAGCTAAAAAAAATAAAAGCACAAATGAAAGAAATGAACAACCTATGATTTCAAATATATTATGATGGTATCGATGTTTTTTTTAATTAAAACAATTGATTTACTGATCCAATTGAACCAACTATTAAATTTTTTAAATAAAATCTAAAGTTTAATTTTATAAAATTCATAATTGTACTAAATAATTTTTAAAATTATTAAAAATAACTGAATAAAATGAATTGTACTAAATATATGTAAAGATATGTTAAAAATATACAATTTAATTAAAATATAATCTACATTTGAATGTGGGTGGTAAATTTCATGCACTTGTGTATGTGTATAAATAATCATACAATATATTATATCTACAAAAGTTATATTTGAATGAAGTGCATAAGTAGAAAATAAATTAAAAATGAGAGACAAGAGAGAGTTGATTGGATGGTAAGCACTCTTCACTTCCAATCTTAAGGTTCTGAGGTCGAATCCCCAAGAAAGAATAATGTAGGTGACCCTAGGGAGGAGTTTAAAATAAATTTGATATGAGGGGAGGGGGAGGGGAGGGGGGAGATAATAGGAAAATTAATTTTTTTATAATAATAAATTAGTCCCTAATTAATATATTTAATAACAAAATAATTTTTGGTATATAAAATATAATCATTAGTGATGAAATAAGATTTTTCTTCAACTACAAAATGCATATAACTTTGGAGACAACTAATATCGTCACTTATTGAAGTAAAACAATTAGCGACTATATAATTTTGTCGGTAGTAATAAACTTTTTAGTGACAAAACATATTATTATCTTAAAAATTATACTTGTTACGATAAATAAATTTGTCACAAATGTTTAAGAATTTTGGGACGATTTTTCTTTTTGTATTTAATATAATACTTTTAGCGATGAATCACTAAATTATCTTGGTATACTTCTAGAGACACACATTTAGTGACGACTAAGTGACGAATTATTTTCATCTCACGAGATTTTCAGTAACGAAATGTGATTTATAAATGATGAAATTATTTGTCCCTGATATTAAATTTGTTATGATTGATTGAATCTCACTATTGACAGCCTCCTTTCAAGAGGTTGAGTTGCCACACAACATCATTTCTTTGAATGTTTGAGAATCACTTTCAAAAAGAAATGTTACAAAATCAGATTCAAAGGAATTAGTTGTCCTTTGACGCTTACTCCGCCTTGGACTCTCTTCATTGGTTTCACTCTCTCTTTGTTCTTCTCGAGGTTATTTAGGTATAGGAACCTGTTCTTTTGCTAGAAACCCCACACTTTGAAATATTTCAAGTTGGATTTTCTACCTTTCAATTTCTCATATGGAATAACATGTGTCTTCGTGTCAGACACTCTA
This sequence comes from Solanum lycopersicoides, assembly GCA_022817965.1. Lineage (NCBI taxonomy): Eukaryota > Viridiplantae > Streptophyta > Magnoliopsida > Solanales > Solanaceae > Solanum > Solanum lycopersicoides. The sequence goes on from JAJJBR010002803.1 coordinate 5,683, forward strand.
TTGAGTATTCGATTTGGTGTAAGGATAACTTTCTCCCACAAGTTTTGTGGTAAATCTGAACTTATAATAAGTAAGACATTCATCATTTCCTTTAAAGATTGGTTTTGCTTTTTTGCAATTCCATTAGATTGACGAGAGTAAGGAGAAGTAGTTTGATTCATTATTCCATTTTCCAAACATATTTCTGCAAATGGAGATTCATATTTTCCGCCTCTATCACTAATGATCATTTTGATCTTTCTATCCAATTGATTTACACTTCAGTTTTATATTGCCTAATGCATTACTTCACCACTACCATTTAGCAAATAGACATAACAATATCTTGTGCAATCGTCAATAAAAATTGTGAAATACTTTTTTCCACTACGTAATGGTGTTGACTCATGTCACAAATGTCAGTGTGAATCAGTTCTAAGGGATTTGAATTCCTTTCAAAATTTTATAAGAATGCTTAGCATACTTAGATTCAACGCGAACTTGACATTTTGATTGATTGCACTTAAATTTAGGAAAAACATTCAAGTTAATCAATCTTCCCAATTCAAGTTAATCAATCTTCCCAAGGTTTTGTTATTAATGTGTCCCAAACATTCATGCATAAACGTTTAGACTCAAGAAAGTAAGAAGAAGCATAATCTTTATTCATATCAATTGCAATTATATTGAGTTTAAATAGGCCCTCAGTGAGGTAACATTTTCCTACATACATTTCATTCTTACTTACTACAACTTTATAAGAAACAAATACATATTTGAATTTGGTCTATAGAAACTAAGTTCTGTCGCAATTTCGGAATATACGAGACCCTGTTCAAAGTCGTCACTATGCTTGATGTCATCTTTAATAGGACCTTTCCAGTTTCTTCCACCTTTGAGAAAATGGAGTTTGCCATAAACAACTTCTCGTCTATATGTTCTTGAGTATATGATGAAAATACTTTGTTGGCACAAACATTAAATGAGGCACCAGAATCTATCCACCATTCTCTTGGATTTTCAACCCAGTTGCAATCTGAAAGTATTGCACAGAGATCGTCCATCTCTCCTTTGGATTCAACCAAATTTGTTTGATCATTCTTCTTGTCCTTCTTGGGACCCCGACATTCAGTAGTCGTATCACCACGTTTGTCACACTTGAAGTAGCATCCATTGAATTTCTTCTTGGGAGGATTGCTCTTTAGACCAGATGTTTTTTTTTTTTCTTTGATTTTGTGGGATCTTCTTCAACAATGTTTACTCCATATATCGATTAATTACCACGTGACTTCTTTTCTGTTGCTTTGTTATCCTCTTTAATTCTCATACTTACTATGAGATCTTCAACAGTTATCTCCTTGCGTTTATGTTTCAAGTAGTTTTTGAAGTCCTTCAACAATGGAGATAACTTCTCAATGGCAGCCACTTGAAAAGCATCATTCACAACCAATCTTACAATAATGATTATGTGAGAATTAAGAATAGACTTGATATTTCAACATAGGCATTAAATAAATATATACCTTCAGCAAAGAGATCATGGGTTATGACCTACATTTCTTGAACATTAGTGACGACGGTCTTACTGTCTATCATCTTATAGTCCAGAAACTTTGCCACAATGAACTTGTTCATTCCGGCATCCCATGTTTTGTTCTTCTTTTCTATAGCATCCTAGAGTTCTTTTTGGGTTTTGTAATTACAGTACACATTGTATATATCATCTTGCAGGCCACTCATTATATAACTTATACACAAAAAAAAATTGAATGTGTTCATGCTTCTGTTACAAAAAATTGTTCTTTAGGAGGAGTTTCAACTATCATAACAGGAACATTCTCATTAATGAACCTCTGCACACTCAACATAGTCAAATAGAACATAGTCAAATAGAAGAAAAGTTTCTGCTGCCATCTCTTGAAGTTGACTGCAGAAAACTTTGCAGGTTCTCAGCCAGTGATAGGGAAGTAGTTGAATGATTGTGTGCAACCGATGTTGTTGCAGTACTCACTGTTCCAATATTTACTTGACTTGAATTAGTAATTTTTCTATCACAAATGACAGACAATTTTAGTATGTAAAATACTAACACTAAATAATAAATCCTTACACTTCCTGTTTCTTATTTAACAATAAAGTTTTTATATCCTTTTAATTGTTAATCAAATGAATTTTAAAAATTCAAACAGAGTAGAAAATCATAAAGGTTTTAATCTCATGAAACCTCAAATAGAGAAACTTTAAAAAATTTTTGAGATTTTTTTCTCTTATATTCAGGTTAGCAGAAAAAACAGAAATAGAAAAAAAGATGAAACAGACAGAAAATAAAATTCAAGTCCACATACACCACTGTGTTTTCTTAAGAAATTTAATCTCCTCAAGTACCTCACATTGCAGATTAATTCCTCCCAAAATAAAATAGATTAACCTGTTAGAGAAGTAGTGTTACCTCAAACTGCACTAACTTTAGTGAACGCAAGAACAACAACGAGAGCACACACGAACTTAATCGAGCGACAATTTTATTAATGTAAAAAAAAGATATGTAGAGAAGAAGACATTTTCAGTGTTGAAAAGCGAAAAAAAATATCTCTATTTATAGCCATTTGCATAAAGGAATGTGTCTGTTCGATAGTGGTGTGAACACTTCTATTCAGACATGTCGTTCTAGAATGTTGTGTCTTTTGGAAAAACCTAACATCTTCTCGTAAGGAACAGGTCCCTTCAGAATGTTGTTACCGTTACATGTGAATTTTAAATAAATCTCGTTGCACGAAATTAATTAATGATATTAATGAAATAAATTTTATCCTAAAATATTATCAATCAATCACATCATTTGACAAATCCAAAGCCAGCGATCGACGACGGGACAGGGGGACACCTTCTTTTTAACCCTTTATGAACTTAAGAAAGTGTCTCCTAATATAAGGATAACAACTTTCCTTTCTTCTACCAATATGACAGATATAACTTTTCATTTGCAATTTGAATAGATTTTTCATTTTCCCTCAAAAATTGATTCCCCCACATTTTCCATTTTCTCTTCTTATTTCCCATTCACCTTGCTAAAATACAACATACATAACATATAATTATCAGCCTAAAAAATATATTAGGACAAAACACTTGGATCGTTTTGCCATATGCTTTACTTATTGACAATGATAAACAAAATTGAGCATATATATATATACTAACTAGAGAGGCCATGGCCCGTGCTAGGCACGGGCCCAACAGTGTCAAATTTGTGAAATTAAACTGAAAATCACATTGGACCATATCAAAATGCTCGACGTTTCGCTTCACTATTATAAATTATATTTAGTGGATTTCTATTAATATTGTCTACTTGCATGGTATCAACAAGTACAGGCAACAAAAGAGTCATCATCACTTGGGTATTTGTCATCCAAATTAAAAATACCTATCTATAAACTAAATCAATACTCCTTACAAATGAAAACTGATACTCACACAATTGAGCATTGCAAATTTTTCCAGATACGACATTAACCGGAAACTATTGTTACATGTGAGAAGTATATCTTTTGTGTACATCATTGTGTTTAAGTAGATAATTATCTCTACGACATGTAAAAGATGCAAGTACATTATGAAAATAATATTAGACATCAAATGTATATTGTATGTTAAGATATGTCTTGATTTATCATTTCAATGACCTGGAGCTACGCTCAAATTCTTGGTACCAACCTTGGCTATTAAAAAAAGACCTCATAGCAATAAGGAGGTATTTTGAGGTACCTACAAAAAGCTAGTAAAACACTAAAAACCAATCAGTTGAATTAACATGGAATTATGATGTCCGCAAAAATAAAATCAGAGCGATATAACACAAAAGATGCATCTGTCTCACCCGGGGGATAATTAATAGAGAAAATGCAAATTTGCAGATACTTCAGATGAATGAAAAATAAAAAATTAGTAGAAAGTGTGTCATGTCTTGATCATTTTCATGGACCCACTTTTCATTCCATTTGTGGAAATTTTATGATCTATAAACCAATGTTTCTGTTGTTTGTTTTGTTATCAAGTAAAGTATAAGTAGAAGAGCCATTCCTTTTGTTATTCTGGTAAAGAAAACTAATGTGTCTTGATGTAAGCTATTTTAGATCTTTTCCATTTTTCTCAGTGAACAAAGCAGTCACAATGTGAAGAACAAGTAAATAACCATTATCAAGGAGATATTGTCATCACCCCATGTCCAAGGGCCCAAACCAAAAAATAATGAATACGAAATATATAATAAAAATCAAACCAAAGATTGATACTTACTGCCAGGGCAGGTGGTAGTCCACCAACAACATCGCCTAGTCTACCAATTTGCTATAACTTGTGCAATAATCGGCTACTTAAGTAAATATCTAGCAAGCTTATACCGTGAATAAGTGATGAGTTAGTTATGCGCAGATGCACTTGTAAGTAGTTTAGAAATGATGGGTTTACGGAACATGCAACACAAGAGACTTCCCAAAAGATCATCGTGGTTGGCTCATGCTTGTGCCTAATTATTAGTGTAATCACTTAGTTCGCGAATAGGTAAGTATAGACATAATGTTGTAACATAAACCTATGGTAAAAGGTACCAAAATGAAGATTGAAGAGATGGTCCTTCCAAATAAGAATCAAAATTTCATTAACAAACCAGCCATTACATGTCAGCAACACACAATTGCAAACACAAAACAAAATTTACAAATATAGTAGATTCAGATTTATTATATATGCATATTGTTTTATCATTATTTAAAGAGTACTTATGAGACTCGAGTCTCCGGGTTACAGAGTCACTTTTGTTATGAAGCACTTTACTCCTTAAGTGGGATTTTCTAGCGCAAATTTGAATTTAGTCGAGCTCCAATATGGATACCGCGCACTGGATGGACACAAAAAATAGAGAGTACTTGTGAGGATTATTTGGGACTTGCGATAATTTTAGTCATTGCCAGATCAACTGGAAGAAGCTATCAACTGTATTAAGAAACTACAAACAGAATTGAACAGAACAAGAGTGAAGAGAGATAATTTAGCAAGAGGTGAAAATTCAAGTTATTCAGCATCAAGGAGTAGGAAATTGAGATTACATTTAAAATCAATAGCGTTGTCTAGTGTATGTTACTTCTCTCTGCTAAAACATATTTGAATAGATTTGTAAGAAAGGAGAAGCTTCTTAAGGAGTACTTAAGTACATGAATTATAAGACTTCTCAAGGATCAGAAAATTGACAATTCATCTAACGTTTTTACTGGTTTTCCCCTCTTTATTTCTTTATTAAGACCCAAAATGAAGACACCAATATGAGAATAGAAACCTTTTTTCAACCGTTCTTTTATCAAATTCAAAGAGTTCTAGTGGTAGTACATGAGTCATGTACTAACCATAAACATGCTCACTTGTTATAATTCTCATATGCAAATGAACATTGGGATTCACATGGCAAGCGGTAAAAAACAAATCACACAATCAAAATGACATCGTATCACCAATCATAACAACACTACACAAAACCTTTAAATAGTAGTCATTCATGATTCGACAATCATACAAAGATGAATCGTCAAATCTAAATTGATGTAAATATCTACTAAAATTAATTAATCCAACATGGTTAAGGTCAAAATTATTTCAAATAACCTAACATAAAGTCGCGTATTAACTAACCTGTAAATCTGGAGTTGTAAGACAGTAAAGAAACTGAGAATAACCAGCATATCATCCTCGCTGGTTCATTGTTCATAGTTCCTAATGATCATTCCCATACCAAGAGAAAATGTACCATTCACCTGAAAACCCAAAAATGTTTTGTTTTCCAACAATCAAAAATCTCAAAACAAGGAAGATATTTCCCGTCAACAGACAACATTAAGGCGCTCAATTGTGATGAAATAAGAAAATCCAAATTGCATTATATTTCAAGCTTATAAATTCAGAAGCCATAGAATGAACCGAATCACAACTATATGTCGTTAAGAAGACTTGCCTTTACATTCTTTTGGTTGTGAGGATGACTCGAATTTCAACCTTGTGCTTGAAAATTAAGATATAACAATTGTTGCTTCCATTTCTACCTCACCTGAGCTTAGAGGCCTTGCATTATTTTTATTCCTCTCGTTAAAACCTGAGGAAAGATGTGTTCCTTTAAGGTAACAGATATAAAAATTCATTAGTAAAACATAACTATTGTAGGAACCAGAATCGAGCAAACGTGCGTGCAAAAATTTAAGCAATAAAAATATTTTGGTTATGACTGAGAAGTAAATATCTATAGTACTAAATATTAACCAAAAGTTAAATGTTTTGGTAAATCACAATATAACTGAAATAATTTTTGACGAAAAGGAAGAGCAGTTTATGAAATTAATCGTGTCTACTGTCAAACATATCGAATCAAAATTCAACTGAAATGTATCAAATTCTTATACTAACAAAGAAAAACTAAAAAAGATCAGTGCCCAAGTTATCAGCAAAGACCATGACTTACCAATATCATTGTTAACATAGACAGAATAGTTATGACAATACAAATATAAATCTTAGCTACTAACTTATAACTCAAAGTGCAAAACTTGGGCAAAATCACAATAGAACTGACAATTTAGAAAACAAAGAAAAGAAAACAGATCAACTATTGAAATTTCGCAATACATGCTGAAATAGCAAAGAAAGAATAATCCTTGTATAAAGTTGGATTAGAAATCCTTGAAGACATATATCACATGAATAATGACTAAATTTCTTGAATTAAATCCAATTGCAAGTTTTCCCCTTAGGATCAATTCAAGGAGGCAAGTAATAATGGATTTTGACAGTTGCTAGTTCTTATCACTTCGCTTGTTTGGTCAACTGCTCTTATGTCCCTGAGATATATAATATCAACTCGTCATCTACTCGAAAAACTAAAAACAAAATTCTAAATAAGAAATTGATAAATAAAATCTAGTGAGATGAACAAAGGAAAGATAAATCGAAGTACCTTTACTTGAGAAAAAGACTATGCTTTTAAAATGAATTTAGGCACTCGAACTTTTGGGGGGAATTTACTTTTGTTTTGTTTAGGATTTCATCCGAGTCTATGCAACCTTCATCAACTTCGTCATCATTTTGATCATCAAGCTTATCATTGTCTTCCACTGAAACAATCCGAAACACCTATCACGAAATGTTTTCGAAGAACTAAGTAAACTATTGGAGGATATAGAATGAAATAATATAACAATGATTAATAATTGAATATTTTAGAAGCAGAGAAATTGAAACTCCAATCCAACACCTTTTTTGTTTATCATGATTGGGGCGGAAGAATCCATTTGCCTTCATGGATCGCACCACAAAAGCGAAGAAGGAGGTTTTTTCTATATTATAGAAGTGAACAGATGGAGTTCGAATTAAGCTACAAAAAGTTGTAACCTCCGCAGCATTGCAAGCATCTTAGGATTAACTGATTAAGTAGAATGAGTTTGCAGACTTAAAGATAAAACTATAAGAAAAAGTGGGGAAAAGACGCTAAATGGGATGTTGTGCAACTCAGGCATAATGTATATAAACTAAATTTAAAGCAAAAAAGGCACAAATATTCAAAGAATTCGAAGTAATGGGTATAATACCAGTGAAGAAAGAAGAAAAAATCTAGGCACCATCATGCATGAGAGCATGTCTTTTGTGGTATAACAAATCCACAATTTCTTCAATTCAAACCTTCAGCATCTCAAATAATGAGCAAAACTTCATATTCTCTGATAACAAATGAAACTAACAGAGTTCCCTACTGAATTTTAATTAGTCCCGGTAGAACATGCAAGTAAAAATATTCACAACAAACTAATAAGAAATCAGAAAATCACCAAGAATTTAATTCACAATTTCCAACATAAACTACATCCATACCGATAAAATTAGGAAATACAGAGATGAGAAAAATAAGACAACCAAAATCTTTCAAAGAAAAAATCAGAAATTTTACCTTTACCTTTCGATGTAGAAAGAGACATGAGATAGAATTGGAGATGAGTAATTGTGAAGGATTTGATCTCACTTTAAGTGAGACGTGGACTTAAAGTCCTTCCAGGTGTTTTATGGCCAATCAAAGTGGGCCAACAACACTGTATATAGGGGTACATATTTGACTGGTTTTGGTACAACATTGGGATGTAGTGTTTCGTCCTTGGTGGTGTTGGCTTATACAACAGAGAATACATATATATATATATATATATATATATATATATATATATATATATATATATATATATATATATATGCATTAATTTAAAAGGATGTTCTTGGTTTTCTGAGTCGAAAATTACAACATCAATAACATATGGAGTACAATTTAACAAGTGGGATTTCTACGAAGGTAGAATATGCAGAGAACTTATCCCTATCCCATAGAGTAGAGAGGTTATTTTTAAAAAATTATTAACTAAAGTGCAACAAAAAAGATAGTTACGAAAAGAAAATACTATAGTGAAAAAATATGTCAATTAATAAGAAATGCAGTATAGAACATTTTAAAAAACTCAAAATACCTATCAACATTCTATCCTATATGAAACACAAAAGGCAACAGATGATAACAAATATCAAAAGCAAAATACTACATGTCTACGATAATACTACGACAGATACAATATTACTACACTTCCATGAAAACCTAATCCAACTAAAAGGAAGCAAAACTCAACTATATACCAACATACTACCCTAATTCACGACTTGCATACCATCATATCTAATATACTAAAATTACACTAAATCTTGTCTAATCACTTCTCTCCAACAGTTCATCGACTTACGTCTACCTCTCGGCATACCCACTGTATCAAATCTCTCCCACATCCTCACTGAGGCGTCTACCCATCTCCTCTTCGCATGGTAAAATCAAGCAATATCAAGGTTATGATGCATCGCCACAATAACTTTATCAACGTTTAATTCACTAAACTTGACAAACATCATCTAATTCAATTGATTCTAAAATATAGACAAATACATAGTCAAACTTCTTAGGACATAAGAGTCAACAAGCCAAGATATATGCATATATAAATTGTATTTTTGATAAGAGATTGACCTTCCAGTCTCTACTGGAAAAAAAGGTAACTATAGTTTGAAATTCAGCGTAGTTTGATAAATGATTTCAACTTTTTTTGTGTGTGTGAAATAGTTTGTGATTGGTCCGTGAATTTAAAAAAGCACTTTTGAGCAACTATTAAAAGTGTTTTTAAAGTGTATTTTTTTCCCAGAAGTGTCTTGGGAAAAAACTACTGTCTTCATAACAACTTCTATTGTCCATCAAAAACACTTATTTTCTCTCAAAAACTTAGTCAAACACCTCAAAATATGAACTGGAACACATATATTTTCATAAAAATAATCACTTCCGACCTCGTAGAAGCAAGGCAAAACAGGCTATAAGTAGCATATTCATAATAAGTTTATGTTTACCATAAATAATTAGATTGATAAAAGAACATCCAATCCAAAGCCAAAAACATAAAAACATAGGTGTTTTTCAACCAAAGCAGTAAGTTAATTTTTACCAATTTTTCACCAAGAGGGGAAAAAATATAAGAAATAAATGCATAATTAGGTTCGTATTATAATGATCGTAGAAGGAATATAATTCCATTTATTGAGAATATGAAAAATTAATGAAATACAAATTTAGTAGATACGGTAAAAAAATTAAAAGCGATGCAAAAGAAATATATGATGAATGTGAATAATGACTTACTCATGTTACTTGAAAAAAACTGAAGGCCTCCCAATGAGGCCAATAGCTTTGTTGGAGCTACGTTCCTGCTAAAGAAATATGGCTTTAGAAGAAGGGAGAGATTTATACATTGCTAGATGATTTATTTAAAACACAAGAACATTTACTAAACTTAGAGTTTTTCTTATTGATAACTTAGTTAACTAAAAGATCTATAAATTGCTAGTCATAACAATGTTATCACTCCATGAGTAGCTCATGTACTTAGTTAAATGCTCATCAAGTTTAGCACCAAAACTCCATCAACGCTGGAGCGGACTGCGGACCAACGTTGAGAAAGGGATATACTATGTATAAAGATATCTATAACAAAAATCACATTATGTGACAAAAATAATCTAATGGAGTGTTGGTTCCCCGTCCTCTTTTGGTGTTTGAGGTTGGGGTTCAAACGTGATCCTAAACTACCCCATCTAGCTTAAAACTAATCCAAACCAATGAGTCAAGTATGTTACTTACTTATAAGTACGATAGTTAAAATTTTATCTTTCCTACTAAAAATATTTATACATTGTACAAGACCGCTAACTTTAATCACAAGAGAACTTCTTTAAAAAAGAAACGAAAAGATCATTATAAAATACGAGAGATCATTACTAACTTAAGAGATTTATACAGAGAGAATATTCACAAGTACAAAGTCAACACCACCTACCCAACCCCCACCCTCAACTCCATTGAGATAAAAGACACTCTTTAATTTACTATTAATCCTTGACAAGAGTTGGTGCTAAAATATCCCTTATATATATACATATTTAACAATACATGTCTTGTTAATTAATTAGCATATATCATAAGTTTGTTTAAATTTCATTCAAGAATTTCATTTTTTATTTTCATATTATAATTTTTTTATGTTTATTATTTTATATATTATTTTCATATTATTTTACAAATTTAGGAATAAAGAGAACACCAAAATTTTGTAGGCTTGAAAATATGAAGGACTTCTTTATTTATTTTAATATTTTATCTATTCATTAAATAGTGATTGAAAATTTGAGTACGTACATTTTAATTTGATTAATTTTTTAAAATAGATATTTAAAATAGTTTCTCTCTTTAAAATAATTTTAATATTAAAAATACATTGATACTTGTCATTTTTCGTAATTTGACTCTCAAAAGCAGTTTTTAAAGAAAGATTAACAATACACAATTTGCTTATCAAAATCGTTATTCAAATGAATTAGCCAAACACAAATTTTTATTTTTTCAAAAGTAATATTTTGAAAAGTTATTTCTCAAAAAGAGTTTCTATAAATAAGAAACTTCTATCAGTAATACCAAAGATGTTCCAAATCATAATCATTAAGATCACTATCTTTCGAGAATTGTCGCATATACATACTTTTAGGATTACAAACAATTCTCTATCAGGATACAACAAAGGCTGAAATGTAATGCCACTGAATGCGCTACATTGGGAAGTTTATGATCTTTATGGAGCCTGTCAAAGAGACTTCTCAGGAAAGTTGCTCCTTTTCTGAACAAACGCAACTATTCTATTTAACTAAAATTAAAACACAATAAATACAACAGTTGAAAATGAATTATGAAAATACAATATTTGATTAAAGATCAGACCCATCTAGGCTCGCACCCAAACCCCAAGCCCCAAGTCATTTAAATATATAATAAAAATATATGTAAAGATTATATAAATTTCACCGTGTTAAAGAGTGAATTACATATTTTTCCTATTCTTTCATAAAAAAAATTCCTTCAAATTATAGGATCTCGGATACATCTGGAAACTTACGGCTGCATAGCTCACGGTTCGCAAATGATAAATTAGTTAATGGAAGGGATGAATATGAGAGGTGATAGGGATGTATCCAAGGGAGGATGAATGTATCCGAGAGAAGAGGATGTATTCGACAGGGGATAGAGACGTAGTCGAGAGGAATAAAGATGTATTTGAGAGGCTGAGATTTGGTAAAAAAAAATTAATGGCAATATACTTTTGAGAAATTGGTGAATATATATCTATTCGATTAGTTGGACTTAATGAGCTTGGTCTTATATGGGCAAAAGGCTGGCTGTTAGCCACCGATGTGGGAATCCCACATATTAAAACTACTGAACAATGCCACACTAATTAATAATATGTCTCATAGTATCATTTATATCAACAAGATATCTTACTAATTGTTAGGGTAAATACCTTAAAGCTTGAAGATATCAGTATCCTATGATTTGAACCACAACTTCTTTTATCAAATCGAAAGTATTACAAATATAATGTTATTCAGTAGCGAAACAATTCAATATTATGCTTTAGCACTATAACACCTCAAAAATTGTTAAGCTAAGATCCAGACGATTCTTCATTTGATATAAGTTCATATGGGTGAGTTTTAAGTTTTACTTAGGTGTTAAGGTCAATTCTTTAGTGTGAGAACAAATTTAGAGAAGAATTAACATCACATGCAAGAATCCCCTAGCACAAAATAGAGTTGAAAGCTTCATTACCGATTAAGTTTTGAGGTAAGATTTGACATGGATCGACGTCAAACGACTATATCTCTTAAATATAAGCAATTATGTGGCTCGTAACCTATCAAATTAAAGATATTTGAGTCTTCTTTCTAACATCACCCAGTTTGCATCAATTTGAGCGCGGAGTACAAATTTATGCGTACTTTACTGGTTGCTATCTTGCCACGTACCGGCTAAGCTGCCAAGGCATTTTCGGCATGGGCGCGTGGCGAGGCAGAAGTTACTGCCTTCCTGTGCGGATTTGCTGCGCCTGAGGTGCTTTTCCACGGGCGCGGAATTATTTGGTTCTTTTACCCCCCCCCCCAAATATGTAGTTCACCTCTTTAGTTCATAAGTTTACCCAAGAAAGAGGAGTTTTCAAGAAACTAACTCCCTCTGAGGTTCTTCCATCATCCAAGTTAAGATTCTACCATAGAACTTCATAATTCCTTCATTTTAACATGAATTAATATCTCCTACTTATGAAATTCATAGATTTTTCAAGAAATCTCCTCAAGAACTCATTTCTAAGGTTCAATAAATAAAATTCTTGTAATCTTTTCATCTAAAGATCTCACCTTTCTCAAGAATTTGGAGCGTTTTAGGTGTTTCACAGTGATCTACTGAGCTCGTCTTCACATCCTACATATCAATTCAGACGATAAAAGATAAATCTAGGGTTATACCCTTAGTTTAAAAAATTCTTGATATGAGTTAAGTTATTGATTTAGAATTCTAAACTATTGATTATGAGTTGCACTATATTATGCATAATTATTGGGTTGTTGTTCATGCTTTTATTTCACATGAACGTTAGTTGATGATATTTTGTTGAAATCCTTTGTACAATTATTTCCATGCATTGATTTTGAAATTTTAAAGTGAGTATAAGAGTATTTTAAAGTATCTTTTGAAAAGAGCTTAAGGGATCACAAATGACTCCAAAAGTACTATTTTCACATTGAGAAAAGAAGTACGATTCATGATTAGTATGACAGTCGTGTATGACAGTAATGGTTAAGCAGTATGATATCTAGATATGTCATCAATATTTATCTAGTATGACTTCCCGAGTCATCAATGATCAAATCACAATATGATTTTATATATATTTTTTATGAGTACAACCTAAATACAAGTTATCTTATAAAGTTTTAAGGGAACTTAGATTGTTCCGAATGTATTATTTTTACATTAAAAAATAGACCACTATTTTCAAAAGAATATATAGAATTTTTAGATTATTTCAGACAGATTAGTACAACTTCAATTGCCTCTTAAAGAGATCTTTTTGAGAAATATCTCAGTCCTGAGAGTACTTTTACACTAGCATTCAATTATATATCTTGTGAGTAGTATTGACCATTGATTTGAGGTAAGAGTTCAGATAACTCAAACTCCATAACCTATGTCTGCAACATACATAGCATCATACCATAAGATGGGCGACTCCTCACCTGCCTCAAGAATGCATTTTAGTGGATTGAGTAGTTCAGTTGCATCTTATACTCCACCAAGGTATAAAGCAGCAATGGCAATGTGGCTAAGACATTATATCATCACAAAGCTCATAGTGATTGTTGTCGGTTAGAGGAACTCCTCTGTAAAGTAAAGTAAAGTAATTTCTTATATATACATTTCAGTTCAGTATTTACTATTACTGCATTCCTACAATAAGAGCTTATATGATTTTCATCATGATTTATATTATATTTCAATTGAGTTATTTTCAGCCTTTAAGTTCAGTTGTTTGTGTTATTCAGCCTTATTATATACTCGTACATTCAATGTACTGATGTCATTCGACTTGCATTATTTAATAATGCAGATTTAGGTACTTAGGATCATCAACTTGAGATCCCTTGAGATCACAGCATCTGCTTATCAGCTTTTGGCGAAGGCTCCTTGCTTTCAAAGGAATCTGCTTTTATGATTTGTTAGAATTAATGTGTTGATGTTTCATGGGTATTTTCCCGATACCTATCTTTATACAATATAGGCTTCATAGATAGATAATCTTGGTCAGTCTTGAAGTGTTCAAATTCAGATATCTTATTTATAACTTTATCTTTTGTACTTAGTGTATTCGGATAACTTTAAGATTTAATAAGTTTCTTTAAAATAATACTTCAATTTTGGTACTTATGTATAATTGAGTTAGTCTTCCACCATAGTCAACCAGGATGATGGTTCGCTTGGGGACCAGCAATGATTCTCAAGTGTCGGTCATGTTCAAGGTGTAGGCTCGGGGCATGACAAATATCCTACATATTACAACTACTCAACAATATCCCACGAGTTTGTAATATGTCTCAAAATATCATGCACATCAAAAAGTATATTTGTTTTGCATTTTTTTTGTATGTTCGAGGACATGCATAATTTTTAGTGGTGGACAATGCAATGACCCGGTCGGTCATTTTTTGAAAGTTTTGTGAATTTACCATTTTTCTCCTTTCGATATCAATCCCGAGTCATTTATGTTTGAGTTTTTGAAGTTGGTCAAACTTTGAGGGTTACAGTTAAGAGTTTTGTAAGTTTTGAGTTTGAACTTCAAAATTGGTTTTTGGTGTCTTTTGGAGTTTTGAGTGTCAGAATAGATTCAATTGCTTACATCAGTTCCGAAATGTGAGTTCTGAATAGTGTGAGTTGTCAATTTCATATTGGAGTCTTTTTGAGGATTTGAGGTCCTAACTTGTGAAATTATGAAAATGTATACACTTTGGTCAACATTCGAATTCAAATACTCATATTGGAATTCCAAGAGCTCCGTTGGATTCATATATGATTTTAGACCTAGATGAGGTCTTGGTTAATTTTTAAGAGGTCCTAAACTTGTTTTAGCCTTATAGGTGTTGAGTTAGTTTCTTGTGATTATTACGGGTGTTGGATTAAGAATACCTCAAAGACGTACATTGAAGGTACCATTGAGTTTGAAATATCAAGTATAATTCATTTGCATATATAATTTGTGCGGACAGGGTTCCGAATGAATCCTGATGGTCAATTTAATTCTTGTATTTATTGTGTTTTCTAGTGTTGCATCCCTCTCTTTTACATAGGTCCTGTCACTTAAGAAATTTTTGCTTAAGTAAAGAAGGCTTCTCTTAAGTGAGACCTCAAGATTTTTGTAACACCCCAAATATTTTTAAGTTAAGACGCGAACCGTCTTTTATTTGTGGATAATATTTTACTGCTTTCTAGTTTTCTTAGGTGTTAAGGTCACAAGAATCTTCTAGCATAAAGTTGAGTTGAACTTTTTCTTATCAATTCAGTTTCACTATGAGATTTATTTTCTAGAGTCAACTTGAGGTGAGGGTCTTGAGAATGAGTAGTGTTTCCTGATAGAATTTGAGTGAGATTTCAATGAATTAGTGTTGGGTTTGGGAATCAAAGAGAGTTTGGAAGAAACCAATCGATTCTAGATGAGTAAGGACCCAAAATTGAACAAGAAAATTCATCAAATTTCTGGGTTCGGGGTGGGGCAATGCGCCCCCATAGCGCCAGGAGAGCTGGCGCCCTGCGCCGCAAAGTACTCCTATTACTTTCAAGCCTTACGGGATGCTCCACTGATGTCCTAAAGTTGCCAAACCATTTTCTCCTCCATTCTTTATCTCGTATGTGTTCTTTCAAATCGTGTCTTCACTCTCTGCTTGATATTAACTCTTGAAGTCTTCAGTAATTCTTAATATATCCTACATATCCTAATAACATCTCTTAATTTACATTTCAAAATAAAGTAAAGTTAAGAAGAAACTTCAAGAGGTCCTTTTGAGTCAAATTTGAGAACTCTTTTGCAATTAACTATAGTTTTGAACTAAGTACTCGAGTGTTGAGTATTGAGTTGTCTATATTGTTATTTATATCCTTGACTTGATTCTTTCTTGTCTATATTCCCGCATGAACCCTATGAAGTGAGTATTCTTGAGATGAGTAGTATCTTTGAGTTTTGAGTTCTTGTGTCCTTGAGTTCTTGAGTTTGAGTACTGAGTTTACATATTGTTATTCAGTTCTTTGAGTTGATTCTTTCATATTTATAAGTCAACATGAACCCTATTTTTGATTTATAACTCTTGAGAATCTTTTAAAACTACTCCCTCCGTCCCATTTTATGTGGCACAATATCCTTTTTGGTCAGTCCCAAAAATAATGTCACGTTCCCTTATATGGTAAGTTTTAAAGGTATAATTCCTCTTTTACCCTTGTAGGTCCCACTTAATTTTAAGGTAAGTACTCTGATACATTTATGAGGAGAGAGAAAATTAGTTACTTTTTTGAAAGATAATTTGGTAAACATTTTAAACTCTTCATTATTTTTTTAACTCCGTGTCCGGTCAAATGTTGCTACATAAAATGAGACGGAGGGAGTAATATTAAGTTCTAACTGAGTTTTGATGAAGTAAAGAGGAGTTTGAGAAAGAGGATAAGGGAACTATATATTTCTGAAATATTTCATTTTTACAAGCAATAATTAGAATATTAGTTTGATAAAAGAGAAACATTCATTTCTGAAAAAGCTTATGAGTTGAACAACATTTCAGAGCAGTTACCTCTTTTAAGATGATAGTTTAGGAAATTATCTCAAACCAGAAGAAGGGTATGTTTTAATTATTTGAGCATGAGTTATATATTATTGAGAGTAGTATTGAACACCAATACGGGGATGAGTTCAAACAACTCAGAATCCTCATAAACAATGTATGCCAACAAGGATAAAGGATTATACTCTTTAGATGATTCCTTATTTCTTTTAAGAATAACATAGTCGATCCACTTAGTTGAGGTGTTCTATACCCCAAAAATGTATATGACTGTCCCACCATCGTGGGTGAGACGTTGTATCATCATGTAGCTCATAGTGATGGTTGTTGTTAGAGAATCTCCCAAATATGATTAAAGAGTACTTTATTGTATTTTATATACATTCTTAAGTTGATATCTTCCATTTTTGATGCTTTAAACATGTAAATCTATTACTGCTTGTGTAAAGAGTTAAGTTTGATGTGAGTACTTTCCAGTCTTGTCAGTTCAATTATCTATGTTTTCAGTTCTCCTTGCATACTAGTACGTTAATTGTAATGATGTCATTCAACCTGTATCCTTTTTGAATGCAGATACAAGTGTTTAGGATTATCAACGTGTGCCTCGTTGAGAACACTTTACACTCCCGTTAGCTTTTGGTGAGCCTCTTTGTATTTTGGAGGACTTCACATTTAATTTCAATTTAGTTGTTTTGAGATGTCGTGGGGCTTGTACCGATATCCTTCTTTAATAGTAGATGCTTTATAGATAGTTATAGTTGAGTAGTCTTTTTGTATTTATTTTCCTTTGAGTTGTTTTACATTGATTATTTCTAGACTTTATAAAGTTAAGTATTTGATTGTAATGAATTTAATTTAATTTATCCCTATTATTGCTAGAATTATTTCTCTGCTTGTAATCAACCAAGATGAGGGTTCTTTTGGGGACTAGAAATGGTTCTTGAGTCCCGCCCACGTCCAGGGTGTATGCTCGGGCCGTGACAATTTTTGCGGGGTTTGTTTAAGTAAACTTTGAGTCACTGTTGTGTTGCAATATCTGAGAGGGGTTTAACATACTATTTTTGAGGTTCAAGCCACATTCTTCCATTTTTGAGTTTAGGAAATCCTCGGTGACGATATTCACCGATGAGTTCCTAAGGCCTTGGGTAACATTTTTTAGTGTAAGTTATTTTTTCGAAATGATATTCACTAGTGAGTTCCTAAGGTCATGACTAACATTTTCAAGTATTAAATTTTGAATTGGAACCTTTTCTTCAAATTTAATTTTTAGTTGATTGACCCTTTTTTCTAACCAATTTTTGTGGGTTTTGTTGTTTTTTTAATATGATTATGAATACTTGATTGATATAGAGTGTATGACTTTGAAAGTGATCCACTAGGGGAATACTCATGGAGTGATTATTGATTGATTTATAGAATGTCGTCCCCTACACTTTGTATACTAGTAGAATTCATGTATTTTATTCGTTGTTTGTGTGTTGAGAAAAATGAGAATGAGGTGAAGGGTTAATTAGACACTTGTAAAATATTGATGAATAAAAATTGATTGAAGTTGAAAAGGCTATGTGATGAAAATGATAAAATAAATTGCCATGTTGTGACCCTTATTAATTGATTAATGAAATGATGTTAGCATGAATGTGAACTTGAATTGCATGAGTTATTGTCTCTTCCATGTGGTGTGATATTGCTTGTGTGCTTTGATGCTGAACACCATGATGAGACTTGTGATAGTTATGATGCCGATGTATTTTTTGATAAGTGTTTATGATGTCGAGGTTATTACCGGCAAGTGCTATAAAGCCAATGTGTTCCAACTTGTGATTTGACATGAAGTCGATGGGAAATGGTTT
This sequence comes from Solanum lycopersicoides, assembly GCA_022817965.1. NCBI lineage: Eukaryota > Viridiplantae > Streptophyta > Magnoliopsida > Solanales > Solanaceae > Solanum > Solanum lycopersicoides. The sequence continues at coordinate 24,336 of JAJJBR010002803.1, forward strand.
TAGCTAGAGATTTTATATAAAGTTGATGGAAAATTGTTCGACTAGTGATTTAATATACAACCGATGAATACTGGTTCCAGAAAGAGATTAGATATAAATCCACTAAGAAATGGTTATGGATAGAGAATTGATATAAAGCCGATGGAAAATGATTCTATCTAGTTATATTGTGCCGATGGGAAGTGGTTGCAGCGATTGTGAATTGATGCTTATGTGTGTCTGTCACGACCCAAACTGCCGTGATTAGCAACCACTCTAACCATTTGGTGGGAGAACCACTACTACAGCCTAACTAAGCAAAATATCTCAAACTAAAGTATTTAAGTTACAGAAGCAAGTTAAATAGGAAAGACTTTTGGAAACTCTTCTACCACTGAAATTGACTGAATATGATGTATCTCAAGATTTGGGTCATTAACTTGGACTAAGTGATAGACACACCCCTTAGAAACTAACGTTCTTGCTGTCACGACCGGAATCTAGACCCCAGACGAGACCGGCGTCGTTGACCTCTCAGAGGTCGCAGACAAGCCTACTTACGTCATTCTTACTTCATCTAGGTTAATTTTAGCAAAAAATTAGAAACTTTTTGTTTCTTAACATACTTGTTAAATATTCTTATCATTTCATAATTGTTCACCATCAACCATCTAACATTAAGAGATAAGCAACTGAAAGAAATAGTTCAATAAGTAATAGGTGTATAATTGCCAAAATGGCACCAATACAAAGTCTGAATAAAAACAGGAAAGAAACGCTAGTGGAACATGCTCCACTAGCTCAACTCTAAAACTAAGCTAGAATATAAAACAGTAGCATCCTCGAAAGCATGAGGACCTACCAACTCCGGATGAATGCTGGACGTCCGGATAACTGCAACAATGATCCTGTAGCTCTATCGTCCACCTGTGTCTGCACCTAAAATAGTATAGTTGTATAGGGTTAGTACACACTTGTACTAAGTATGGGTATATGCAAGCACACACCAAGGACATGCATGAGAAAGAATAGCTCTTCCCTAACAACATGATTATGGGAAGTCGAGTCAATGGACTTGCCAAATTTGGATTAGGAAAGTTAGTGAGCTTTCCAAATTTGGATTAGGAAAGTCAATGAGCTTTCCAAATTTGATTAGGAAAGTCATGCCATGAGAGTAACATGTATCATCATAAATATCATATTGCACACAGCACATAACATCTTACATATAGCACATATCATAGCACATAACATAGAACACATAGCTTCTTTCATATCATTCATTCATATGCCATGAGACCTTGGAATCATGGACTTGACATTAAGACTTTCCAAAATGAGGGCTCAACATACGGGACCTCAACTAGGGAGTCTTCATTAGTAAACACAGAGTCTTCTTCATTCATTCATACGTACTTCATTTCATTTCGTTCATAGGCCAGTGTGAACACCAGCTATACCTAGGGTGTAGTTTAAGACTTTCATCGGGTTTGCTGTGCAATGATCAAGAATAACCTAATGTCATTACCTGAGTCTAGCTCACCCCTTGATTATCCTATCCTAACACCTTTGGTATCATTCATTTCATTATGTGATTCATTTGAGGCTGGCCTCATTCATTCATTGGGAACTTTAACTTTAACCGACATAGATCATGTGAGCATCATGAAATCCAGTGTCTCCCCCACACCGAAAAGAGGTGGAATCACCGGCCAAAGTGACCCAAAACATGCTAGCGTACATGGGAATTTAACCCCGCCAGATCCTATATTGGCAGTATAGGTTCAAGACTAGGAGATATAAGGAGACCATACCCGGCAAGCCGGACAGTCTCATCTCATGAGAGTTACGTGAACCTCCGCCCTTCCCGAAAGAAGGCATCACCGCTCATAGCTAGTCTATCGGTGCTCAGTATAAAGTTCCATTACATTCAACTCATACGTCATGGAAGCTGGCTTCTAGTATGAGGACATCATAGCTCAATAGATGATTTCTCATCTCATCATTAGTATTAAGTGTGTTAATCTCAATACTTTCATTAGAGTGTTCATAGAGACTGGTCTCTTCATTAACTTTACACTCTCATAGGTGAGTACGTTTTGGTAACATTTACTTAGGCTCGTTTGAGATTGCCCTCATCATTTGCATTAGCCTCATATCATGTTGTCACCACATTCATTGTCATTAGCACATTTACTCTTCATAATTACTCACCTCATTTTACGTGAATGTTCATTTCATCATATGCCAATATACTTGGCCATTGGTGTGTTTCATACCCTTACTTAACCCTTCTAGGGTTTCATCATTTCATTGTTCATTTCATCATTCAGTACATACATCTTAGGTTCACTTACTTTTAAACGTATGCTAGACTTATGAGTCTATACACACAAGCCATGAGGCTTCATTCATAATTCGTTAAGTGAGTCATACATTCCTAAGATTATGTAGTACAAGACTTATGTATCTTGTATATATGCCAAGATCTTGATTTCGATCTAAGTAGGTGGCATTATTCTTGGATATTTTGTTCACGTATGACTTATGTATCAATACGGAAGTTTGGGCAAGGAAACCCAAGTTTGAATCACATGGTTATCATTTACATTTTTCATTGATTTTATTTTTAATATTCATAACATTAGAACTCTAGATTAAATCCACCATTAACATTGTATCATTAATTTTCTACTTAATTTTCCCTTAAGATGGCCGAAGGGTTGTGGGTTCGAACCCCCACAACCCCTTTTATTTTTAATTAACATCTCATTGCCCTTTTGCCCAAACCAAGAGGTTGTGGGATCAAACCCCCAACCTCTTCTATTTTTGTTATTTATTCGCTGGAATAGGGAGGTTGTGGGTTCGAACCCCACAGCCTCCTTATTTAAACTTTAATTTCGCTGAGGCTGTGAGGTGGTGGGTTCGAACCCCCACAGCCTCCTAACTTTATTTTTAATTAAGTTAGGCGAGTGGCAGTGAGGTTGTGGGATCGAACCCCACAGCCTCACTTTATTTTTTAGTTAATTTCGCCTTCTCTCTTTCAGCCTTGAGGTCGTGGGTTCGATTCCCACGCCTCACGTTTTCTTTTATTTATTTTCTCCTCTTTCACTCGCTGCCTGGAGGTCGTGGGTTCGAATCCCACGCCTCCATCTATTTATTTAATTTATTTTTCTCTTCTTTCTCCTCCAGTGTCGCGAGTTCGATTCCCCCAGCCCCATTTTCTTTTTCTTTGTCGCGAATTCCAGTAGCCAGGTTCGATTCCCCCAGCCCCATTTTCTTTTCCTTTTCTCGCGAACAGTAGCTAAAGGTTCGATTCCCCTTACCCTTTCCTCGCGAAACCAGTAGCTAAAGGTTCGATTCCCCTTAACCCCCTTCACGTTTTTAGCCTCTTAACATGTGAGGTCTTGGGTTCAATTCCCATTGACCTCACTTATTTTATTTTCACTTTAAAAACCCAGATTTTAACCTCATTGTTGACCGAAACTAGAGTACACAATCTGGAAATTTAATCCCAACTTTAGCTTCCTTTCATCAACTTTTCATGCTAGTTTCTTAGGGCAATTCACCAAGCATGATAGTTAGGTGTAGTTTAGGGGTTACATTAGTCAAGCGTTTTCACTCAAAATTTGTAACTTCACACACCATATGAACATCACATTATGCACAACTTTAGCACATAAATACAAGAAATAACATGCCTTTTTACTTCTCCAAAACAGTGGCTAAAACTCACTGCCAACGTGCAACACACACACATTTTTTTTCGATTACACATTGGTTGTCATTTTCGTGATTTCACTCACATAAACATATTCACATTCAACATAAAAACATCACACATACCTAAATCTACCAGCAAACAAACCCAACCTACGAAATCATTGGGAGCTAGTGACAAGGACATGCAACGGGGAACAACCCTAGTTTCGGAGTGAATATCTTGAATCGTAAGGGGCCTCTTGGGAAAGGGACCAAGAGAGAAGAAACCCATACCTTAATTTGCTTGTTTAAACGTGAATTTGCTGCCCAAAACCTTCTCCAAAATCAGTCCAAACCTCCTCAACGTACACACCACTCGACGAACAACCTCTTTTTGCCTTGACGTTTTTGGTTACTTTGTTTTTCTCAAATTTTCATGTGAGTTCTTCAAGTGTGAAGAACTCTTGATGTATTTTCAGTTCTTTGTTGTTTTTGGCAGAAACCAATCGTGAGAGAGAGTGATGAAACGTGAGAGAGAGATCGTGAGAGAGTAGACAAATAATAGGAGTTTTAGTTTGGGAATTAGTCAAACTAGGACTCCTTATTAATTTAATAAAAACCTGATTTAATTAGCTTAGTGAAAGGACCATTATGCCCTTGAAAAAATCAGATTTTTAATCATCAATTAAATCATTAATTTGATGCTTCAATGGGGTCGAACTCGGTAGAGTGCCCCTTTTGCGAGATGGATCATTCGGGTCGACCCAACCCGGATTGATTCTTTAATTAAATTAATTAATTAATTAATTAATTCCTTAGGGTAATTACAATATTACCCTTGGCCTGGAAAAGACCATTTTACCCCTGGACCCTCAAAACTCAAGATTTCTTCTTTTAATTCCGGTAAAGACTCCTTCGATTAAATCTTCATTTTCGAGAGCCTCACATGGTTGGTTCCAACCTTTCCAAGCTCAATTAACTCCCCAAGTTAGTTGGCTTGGTCGTAGTAAGGGTTCTGAGGTCTGGTTCTACGCGTATCAATCCGTGTGAACCTTGATCTAATCGCAAGCATTCTTGACACCTTAAGCATTTATCTTATTCATTTTTAGGGTTGTTACATTATCCCCCCTTAGGAACATTCGTCCCGAATGACACTACCACTACATATCGTAATGCAGTCAGATCATAACAAAATCACTATGCACAGTCAAGCAATAGCAACAAAATACGGAGAGATAAGGAAACATAGACTTAAGAGTAGGAAGTCTAACCTCAAGAGCTGAAAAGATGAGGGTAGCGGGATCTCATGTCGGCCTCAGCCTCCCACGTAGCACCCTCAACAAGATGATTTCTCCACAATACCTTCACTGTGGCAATCTCTTGTTCCTCAGCCTTGACCTGTCTGTCTAAGATCTCAACAGGTACCTCCTCATAAGACAAGTCTTCACCAACCCCAAACCTTCAATAGGTAGAATCGATGCTGGATCACCTAGGCACTTCTTCAACATAGAACATGAAAGACTGGATGAACAGAAGCTAGCTCCGCAGGCAATGCTAACTCATAGGCCACCTCACCCACACGCTGTAGGATCTCATATGGCCCAACATACCTCGGACTCAGCTTCCCTTTTCTACCAAATCTCATCACCCTTTCATAGGTGATATCTTCAAGTAAACCTGGTCACCAAATCAAACTCTAAGGGCCGTTTTCTGTTGTCTGCATATGACTTCTGCCGACTGTAAGCAGTAGCCAACCTGTCCCTAATCACTCTGACCTTTTCTAAGGCCTCATGAATGATCTCTGACCCAAAATGGATGACTCTCCAACCTCGAACCACCCAACTGGAGATCTACACCTCCTACCATACAGTGCCTCAAACGGTGCCATCCCAATGCTGGAGTGATAGCTATTATTATACGAGAACTCTATCAAAGGCAGATGGTCATCCCAGCTACCTCTGAAGTCAATCACACACGCTCTCAACATGTCCTCCAATGTCTGAATGGTGCGCTCCGCCTGCCCATCTGTCTGAGGATGAAAGGCAGTGCTAAGCTTTACCTGCGTGCCCAAGCTCTTCTGGAAAGATCTCCAGAAATGTGAAGTAAACTGAGCTCCTCTATCTGAAATGATAGACAAAGGAATCCCATGCCATCTCACAATCTCATCAATGTAGAGTCTCGCATAATCCTCGGCTCTGTAAGTAGACTTCACAGGGATAAAGTGGGCAGACTTAGTCAATCTGTCCACAATAACCCATATGGAGTCATGCTGCTCCTAGTCCTCGGAAGACCAACCACTAAGTCCATTATTAATGGCCTCCCACTTCCAAGTCGAAACCTCAATAATCTGAGTCAGAACCGCCAGGCTTAAGATGCTCTGCATTAACCTGCTGACAATTAGGACACTTGACACATATTTGCAATGTCCTTTCATGCCATCCCACCAATAATCTGTCTTAAGATCATGATATATCTGGTGGAACCTGGATGTATGGAATATCTGGAACCATGGGCTCTCTGCAACAATCCTGGTCCGCAAATCATCCACATCTGGTATACACAGCCTGTCCTGATACCTAAGTATGCCATCACCTCCCAAAGCGAAAAGACTCATTCATCTTCATCACACTGAGTCCTTCAGCTCCATCAAACAGGATCTAGATGCTGACCCTGCTTGACTTCAACTACCAAGGATGAATTCAGA
>JAJJBR010002804.1:0-19779 GCA_022817965.1 Solanum lycopersicoides
TTACTTAAATATCATTTATTAAACTTTTCAGATATAGTAAATGATTAAAGTAACACTTGATGAAAATTTTGAATAAATTTTTCGCATTATATCTATAGATAAAATTTGAACGAACAATTTAATACTCTTAAATAAAGTAAATTAAGTCAAAATGTTATATTAAGTTCTCGTCTCCAACTCCTTTCTCTCTTTTATATATATATATAGTGACAGCTCTTCTTAAATCCAAAAACAGAATTTTTTTAAAATCTACTAATAAATCTTGACTTTTACTTTAACTTTCTTTAGTTAGAACATCACTTCAGTGTCAATTCTCTCTTGAGCTGCGAAAGTTTTTTGTTTTTGGGGTAAAAAAGATTGTTGCTTTTGTTGTTTATATGTAATTCTGATTTCTGGGTATGTCTCAGATTTTTGTTTGAGTTAGAAATGAGGAAGCACAACACAGCTTTAACAAGATTTGGGAGAAAGGTAAAAGGTTCATATCAATCTTATGGTCTTGGTGTTAAGTTAGCTGCAGTAGTAATTTTGGGTCTTTGTTTTGTATTCATTTGGTCTGTGTTTTCACCTTCTTCTTATTCAGTAGCCTATCAAAGAGACACTTTTGATGATATTAGAGAACCTATTTCATCTGCAAATAGGAAAAAGGTTACATCTTTAGTTCCTACAACTAAGAAAGAACAACCCCATAATAAGAGATTGAAACATAGATCAAGTTCTGGTGAGAAAAAGAAGAGGGTTGATAGGTCTTCTTTGCCTACAAAATCTGGTGGTTGGCATAGGAATGATAAAAGTGGAGTTGATAGGAAGAGAAAGGGTGAGGATCTGAAGTTACCCAAAAAGGTTGATGAGGTAAAGGAACAAGAATTGGAAGGATCTGAAACTGATGTGTTGGAGAAGGAGAATGAGGAAGACAAAATAGGAAATGATAAGCAAGAAGAAGAGAAAAAAGTAGTTGAAGTTAAAGAGAATGAGAAAGAAAAAACAGAAAATAATAGTAAACAAGAAGGAGAAGGAGTGAATGGTAAAGATAATGAGAAAGAGGAAATTGAAAGTGATAAAGAAGAAGAAGGTGAAGGAGAAGGAGGAGGAACAGTAGATGGTAATGAAGGTAATGGTGAATTAGCTAATACTGAGGAATTGGATCAAGAGGCTGCTGAGGAAGTGGAGGATGAGGATGAGAAAGCTAAAGATAAGAAGAAGAAGAATAAGAATTTAGGACCATTATTTGATCCAAAAGCACATTATACTTGGAATTTATGTAGCACTAGAAGCAAGCACAATTACATTCCTTGCATTGACTTTGAAAGTGCCAGTGGAAAGTTGCAGAATTATCGGCATCACGAAAGAAGTTGTCCTAAAGCACCTCAAATGTGTCTTGTTCCCCTTCCTCCTGGTGGTTATGAGACTCCAGTAAGCTGGCCTGAGAGTAAGTCAAAGGTATGAGAATCAAGCTCATCTTCAGTAAATTCAGTTTTATCTTTTCTTTCTTATAATAAGTTCATAATATTTACAGATACTTTATAAAAATGTGGCACACCCGAAACTAGAGGCATATGTTAAGAAAGGGAGCTGGGTGGTGGAGTCTGGAGATTATCTCACTTTTCCGACGAACCAATCTATACCCAAAGGTGGAATTCAACACTACCTAGATTTCATAGAAGAGGTGAGTCCCTTTTATTGACTCTTTCTTTGTTTCTCTAGCGATTGCAGTGCTGAAAGGTCTAACGATTGTCTATGAATCTTCATAAATCATATGTATATATTTTCCTTTGCATCAAAATACAAAGACTATATATGGTCCATCTTGATTCTCTGTGTAGAATTACTATTGTCTTTAGAAATTGCCTAGCATTTCTCACTCCCATATAGTGGACCACATACAAGCTGGGATGGAGTTCCACCATTTCTTCTGCTTTCCCCTACATCCCACCTTTTTAGAGCATTTCGCTAATTCAATGTTACACTCTGGCATGAGTTAATTCAAACTAGTCATGCTTGAAAATCTGCCAAAGCTGATCAGTAATGTAAAACAGATGGTTTTTATTTTCTGCATTCTCCTGACACTAGAAGCATCTTGAGCTGCTTTACTCTTGTATTATGATCTCTTTCCTTTGTATAGAAGATGAAAGATGACTTGTCTTCGCCACACAGTAATGCTGGTGCGATTTCTGATTGTAGTTGATTTGAAATTGGTTAACTCCTTGTTAATTATCCTTCTCTTACTGAAGTTGCTAGATTCAAACACTAGATGTATGCCTGGCTGATTTGAAATAATACTGCTAACTGTAGTATGATTATTTACTTATTTAGTTGTCAGTTGAATGCTACTTGCAAAGTCTCTCCTTGTGTTTGATGTGTGAATTGATATTGGAGATTGGTAGATGGTACCAGACATTGAATGGGGGAAGAATATCCGTGTTGTTCTGGATATTGGATGTGAAGATTCAAGCTTTGGGGCTTCTCTACTTGAAAAAGATGTGTTAACACTTACTTTAGGCTTAAAAGATGACCTTGTGGATCTAGCACAAGTTGCACTTGAGCGTGGTTTTCCAGCAGTAGTTACCCCATTCGGAACTCGGAGGCTTCCCTTTCCTAGTGGTGTCTTTGATGCTATTCACTGTAATGATTGCCATGCATCTTGGCATTCTAATGGTTAGTGTTAAGTTATTGCTAGAGATTCCTTTTTCTTGCTTTATGTTTCCTTTTCTGTGATATCAGGAGATTTAATTAAGTTTACTTTCAGGGGGAAAGCATCTTATAGAGATGAACAGAATTTTGAGGCCTGGAGGTTATTTTATTTTGTCTTCAAAGCACAGTAGCATTGAAGTTGAAGAAGGTTTGTCCTATATTTATGTTGAAGGAAAACGGTTTCTGTTTTTCTTCTTTCTTTGATGAAAATAGTTATTTTTACACTTTTGCACGTTTTAGTCTAATGAATAAATATTTTCCTGAACGATGACAATTCCTATAGCAGACCTTATCTTCCTACAGAAAAAACATTCAGCAGTGGACACTTGCCCTCCACTGTAGTGGATATAACGAAATCATCTCTTCTAATTTCTCAGTCAATGTCAAGCTTCTTGTTCTTGCTAATGAGGACTATCTGATATTCTCATACACTCCCAAATGTTCTGCTACAGAATTCATGTTATTTTTACTAAAGAAACTCTTGATTTGGATGGATGAATGGATCATATTTTGGCTTGTAGCTTGAAATTGTCTTGCATTGTTATCAAGTTGTTTTCCTTTCTGAAACTTGAAAGATGAGCTATCATTTTTATTTAATCCTTTTTAAGATATTCAATTTTGCGTGCTTTACTTTTCTTTTCAGCATGTATTTACGAATGCCTTTTTGTGAAGTACCCATGCTCATAACATCAACTTCTTCTCCAGGTATGTCCACGTTGACAGCATCAATCTGTTGGAACATCCTCGCTGATAAAACTGATGAAATCAGTGATATCAGGATTAAGTTATACCAAAAACCACAAGCAAATGACATATACCAATTGAGAAGGAAAAAAGTTCCACCTCTATGCAAAGCAAATGAGAACCCAGATGCATCCTGGTGAGTTGAAAAAGCTTGTGTTGTTATACTTGTTCTCTTTTGCTCTTTTCGGTCAATTTGCATTTCCTTTGCACATACTTCCGCTACTGTGCATGGACGAGTAATCTTGGGAAAATAAGTGCACAACTCCATCATTGTATGTCATCACACAAATAAGCTACAATTCTCTAAGAAGTGGTAAAATAAGCATGATTTATGATAAACCTTAAAGAGTCAAAGACACATTAGTTCTAAAATTGTCATGCTTCTTTCTTTACCCTCTCAAATGTTAAAATCCTATTACCTTATCCGCAACAGGTATGTGCCGATTAAATCTTGCTTGCACACAATTCCTGAATCCATAGAACAACGAGGAACCGAATGGCCTGAGGAGTGGCCAAAGAGACTTGAAACTTATCCCGAATGGTTGAACAATAGAGAGAAATTGGTCGCAGACAGTGAGCACTGGAAAGCTATTGTTGACCATTCTTATCTAGTTGGCTTGGGTATTGATTGGTCCAACATTCGAAATGTAATGGATATGAAAGCCATCAATGGAGGGTAAGCCCCTAGCTTTGGTTAATCTGATGAAAGCATTAAAATGTTATTGGCTCTCCCTCTTCTTTTAATTGTAATATTGTGCCTCGGCAACTGAGAAAAATATACACAGATTTGCAGCAGCTCTTGCACAGCAGAAGGTGTGGGTGATGAATGTTATTCCTGTACATGCTCCAAACACCCTTCCCGTAGTCTTTGAAAGAGGACTTATTGGCGTGTACCACGATTGGTGTGAGGCTTTTGGTACTTATCCAAGATCATACGACCTTCTACATGCAGATCATCTCTTCTCTAGGCTTAAAAACAGGTTACATGACCTTTTCTCCTTTATTTGCTCCTCTGTTTTAGTTTTCCTCTCATAAAATATATGGATGATCCTGTCTTTCTTGATTATGAATTAAGACGGAAAGTCGGATATACTTGTTCAGTTCAGGTCTACTTATGGTCATTCTTCTATCTGAAAAAAAGTATATTGCTTTAAAAAGGTGACTCATAGTCCCTTTTCGAGTATTATCTATCCAGTGGGCGTGTGTATGAACGTACAGCTTCCACCTTTTTTGGGGCTATATTCCCTTGTTTTCCCCCGTACCCCTTTCAGCAAGGGTTTCGAAAAATCTTCTTCCGACCTATGGAGGTGGTCTGTCAAGTTTGAGACTTTCCATTTCCAGACTTCAAATTTTCTTCATAGCTAATTAAGTGGTTCATTCACTGCAGGTGCAAGCATCCCATTGTGATTGTGGTTGAGATGGACCGTATATTACGGCCTGGTGGCTGGGGAATCATACGTGACAAGGTCGAAATACTTGATCCATTAGAGAAAATATTGAGAAGCTTGCACTGGGAGATACGAATGACTTTCGCCAAAGATAAGGAAGGCATCCTTTGTGCTCAAAAGACAATGTGGAGACCTTGATGAATGCTTAGAGGCAAGTCATCTGATTATTTGGACTACAGATTCCAGTCATTTTCCTGCTGGTTATCTATACAATATTATCTATACGCGAGTAACACAGTGCCATTCTTGCCAACAATAGTGTTTCTTGGCCACATATTGCAAAAGAAATAGTCGTGGATCCAGAATTTAGACGTTGTGAGTGTTGAGTTCTGAAATGTATCGCAAAGATTTAATTCATTGTTGGATCATTGCTGAAAGGAAAGTATTTTCCAGCAATTAGTGTGCAAGTCATATATTTTTGCTCTTACTATTGATTGACTAGTGGTATATTTGTGCATAAATTGAAATCTGATTTACCTGTTATGTGAACCTTATACTGCGAATTGTATGATTAATTCACTAGCCTAAATTGTATAATTTGCTGGCCTATTTCGCTACAATTGTATAATTCGCTGGTCTATTTCACTGCAATTGTATAATTCGCTGCCTATTTCGCTGCAATATCTATATAAAATTTGCTTTGCATACAATTGAATTGAAGCAAAATGTTTGTATATTGTATAATTATAAGTGTATAGGAAGAAGATATATGTTTTTCTCTCGCTTTATACAAAAAACAGAAACACAATTTATACACTTCTGTTGTATAACGCGAGAGAAAATTGTATTTCACTGCAATTGTATAATTTGCAATTGTATAATTCATTGGCCTTTTTCGCTGCAATATTAGTATAAAATTTGCATTTTTCTACAATTGAATCGAAGTAAAATATTTGTAAATTGTATAATTAAGTGTATAGCACGAAGATATATGTTTTTGCATGTGTATATACAATTTTCTCTCGCTTTATACAAAACAGAAACACAATTTATACACTTCTATGTATAAAGCGAGAGAGGCGAGCAGAGGGAGAGTGGCGAGCGAGAATGGGAGAGTGGCGAACGAGATTTTTGGGAGAGAGGCGACTGACAAACTTTGGTAAACGTTTACTATGGAGCACAATCAAATCAAACCGTAGCTACTCTATTTATTTTAGGTTATTAGTTTGCTATTATATATAATTATCCCTAATTAATTAAAACACTTGTCAAGATTAGAATGGGATATCCTTCAAAATTTTAATTTTAGATTGACTAGTCTAAGATTTGATTTGGAAAATAATGCAAGTAAATGACTACTATTTTGTTTGGAAAAATTAATAACTAAATAAGGTATCTAAAATAAATATCGCCTAATTAAGATGTTTAAGTGAAAATTGATGGCCACCGATGAATTTGGCCTTTATTAAACGAAGAATCAATTGAAAATACAATATACATACCACATCTTTGACATAGTCCTCACTATGCTGTGGCGGCAAGCTGCACTGCAGACTATGGCCAGTGGTATTGCCTGGCCAGACGCCATGCATAGTAAACCTCAGTGTGTCGATTGATGGTTTACAGTAAACTCCAGGATACCCACATAGGTGTTGGGTTATCCCACATCGGAAGTGGAAGGGGCTGGTGGTCAATTTATAAGTGTGAGGGAAAGCCTCAACCTTTGAGCTAGCTTTTGGGTTGAGAAGGCCCAAGACCACCCAACAATAGGGTGGGAGGCCACTGTATGACAGAAAGCCAGGTAATTAAAATCACTTTGACAAGTTGTTACTCTGATGAACATTATCAAGAATAAGTAGATTACACACATTTTTTAATTTTCTGGTTTGTGTAACTTACCTTATATAATGTCTATTTATATAAAATTATTTAATATTTATGAAGGGAAGGGTATATAGTACTCCCTCCGTTTCATTTTATATGACACTTTTTCGTATTTCGAAATTCAAACAAGTATATCTTTGACCGTAAGTTTTTCATTAACATTTTGAATTATCAATTGATGTGACTTATAGTACTTTTTACGTAGTTTATAAATATATAAATTTCATTTCAAAAATTTAAAGATTTCATACGTAAATGTCCGGTCAAAGTTAAACTGTTTGACTCTAGAAAAACGAAAAGTGTAACATAAAATGAGACATAGGGAATAGTAACTTACTATCGTCTTATTGGTTATTGGATACTAAAAATCGATACTCCAATAAAAAAAAATCTAATTCGATTTTTGCACATCCCTACTATATAATATAATGTAGGGAAAAGAGTCAAAAATACCCTCAAACTTTAATTTATTGTTTAAATTTATCCTCGCCGTTAAAATAAAATTAAGTTTACCCCTCGCCGTTAAAATAAAGTTAATTTTACCCCTCCTGTTACTAATTTCACCAAATTTACCCCTCATTAGATGGATTGACCCAAATTTTAAAATAAAACCTATTCCTTATTTTAATCCATTAACCCGATCATTTAAAATAACCCGACCCATTCTCCCAAATCTCCTATACCCATTTACCCATTCTCCCAAATCTCCATTAAATATGTCAAAGAGGTAAATTTGGGTTAATCCGTCTAATGAGGGGTAAATTTGGTGAAATTAGTAACAGGAGGGGTAAAATTAACTTTATTTTAACGACGAGGGGTAAAATTAACTTTATTTTAACGGTGAGGATAAATTTAAATAATAAATCAAAGTTAACGGATATTTTTGACCCTTTTCCCTATAATGTATAAGCATTCCATCTTCCACATCCAGCTTTTCCCAACAGGGTTTGTGTCATGTCTCTAACAAAAAACTAGGAGTGGCCTCCATGCACCTATGCAGTGGGTAATTCAAATCCAGCTTTGAAATAAGCATACAAGGCTATTAATCTTTGCTAAATTATTACATATTGTTTTGTTGCACTAGAAAAAAAAGAAGATTTTTATGGTAAAATATATAGATTTGATATTAATATAATGGCAATGTTAGTGGTTCCACAGTGGTATTCGTGGAAGAAGAAATAATTGAGTGACATGGATAATTTTATTTGAAATCTGACTTGACATCTGATGTAGTAATGAGCTGACATTAATGTGGCGCAAATGAGATACACTTTTCAATTTGAGAGTGATACTATACATCACAAATAGTAAATAAATTCACTTTTTAGTAATAACACGTGATAATTTAAACTTATAGCTGAGACTTTTCGAAATAAAAATAAAATTTGCAAACATTATAAACAATCATATGTAGTGGAAAAGAAAAACAAACCAATATTATTTTATATCCCTGCAATTTCATCACAAAATATACCTTAACATAAACCCACAAAATAATCCAACTAATTACTTGTTAAATTCAATTTTAAGACTAATTGTTAAATTTAATTTCCTAAAATTTATGAGTATAAAAAATATTTTTTTACTTATACTATTTTAGGGAAGGAAAGAGGGTAGAGAAATTAATTAATGAGTATAAAAAAATAATAGTAACTCAAAGCGAACATTTATTTTAAGTATATAAAATGATTTTTTTTTTAATAACAGATCTGAAGAATAGGAATGAGGAACTTTCTTCCTTGTCTATATAGCTTCTGTTGAATCAAATTTCTTGGCTTTTCCCTAATCATAGTTTGATGGATGATTATGTAAATAATTTTCCTGAGGATATAGTGAATGATATTCTGTTGAAATGTCCAGTCAAATCGTTATTGCGATTCAAATGTGTGTGCAAGAACTGGTACGTCCTTATCAAAACCCCTGATTTCATTCAACAACACTTGAAGAAGAAGAAGAATCGTAGCAAAAGCCTCTTGATTCATGATTATGATATTAATGATTAATTCTTCGATGACTTTCATTTCTGAAGAAAATTCCCAAAAATTCCTAGGTATGAAATACCTCATAGGTTATGTTGACGGTTTGTTCTTAATGTATGGATATATGGAAATTATTACTGGCTGCTAATTAGGAACAATGTTAGTAGCATTCTTGTATTCAACTTTGGGAGAGAAATGTTTGAAGTGATTGAAGGGCCGAATACAAATGGTCGCGAAAATACAGAGGGTATGATGTTGCTTGATAACTCCATTGCCATCTTGAACTCGATAGCGAATCCAAGATATTATTATGATATATTGGTAATGATTCAACCAGGGGTTTGGAACAAACTTATTACCTTTCAATGCTTCCCATATTTTATCTCTTTCTATGATACCTCTTTCATTTTTGTATCTAGAGTTTCTCGATTGTTCTCCTATAATGTTCGGACTAACAAGACAAGATATCTTGATTTTCTATATTCGCGCTTACAAGATGGTGCAGCATTTGGTGATGGTGGTTGTGGGGTTTATTATTATAAGGAGAGCTTAATAACAATTAATAAACAACAAGAAGATGGATAGTTGGACCATTAACTAAAGTGATACCTTATAATTATTGAGATTCAATTATCATTTGTTGAAAAGGACACGAAACTAGAAAAACAGTTATGAAAACTATTATGTTGAAGCTTTGACTATCTAGTATCTCTCATCTCCTTTTATGTTTGTGTTGGAAATCGGATTAATTTCTCTTGTTTCTCTCGTATCCAAATAACATATTTTTTTTATTAAGAGAAAGGATCAGTTAGCTATAAATATGAAAAAATTGTGTTAGGAAAATCAAACTTACAGATTTTTTCAGTGAAAAATGAAGTTCAATAATAAGCCGGACGTCATTTTCTCTTCTCCTTTATTTTTTGAAAAAATTACATCAATTGATATTTTTAATAAATAATTATTAATTTTAGCAATACTTTTTATTTATTATCATTTATATCAATACTATGTTAAATCTGCAATATGTATTAAAAGTGAATTATGTAAGCAATATATATGAATTATAATTGTTTTTTAAAATATATTATGTTTGTTTGGTAAAAATTTAGCATATTGTATTATAAGTGTATTAAAATGTGTGATAAATGAATTATCTATCATTAAAATTTGTATTATATATAGATAAAAAATTGTTCTTTGTAATATGAATTAAACTTGTATTATAAATGAATTAAAAGTGATCAAGTGAAAAAGAAATATTATTGCTATAAATGATAAATATTTTTTTATTATAATATATTTATATAAGTTTCCCTATTCTTCTTTTTTTTTGGCAGTTTGCTAAAATTGGTTAAGGTGCTTGCAGGTTTAATTCTATATTCAATAAGTAAAAATGAACGAATGAGTGTTGTTTATGTATTTCTCTTTTTCCTTTTAAGATATAAATATATTCTTTCTCATACTTCTTTCCTTCCATATTATTTTTTCCCTTTACTAAAAATATTAATCTCAAATTATCTGTCAATTTATAAAATCATTATGGAATTAGTTAAATAAATTATATATTTCCCTTAAAATAATTGTATGAATAAGACCTAAATAGAATAATTTTAAAAGAATTATTGGATTAAATTAGTACAAATTTTAGTCTGATTCCTTAAATAGCTGGTAAAGAGAAAAATAGTCAAATAATATGAGAAAGAGGAAGTAGTATTTGAATTTGCATGATTAATATGAGAAATGTAGTAAAAAAAAATCTATTTGAATGACTAAAAACTAAACAATAATTTAATTGTGATATAAATGAGCAATTTCTTGCTTGTTTATTTAAAGAAGCTAATTGTTGGTTGAATACTATGGATGATTGTGTGACTAATTTTTCTAAAGATATATAGTCAATAAATTTTTGTTACGGTGTTTATTGTTGAGATTCAAATGCGCATGTAAGAATTAGTCCACTCTTATCAAAACCCCTAAATTCGTTTAATAACACATGAAAAATCGTAATCCTTCACAACTTTTGACTTATGAAAATGATGACACTATTGATGATGATGATCATGATAATTTCCGTTTCATACTTTGATTTCTAAATCGCAAGCGTTCATAGGTATGAAACACCTCTTAGATTTTGGATCCAACAGAAGCAATTTTGCTTCCTTAAATAGACAAGGAAGAAAGTTCCCCCCTACAAGTAATTATTGCATCCTACATTTCATTTTTATGGACCTTTATATTTAAAAAAAAAAATCATTTATTTAACCTATATATACTAAAAATAAATATCCATTTTAAAAAAAAGGAAAGAGTTATTAATTTTTCCAAACAAGATATTAGTCATTTACTTGCATTATTTTCTCTTAGACTAGTCAATCTAAAATTAAAATTTTGAAGGATTTCCCATTCTAGTCTGGGCAAGTGTTATAATTATTTTTTAGTATACAATATTTTTGAAACTCATAAATTTCCCTTGCCTCTTTCCTTCCCTAAATCCATAAGAAAACCGTTTATTTGGTAAGAAATTTCAGAGATTATGATATGTAATTTCTTCGTCTTTGTAACCGGTTAAGTGTATTATGTCACAAAATTATTTTGTTGTGTTGTTAATCACAAATCTGGTGGTAAAATCACAAAAGAATTGAACATTTTGGGTATCAAAACATCCAGAAACTCTAGGCACCATTTAAAAACTTCATAACTATGGCCATGATTTGGCTTAAGTTTCATTCAAAAGAATTTATAGACAAAACACAATCCATCTATAGTGGCTAGCAAGCAATATAATTTGCTTCTCTTCTATCCTGAAAAAGATTGCAAAATTTTAGTTGATTCATTTCTCAAATCCCATAGTCTTAGCTGAATGTAATTTGTAACTCGCGCAAACTTTATATACCTTTAGGATACCCTCCCTCCACCACATCATATGAGCTTTTCTCCAAAGGCGTTATTAAAGCCAACGGATCCTTTGAGTCCTTTCCTTCGTCAGCTGCTTCATCGAATAGATCATCATACGTGACAGGCATCCTTATTCTATCATGAACAGATGCACGTTTGGCTCCACTATTAGACTGTCCAACAGGTTCTTGCTGCAGCAAAACATCTGAAGAACTGGCTGTAATCTCGTCTCCCATTGTCTGACTAGATCTCTCCAAAGAAGCTTCTTTGTTTTGGAGCGGTTCTTGCTTGAGATTAGCCTGCTTAAACTGCTTCTGCAATATTAAGTTCTTAATGAGCACTGGAATATAGGGACACACAATAGGAAAATAGCAACTAGCAGATCAACAGTTCAAATTATGAATGCAATTGTTTAGAATACACAGCATACTAAGTTGGAATTAGTCTTAAGAAAAATAGCAATCAGCAAACAGAAATTCACAATTTTGATGGGAGAGGTAAGTATTGTCCTCGCAACTAGAAATGACCGTGGCTACCCAAGGGATAGAGGTTTTTACCCAATAATATGCATTTTGATTTCGAGAAAATGATCCACAGTAAGATAATCACTTAAAATTCAAAATTTTAACATATCACCAAATAGGCAGCGTGAAATTTAGGGCATCTCAACGGAGCAATGAGAAGATATACGTTGGTAGTTGCATTATATTTGTCTTGCAATGAATAATGCAAAGCACTGTCATAATAAACTATATACAAAAGCACCTCCATAAGGCCTATACTAAAGGTTCTTTCCTTTTTTTAAGGTTAACCTGCTTTAATTTTTCTCGTTTGTTTGAGATAGAACAAAAACCTTCAGCATTGTCAAAAATCTTCATGCTTACTGATCCCGATAATGGAAAATTCATGATCAATGATGGTGACTACCTAGTTTAAAGGTTGGACAATAAAACTGCCACATGCACTGGGGATAAATAAGTACTAAATAAAACGTAAAGAATAATGACCCACCTCAAACTCCTTCCCTTTCTTCATTATCTCTTTGTATGCATTTGGATCTCGTACTTTAAGGATGCTCCACAATATTCCACCACCTGTTCGGAAACGCCTGCCATCAGCAGTCTTCTGGCCACCACAATTCTGAATTGCATCCACCTGTAAAGTTTACAACAACATCATCAGCTGACTCATAATTGGAGAACTCAAAAATCATATACAATGGTTTCCAGCAAGCAATATCTCCCTCGAGGAAAAGGGGAAAAGAGAAGAAGAGGAGAGGCAGCAAGCAAGAGATTCTAGCTAACTTGGGGAAAACACAAAATGCCCATTATTTGACAAATTAATACATAAATAATTTTCACTGCTTAAACTTCAGAGTTCTTATTAATAGAGTTGTTTGGCGTAACGGGACAAATAGAATTAGAAGATTCTACATATGGAAAACACTTACACTTAATGCTTCAGCCAGTGTTCCCACTTACTTTCTAAAATACTTTCTCTACTTCTCCATCAACCCTCTGACTCCCATAAGAAAAAAACAGAAGGGAAAAAAAGAAAAGAGGAAAAAGATGCAAATTTTCAGCATATCGCATTGTTATGTGCATACCATGGGGTAAAACAACAAAGACAGGCAAAAACATTGGAATCAATCCAAATAGACACCACAAAGTAGTTCCGCCAGAAGCTATCTTGGAAGAAAGGTCCATGAGATTGAAAGGAGTGAAAATGGCTTCACCAGGAGGCATCTGTGAGTGTATTACAACATTGAGCATCAGAAACTACAAAAAACATTAGACCTTAAATAAATCGTGTTAAGAGTTAGGCCCATCCTTTACCTCTTAGCAATCACTGAATAATTCTCAATCTAGCCAAGAACAAGGGGTAAATAATTCTAGAAAGCCCAATCTCTGGTAGCAAGAAAAATAATGAGAAGACCAATATTATGGCACCAAATGGAGATGGGAGGCCCATAAGCTTTAGCGAATATGAACTAGGGGATGGCAAGTGGTTCTGAGGCTAATAAGGGTATTTGGTTTAAATTTCACGCTCCCATCGAGAATGCAATGCCTTCTAAAACAGTAAAAATCATTTGCATTGAAAATAAATAGTAATGTTGCTCTTCATAAGATAGTTATCCTGATAAACGCAAGTATTACTCCAAACAAAAGTGAAGTTGTTGTTTTTTTTGTTTTTTTTTTTGAGATAAGGGTAACTTTAAAAAGTGAAATTGATTTGTCATCCATGACCTTACCAACTCAAAAATTCGAATCTGTGGGTCTGTGTGACAAAAAGACCAACTTATTCATTAAGTTTATTTGAGTTGGGGGACAGTTTGTTGAAATGCTAACACTATTGTCTAAATACAAAATTAAGCTTATCAGTAAAAAACCATCAAGGAATTTGACAAGCAAAAATCATCCTTAAAGAGAACAAGCGTGCAGAACAAAAGGCATACCTCTTTGACAAGATCACTCAAAGCAGATAGGCCGAGACAACCAACCGCATTCCATATAAGATAAGATTTCCTCTCTTTCAAGCGTCTTCCGACATCCAAAACAAATCTAAAGTCAAAAATCCAAAGACAGAAAATTCAGAGCCTAATACAACAGAGAAAAGATGCAAATTCATGTAACAGACAAGGGTATACAAACTGAAGCAACTTAGACCAAAGTGTTAACCTTTGACACAACAGCAACAGAGTGGTAGATATCAATATAAAATTCCATGAGATCACTTCCCAAACCAAAGGAACGAATATTAACCGAGACATATAGTAAAATTAACAAAGCAAATAAACCTATGCATCAGTCATCTTCCCTTGATTACTCTAAGGCAATCATCTTGTTAATTATATCCAACTGTATGCCCCGAGTCCATGCACAATAATGCTTTCACTATAGAAATAAAAATAGTATGCATTGGGTAATCATTATATAACAACTATGATTAGCATAACAAACCTGTTAATGTCTGTGATTGGACCTGAAGAAACTCTCTTCCGTTTGTTCTTTCCCTTGTTCTTCCTCCGTCTCCGATTCTTTTTACCTGGAAGAGGATCTTCAGAGCTGGCACATACACCACCAGTTTCCTCTAATCCAGTCTTGGAGATCTTCTCAACCAGTTCTCCTTCCTCAATATCATTCATTTTAACATCTTCATCATCCTCGAAGCTCTCGTCTTCATCAGAGAAGTTTAAAATGCTATCCTCTAGCTCCATTGAATTAGAGAAAAAACTGCACGAGATTAAAGAAATATTATTCCTCTACAACAACAAAAGATTCACAGCAAAGACACCTACTTTTCACAGCAAAGATTTATAGGTCATAAATATCTCCATAACATGACTAACTATTTTTTTTTCCACCCCACCGACGGAGGATCAATAGTGTTCTAACTTACTCTCCCAATTAACTCGAACCCTCAATTACCTAGGGATGGTGGAGGTGCCTAACCACTTGAGCAAGGCTCTATTGATTCTCCAATCAGTAACAAAGCATCCCAGTTCTCAACCTACCCATTCAATTTATACCATAGACATTCAATATATATATATAACATGGATGAAAAAATGAATTTTTATAAATGGGAAAATCAATTTGGTTTGAAAAATGCAACAGACGGCAAGATACAGATTCTAAGTTTTAATACAGAGATTTGATGAAAGTAAAAAAAGACGAAAACGAATCGAACCCTTACCGAGTTCTCCTTGTTGAGAGCTTGCAATTGCCTTCTGCGTTAGATGGGTTTTTCAGATAGGGTTTTTGAAAGAACTTTTTTCGGGGAAGAATGATGATGGTTTAGTGCCAAAGCTTCAAGTTATACAAAAATGGTGAAAGCCAAGATTTTACAAAGGCCCCCCAAATTCTTAAATTGAGTAATTTATTTTCTTTAAACCCTAACTGGATTTAAGTGTAATTACCCAATACATAGGACTGGACATTCAATAATTCGGTTCGATTTTTTTGGGTTTTAATTCTTGTAATAAATGTACCAAAAATCGAATCAAATGGTTTGGTTAGATGTTTATTATTTCGATTCGGTATATATATACAACATATTAAAGTATCAGAGTAATTTCATAAGTCGAGTGAAAAGAAAAGACGAAGCAATTTCATAAGTAGAGTCTAAAGAAAATGAAGTGTATGCAAAGTTACAAACGTACCTTTGTATTATGAAGATACAACGGTTATATGTTATGAAACGTAGAGCGATGGTTTCAATAGATAATCGATTCAAGTAAAACATATCAAAATCACTAGAAGAAAAATTAGTAGTGAAAAAATAGTGTATAACATGGCAGAGAAAGGAATAATAACAACAACAAATAACATGACAGTTGAAACAAAGAAAACAACTAATAATAATAAAATCGAATAGTAATAGAATGGTAGTAGTAGAAGAACAATGACACATTAGAAAAATTAAGTAATGTTGATCGTTGTCTGCTTTATTCGTGGACTTCCAAATACTTTTATATACAGTCATATCATCACCAGGCTGCAGTTCGCAAATATATCATGTCGTGTAATCAACTCCGATTTACATGAGATACAAAAATGAATCATTTCTTATCTTCTTTCTCGAGAGGAAAAAGAGAAATAGGTTTATAAAGGGAGGGAAGAGGAAAAGATTTGTGTCTACCTATCTTGATAAGACCCCATAAAAAAATAAAAATTGTTGAGAAGTTTCATACTACCGAAATGAAGAACAACACTTATATATATATGATCGTAGTATGTGGCGCCATCTCATTTCCGCTTTATCAAAGAGTACCTATGCACTATATTTCGATTCACTAATAAGAAAGATAGTGCAGGAATATCGATCTATGATATTAATACTTTTTAAGCGTATTTCTATCTCTATTCTTATTCATCATAACCAACTTTCAAACCTTTTCAGTATCACGAATTACGAAAAGAAATTTTTTAAAATTTCACTATCATAATGTTGTTTATGTTATTTGAGAGTTTGAAATTATTCTTTTTTAGTATTATTGATGATTAAAAGAAGTTTATAGTTTTTGTAAACCTAAAAAATGATTTTGATAATTGATAAACATTTAGAGTAACATTTAACATTAATTAAAAATATTATTTTTGGACAAATTTTAATAAGAGACTATTTTGAACCTACAAAAGAGAGAATTTTTCAGCCCTAAGCATTTGCCGCCATTGATGCACTGAGATCAAAGCTCAAAGCTTTCTCTTGAAGATGTAACAATATTATAGCAGCTGAAGATCAAAGCTTGTAACAACAAATCCTAAAATACCCATCATGTCCCTATCACTTTCTTCTTACCCCACGCGCTTCGCCATCCTCACGCTCCTCTCCGCCACCACAGTCTTCTTCTTCTACAAATCACGCCGTCATCTATCCAAACGCCTCAAATCCTTAAACCCCATTTCCCAAAACCCTATTTCTAAAACCCCAAGAGGCAAAATCTTCTTTATATCCCAAACGGGCACTTCTAAAACCCTAGCAAAGAGTCTTCATAGTTTGTTAAACCTTAACGGGTTTGAATTCGATCTTGTTGACCCGAAAGAGTATGAGCCTGAGGATTTGCATAAAGAAAGTTTTGTAGTTATTGTAGCTTCTACGTGGGAAGACGGGAAACCACCTCCAAATGCTGGGTTTTTTGTTGATTGGTTAACTGAGAGTGCTGATGATTTCAGGGTTGGATCTTTGTTGCTTAGCAAGTGTAAATTTGCAATCTTTGGAGTTGGGAGTGGGTCTTATGGTGAAACATTTAATGCTGTGGGTCGTGATTTTTCGAAGAAGTTGAAGAAACTTGGTGGGGTTGAGGTTTTAGAGGTGTGTGAAGGTGATGTAGATGAGGGTAGTTTGGATGAGGTTTTTGGCAAGTGGAGTAAGAGGATTGTTGGGCTTTTGAGTAATTTGGGCGAGAATGGAGGGGATATGGGGAATGGAGTTGGTGATGGTAGTGAAGATGAAGCTGTGAGTGACGGAGATGATGATGAGGAATATGATGATGAGTTTGAAGAAAATGACGAGGAGTCAGGAATTGTTGATCTTGAGGATATTGCGGGTAAAGGACCTTCAAGAAAGAAAGGAGTTAATGATAAGTTAGTTAATGAGAAGTCGAATGGTGGAACTGTGAATGGAGAGAAGGCAATGGTAACTCCAGTTATTAGGGCGAGTTTGGAGAAACAGGTATCGTGGTCAAATGACGAACTTTTGTTATCAAATTAATCAGTTGGATTATTTGGTGGATTCATGCTAAGGTAGTTTATTTGGTGATAAATTGCAGGGATATAAAATAATTGGTTCGCATAGCGGTGTGAAACTTTGTAGATGGACAAAATCACAACTTAGAGGGCGCGGAGGTTGCTATAAGCACTCATTTTACGGTATTGAGAGTCACAGGTGATTGTTTGTTTTTCTTCCAGTACAGACGGTTGTTTATAGCTTTTACATTTTTACTATTGCATTCTATGTATGAGTTGTGTAGTCCTTTATTCCTTGGTTGACATGATTGTATTTGAGTTCTCAACATTCTATGAGATCCAGTTGTTGGAAGTTTTTTAGACTGCTAGAATTCTTAGAGGCATGTGATATGGAGTAGGAGTAGAATAGCTCAGGAACTTTCCATTTTACACAATGAACAACTAGAAAATGAGCTGGAATTTGTATTGTCTCAAATAGGCCCTCAGTGGAAAATCTCCTATTACATAGCCGATTGAACCGTCTGAAGAGATTACAAAAGTAATCAAGCTTTTACAGCTTTTTTAAAAAAAGAAAGAAGTCAAGGGATTCATTGATGGGTATCGAGAAGATTCAGTAAGTTCAAAAGAGAGTTAGTTCCTATACTTGTCTACTGCCTAAATAGTTAAGTTGCTCGGATTCTCCAAAAATTTTGCCATTGGATGCTTCAAAATTGTACTGCTTTTGAATGATCCAACACACACCCAGTGTTGTGAAAGGCGATCGCCTCGTCGCCAATGGCAAGAGGCAAGGCGACCCTTCATCGCCTTTTAGCTTTGTGGCGAGGCAATCTTCAAAAGGCGATGCCATGACGACAAAAGGCTAGAGGCAAGAGGTGAGAAAGGCTAGAAAGGTGTCGCCTTTTGTATTTTCTGTAAAAAAGGCGACCAATTTAGGGTTTTAAAAGTTAAATGGTAATTTTAGGATTTTCGACCAAACTCCTCCGTGACTCCAAAGTCTAACCAATACATATTTCTTCTTTTCTTCTTCAGACTTGAGTCACTTCTCACTTCTGCCTTTGTTTTGACTTTTGTTCTTTTTTTTTCCTCATTCAAGTTCTAGACTTTTAGTATGTACTATCTATTTTTGAAGAGTCCGAGCAACATAGCTTAATAGATCTTGAGCTAACAAGAAAAGGTTCTACTGCATTGACCTCTTGTGCATCATTAAGTAGGCTTGGTATTTATTGACTTCCTAGCCTTGTATGCTGATTTTAAATCTGGATTTGCATTTAACCACTGCATAGGTGCATGGAGGCCACTCCTAGTTTAGCATGTGCAAACAAATGTGTTTTTTGTTGGAGACATCACACAAATCCTGTTGGGAAGAGCTGGACATGGAAGATGGATGATCCTATTGAGATTGTGAACACAGCTATAGATTTGCATACCAAAATGATAAAACAGATGAAAGGCGTTCCAGGTTTGTTTTCTGGTACACTTGAACATATATGTTTCCGTGTGAACTTGTAGGGAAGTTGAGCAATGCCACATGAGAAATAATGTGCTTGATTGAAATCATTTGGTGATTGTATTCAACATGTCTCTGTTTGGTCATTTTGTTGTGTCCGTTCAAGAAAAAGTACCTTGGGTTGAGTTGTGTTTAATTTTGATGCAAGGTCCTTCCGATTTTCGAATAAAAATGTTAAAACTGATACTGCTAACTGTTAGTTCTCCATTTTCTTACCCATCCGCATGAAATGTAGAAGTGGATTCAGAATTTTCACAATTTGCTTAATCTGTCTGGATAAAATTGATGTCCTATCCACCGTACATGTGCATTTTATTTATTTTTTAAAAAAATAGACGTCCTTCCACTTTCTTGCTTGTAGTGGTTATTGACCAGAATATCTCACCCTTGCAGGTGTTAAAGCTGAGCGTTTGTCTGAGGGTCTTTCTCCTAGGCATTGTGCTTTGTCACTGGTTGGTGAGCCTATTATGTATCCAGAAATAAATTCACTTGTAGATGAGCTGCAC